>JAGFBZ010002093.1:0-202784 GCA_018398805.1 Hirundichthys speculiger
ATCACAAGATTAGTAAGGCCACCAGGATCTACTGGGATTGTTGTCAGGTCAGAGAGGTGGCATAGGCGGTGTTGACAGAAGAGGGAAAAGCTGGGCTACTAGCTCAATAGAGGAAATGAATATGTATACTTTGAGAAACTCATAGTAGAGCATATTAAAACCTCTCAGCTTTTATCCTAATCACTTTGCAAATTGACCAAAACAATCAACTGAAGACGCCATCAACACAGCCCTACACACTGCACTGTTCCCCATGGAGAAGCCAGAGAGCTATCCCACCAAGCAAAGTTACGTTGAAAAGACAACTTTGTCAGGCATCGAGACAATGTTTTGATTTGTTTGAAAAGTGAAAGGTGAAAAGCTATCACTTCAGAGACGTTGAAAAGATGTCTACAAGATGACGTCCATCAACATCTAAATTTGATTAGAAAATTGAAAGGTAATAAGAGCTACACAAAGGGGTAAAAGCTGTCATTTTGAAGATATTCCAGTTGAAGCCAGAAGTTTACATACACTGTGCAAAAACATGTTTCATTTTTTGTCTCACTGTCTGAAGTCAAATAGGACTATACCTCTCCTGTTTCAGGTCAGTCCCGGATTATCTAAATTATTTAATTTCACCTCAAACACCCTGCTTCCTTGTTTGAAATCATGGGAAAGTCAAAAGAATTGGCCAGGAGGCTAAACCTTGGGCACAAATTGGTCTTCCAAATGGAAAATGACTCTAAGCATACTGCCAAAATGGTTAAAAAGTGGCTTGAGGATAACAAAGTTAATGTCTTGGAGTGATTATCAAAAAGCCCTGATCCGAATCCCATCGGAAATTTGTGGGCAGATCAGAAAAGTCATGTGTGACCAAGTCAACCAGCAAACCTGACTCAGTTCCACCAGTTCTGTCAGGAAGAACGGACCAGAATTACAGCACTTTCAGAAGCTTGTGGACGGTTCCTCAAAAGGTTTGACCCAAGTCATGCAGTTCAAAGGAAGTGCTACTCAATACTAAGGAAATGTATGTAAACTTTTGACCTTGAAGAAAATATTATAAAATTCTCTCCCTTATTATTGTGGCATTTAACAAAATGAAATCATTTAGATAATCCTGACTGACCTGAAACAGGAGAGGGTTAGTCTGATTTGACTTCAGACAGTGAGACAAATAAAATGAAGTGTGTTTTTGCACAGTGTATATAAACTTCTGGCTTCAACTGGAACATCTTCAAAATGACAGCTTTTATCCCTTTGTGTAGCTTTTATCACCTTTCCATTTTCAACCAAATTTAGATGTCAATGGATGTCATCTTGGAGACGTCTTTTCAACATCTCTGAAGTGACGGCTTTTCACCTCTCACTTTTCAACCAAATTTGGATGTTGATGGATGTCTTCATGTAGACGTCTTTTCAATGTCTTGGAAATGATAGCTTTTCACTTTTCAACCACATCAAAACGTTGTTTCAACGTCTGATGAAGTTGTCTTTTCAACATCTTTTCAATTTAACTTTGCTTGGTGGGATCCCAGCTCTCCTTGGATGATGGCAGGGGTACACCCTGAACAGACTGCCAGTCCATCGTAGGGCATGGAGAAAACATTTCTGTCAAATGACTTGTGTAGGTTGAAAAAAGAGGCAATGAATAATTACAATGTTTAATATTTTATAGACTAAAACAATAATTTCATTGAAAAAAAAAGAAAATGAAAGAAGTGATTAAACTGTCTTTGCCATAGTAGATTAGAGCATTTTATTAGCCAACACCTGCATGTAGGTATCAAAAGCTACAGCCCTTAATTAGCTCTGGTTGTATTTGTCATACAGGAGTTTCTCTTTATATCAGGGCCAGTGTTTTTCAACTGTGTCTCAGCTTAACTGTGGGGTACCACAAGGTCAACTGTGGGGGCCCATTCTTTTTGCATTGCACATACTTCCTCTGGTCCTGTTATTTGGAAGAATGTCATCACTTTTCATTGTTTCTCTCATGATTTGCATATTTATCTGTATGTACAGATAAAGTCATGGTGACTGACTCAATTTAAACTTCCCTAAATTGATTATAATAAGACAGATGTTTTTGAGCAAGATACAAGACATCCACCCACCAACAAAGTAACGTTGAAAAGACATTGAAAAGAGTACTTCATCAGACGTCTAAAGAACACTTTGACTTGGTTGAAAAGTGAAAGGTGAAAAGTCATCACTTCAGCGACCCATTTCTGTTTAGCCATTTGTCGTGGTCCACATTTAGCCCAAAAGAAGACGTTGAAAACTTGTTTCTCTTTAGCCATACTTTTTTCTTCTTTGAAAAAAACACTACACCACTCTCACTGATTGGGAAGACATTTGTGTGAAGGGACAAAATGCAGAAGAATGTCAGCGTGCTGAACCTTACAAGAAGTTCCAGGCTATGTTAACATTATTTTAGCAAGAAAAAGATCAGCACTGATGGTGTAATAACTGGAGATCCTGTCTGCGTAGGGTGGGGGGGCATCTCTGCGTCATCTGTGTAGGTGACGCAGACGACCTGACGTTCAAGTATAAATCAGGCTTGAGGGTGAGCGGCATCCTCTGTTGCTGTGGTTTAGTCATTCAGCACATGTTCCAGGGGAAAAAAAGAGAGGAGTGTTATGGTAAACTTGGCACTTTGAGGTCTAGAGGTCACAGGGACGTCTTTGGTCAGAGCATCTATGAACAACATTTCTGATATATTTGATATAGTCCTCCTGTCTAATTGGATTTCTCCTGTATGATGCCATCATTGGCACCTGGCAGTCCTATCTTAATGTTTGGTCTTGGACATTTCTGTTAAAGCTTACTGTCGTCTACTGTCAAATTGTCACTTCCTGCAACTGCCTGCTGAGGTGCAGATCTGACCCCTTTTGCATTCAAATGGACAATAAATTTACTGAAAATCCAGCCATCGCTAAGTCTTGTTATTTAAGGTTCCCTGTTGATCTTACTCAGTATCCTTATTCTTTTAGAGGCTAGAACAGAGACAATAATTTTTCCACCACACATATTTATCTGTCTGTACAGGTAAAGAGCAACAAACTGTTAAAAAGAAATTAAGTCATGGTGACTGACTCAACTTAAGCTCACCTTAACTGATTACGATAAGACAGAAGTAACTGAGCAAGATCCAAGACACCCAGGACACAACATCACAAAAAGAGGCCAAGAGAGCAGAGATAGAGAAATTACAATTTTTAAAGAAACTACATATAATTTAAAGGTCATCCTGGTCCCCTCTATTGTTTTACAGCATTTCAAACTGACTAACTTGGGTTTCTGATTTTTACAATAATGAAACAAATCCATTACCTTTACCCATCCATCCATATATATTATATATCCCCTCTTTTTTCTTGTTCAGGGTCACAGGGGTCTGCTGGAGCCTATCTCAGTTCTCGTTGGATGAATGGCAGTGGTACACCCTGGACAGACTCCCAGTCCATCGTAGGACATGGAGGAAACATTTCTGTCAAGTCTCTTGTGTAGTTTGAAAAAAAAAAAAAGGCAATGTATAATTACAATGGTTTAATGTTTTATAGATTAAAACATGAATTTTACTGGAAAAAAAAAAAGAAAATGAAAGAAATGATGAAACTGTCTGTGCCATAGTAGATCAGAGCATTTTATTAGCCGATACCTTCATGTGGGTATCAAAAGCAACAGCTCCTAATTGCTTCGGCTCATATTTGTCAGCCAGGAGTTTTTCTTTCTTTCGGGGCAAGTTTTATCAACTGTCTCAGCTTAACTGTGGGGTACCACAAGGTTCCCTGTTGGGGCCCATTCTTTTTGCATTGCACATACTTATTTGGAAGTATTTAGTCTTGCTGATGATTTGCATATTTATCTGTCTGTACAGAGACAGTGGTTTCGAGGTAGGCATGGTTTGTGAAAAACACCCTTAAGCTTCTTCCTGTTGCTTCAATATCAAGCATGGTCTAAACAACCTCACGCAACACCACTCTTATCATCACTTCTTTTGTTTAAAATTGAGAAAGAAGAAGTCACGTTCTCATACCCTTCAGCAGTGTTTGAGACCGCCTCTCAGAAGGTCACAGGACCTCCCTCAGGTTCATCATTTATACAGTGTGCAGTTCTTCCTCTGGTGTGTCTGACCAGCTGTGACTGCCAAGAGATGAAGGCTCCGTGTGTGATCCGACCCTCAACTGCGCTGTCGCTGCTGCTGCTGCTGCTGGCTGCTGGGATGACCAGAAGATGGAACTGCAAGTCAGCATGCAACTCAGGAAACTCTGGCCTGCAAACATACAGAAAGAAAAGTGTAGTGTCTGAAAAACATGATATATATCTGATATGTACACGATATTTACTTTTTTATATAAAGCTTCACTACAACTTGTTAACAGTGAAAGGCCTGACAGTTTAGGCCTTACTTCTGAGTTCACTGAGTTCGTTTCGGTCCATTAGGTGAAAATCGGCTCAAGGTCGGTCCCAGGCTTACAAATTTGGAAGATCCAAAATTAAGAGGAAAGGGAGTAATATCCTGTGTTTGGGTCTTATCGTGAGACACCAGGTGGTCATTATCCAAAGGGGAAAAACCTGTCAAACTATTGCAAAAGAAATTTTGATTGATCCCATGTTTGTCTGTAATTAGATCTGGCTATGGCTATAAGAACTGTCTCTTGATGTACATGCTTTGTTCTTCTTACCAAATTCAACCCGAGAAGTTCCCAGACCTGATCAAGTCTGTATTAAGCCTCTTTTTCTGCAAATAAACTTTATATGCATTTAAAGACAGCTTTGGAGCCGCGTCCCTTTTTTCATCACACTGAAGATACAGAGAAGACCGAGAAAACACCTCTACGGCAGAAACCACAGTATCAAAAGCTACAGCCCTTAATTGGCTCTGGTTGTATTTGTCAGACAGGAGTTTATCTTTATATCAGGGCCAGTGTTTTTCAACTGTGTCTCAGCTAAACCGTGGGGTACCACAAGGTCAACTGTGGGGGCCCATTCCTTTTGCATTGCACATACTTCCTCTGGGCTCCGTTATTTGGAAGAATGTCATCACTTTTCATTGTTTCTCTCATGATTTGCATATTTATCTGTATGTACATATAAAGTCATGGTGACTGACTCAATTTAAACTTCCCTAAATTGATTATAATAAGACAGATGTTTTTGAGCAAGATACAAGACATCCACCCACCAACAAAGTAACGTTGAAAAGACATTGAAAAGAGTACTTCATCAGACGTCTAAAGAACGGTTTGACTTGGTTTAAAAGTGAAAGGTGAAAAGTCCATCACCTCAGTGACCCATCTCTGTTTAGCCATTTGTCGTTGCCCACATTTAGCCCAAAAGAAGACGTTGAAAACTTGTTTCTCTTTAGCCATACTTTTTTCTTCTTTGAAAAAAACACTACACCACTCTCACTGATTGGGAAGACATTTGTGTGAAGGGACAAAATGCAGAAGAATGTCAACGTGCTGAACCTTACAAGAAGTTCCAGGCTATGTTAACATTATTTTAGCAAGAAAAAGATCAGCACTGATGGTGTAATAACTGGAGATCCTGTCTGCGTAGGGTGGGGGGGCATCTCTGCGTCGTCTGCGTAGGTGACGCAGACGACCTGACGTTCAAGTAGTGAGCGGCATCCTCTGTTGCTGTGGTTTAGTCATTCAGCACATGTTCCAGGGGGAAAAAAGAGAGGAGTGTTATGGTAAACTTGGCACTTTGAGGTCTAGAGGTCACAGGGACGTCTTTGTTCAGAGCATCTATGAGCAACATTTCTAAAATATTTGATATAGTCCTCCTGTCTAACTGGATTTCTCCTGTATGATGCCATCATTGGCTCCTGGCAGTCCTATCTTAATGTTTGGTCTTGGACATTTCTGTTAAAGCTTACTGTCGTCTACTGTCAAATCGTCATTTCCTGCAACTGCCTGCTGAGGTGCAGATCTGAGCCCTTTTTGCATGCAAATGGACAATAAATTTACTGAAAATCCAGCCATCGCTAGGTCTTGTTATTTAAGGTTCCCTGTTGATCTTACTCAGTATCCTTACTTCTTTAGAGGCTAGAACAGAGACAATAATTTTTCCACCACACATATTTATCTGTCTGTACAGGTAAAGAGCAACAAACTGTTAAAAAGAAATTAAGTCATGGTGACTGACTCAACTTAAGCTCACCTTAACTGATTACGATAAAACAGAAGTAACTGAGCAAGATCCAAGACACCCAGGACACAACATCCCAAAAAGAGGCCAAGAGAGCAGAGATAGAGAAATTACAATTTTTAAAGAAACTACATATAATTTAAAGGTCATCCTGGTCCCATATATTGTTTTACAGCATTTCAAACTGACTAACTTGGGTTTCTGATTTTTACAATAATGAAACCTCCATTACCTTTACCCATCCATCCATATATTATATATCCCCTCTTTTTTCTTGTTCAGGGTCACAGGGGTCTGCTGGAGCCTATCTCAGTTCTCGTTGGATGAATGGCAGTGGTTCACCCTGGACAGACTCCCAGTCCATCGTAGGACATGGAGGAAACATTTCTGTCAAGTCTCTTGTGTAGTTTGAAAAAAAAAAAAGGCAATGTATAATTACAATGGTTTAATGTTTTATAGATTAAAACATGAATTTTACTGGAAAAAATAAAATAAAAAGAAAGAAATGATTAAACTGTCTCTACCATAGTAGATCAGAGCATTTTATTAGCCGATACCTTCATGTGGGTATCACCTAATTGCTTCGGCTCATATTTGTCAGCCAGGAGTTTTTCTTTCTTTCGGGGCCAGTTTTATCAACTGTCTCAGCTTAACTGTGGGGTACCACAAGGTTCCCTGTTGGGGCCCATTCTTTTTGCATTGCACATACTTATTTGGAAGTATTTCATCACTTTTCATAGTCTTGCTGATGATTTGCATATTTATCTGTCTGTACAGAGACAGTGGTTTTGAGGTAGGCATGGTTTGTGAAAAACACCCTTAAGCTTCTTCCTGTTGCTTCAATATCAAGCATGGTCTAAACAACCTCACGCAACACCACTCTTATCCAGAGTGCGAAATATACAATGACAATTGGGGGGGGGGGTCAACATTTTCTAAAGACGCCAAAAATGACAATTTGTCCTTTCTTTAGGGGGGTCGAAGTTGTAACACCCCCCCTCAAAACCCCCCCGTAATTCACACTATGCTCTTATCATCACTTCTTTTGTTTAAAATTGAGAAAGAAGAAGTCACGTTCTCATACCCTTCAGCAGTGTGTGAGACCGCCTCTCAGAAGGTCACAGGACCTCTCTCAGGTTTCTTGTTTATATAATGTGCAGTTCTTCCTCTGGTGTGTCTGACCAGCTGTGACTGCCAAGAGATGAAGGCTCCGTTTGTGATCCGACCCTCAACTGCGCCGTCGCTGCTGCTGGTGCTGCTGGCTGCCAGTTACATTGATGGCTACAAACCTGTCCTCATCGTCCATGGGGTTATGAATGAACCCAAAGACTTCAACATGCTGAAGAAGTTCATTCAAGATGTAAGACGATTTTTATTTATAAAGCAATGAAAAAATAAAACATTCCATATTAACTCTATAGAATGGACACTTTCAAGTTATTTTGAAGTTGTCTGACAAACTCCTTAAGATATAATGAAATCATTATTAATGAAAGTTAAATAAGGCTGAGTATGTTGATTAAAACTGAAAGGCCTTTAGTTTACTTGTGTGTATAACTTGTGGATTTAAAATATCCACTCCAGAGTATAGAAAGATAAGAGACAAGGTTGATCCATCTTTGTATTTTGATTTATGTGTCGGTATTTTGGGAGGGGATTTCCGGTATAAGGCTCTTTTTAGGTTGTTCCAGTTTGGGCTCTGACTGGGTCATTGTAGCACTTTTATTTTAATTTTCTGAGAACATATCTCTTTTGATACTTTGTGTTCTTTGAGTCATTGTCATGTCGAAATGCAAAATTCATCATCTTCTTGACAGATGACGGAGATTTTGCACCAGTAGTTTTGCAATTTGAAGCTACTGATTTTTCCGAAATATCTTGACAGCTGAAGAGGAGCAGTCTCAAAGCATAATACTCCCCCCACCGTGCTTCACTGTCAGTGTGGTGTTCTTTCATTAAAGCTCTGAACATACGTTTGAAAATTAATGGGAAATTAATGACAACCTCTGCCTTGTCAAAGTAAAAACCCTTTTTCCCACTTTTTTAAAAATATATTTATATAATTCAGATGGCTTCACATTCATTTTTGTAAGAAACGGCTTCTGTGTTGCCCCCCCCCACCCCACAGCATAGACTGGTTCAGATTACAGAAGACATTCAAGGAAACAACAGCTGTCTTCTACTGGTTTTAATTAGAATCATTTTAATTGATGACAGCTGTTTGTCATTTACCTGGTTAACACCCCTTTATGAACAGGTGTGCAGACTTTTACAGTCAGGGTGTTGAAAGATATCTTTTTTCAAATTTAAAATGTCTCTACTAAGTTTTTTTTTCTTGTATTTTGGTTTTTACAGGATCATTTTAAACATGACAATTCTGAAATTTACCTTGATTTTATTTCTGTCTTTATATTTTGAAAACCCTGCAACTTCGTGAGGGTGTGTATACTTGTTATATCCACCGAAACATTTTTCTATGTTAATGTTGATCATGATGCATGAATACGTTTGCAATGAATTGAAAATAATTAAATGTGCACAGGTCAAAAATATATTAGCCTTGAGGTTTAAAACAACAGGGTAAGACAAAATATGTCAACTAAAAATACTTTTGTCACAACAAAAACACATAAACAAATAACCAAAATCACAGTCAAATGAAAAAAAAACCCATTCAGATCTAAATATAAAACAATGTTTAAATTGTTCAGAAATGCTCTATTAATGTTTTATTATTTTGCTGTTAGACATGCAATGACTAACATTTTTCATTTTTTTATCTTCTTTCTTATCTCATATTGACCTTCTGTGTGATCTAATGCTACGTTACGTTCATTCTGTAATGAGTTGGATCCGAATGTGTTTCTCATTTCAGATGTTGCTTACAAGGGCCAACATTCAGTTTTCCAGATTTAGTGCAACAATAAAAGAAAAACTGCAGTTCCTGAAAGTTAGGTCCTAGTGGTCATTTGAAGAACTGCAACTGTCCCAACCTTCGAAGAGCGTTCAGCCTTGAAAACCACACGTTGCCTCTTGATTTGCATGTTTGATTTATGATTATGTGTGTTTGCATCCAGGCGCATCCAGGTACCCAGGTGGAGGTGATCGATCTGTTAAACCAAGAGGACAGTCTGACACCAATGTGGCAGCAGATCGATCTCTTCAAGATGGTCATCCAAAAGTTCATGAAGAAGTTCCCCAACGGTGTCCATCTCCTGTGCTTCTCACAAGGTCATCAAACAGTGAACATTGAAAGGTTTTTAAAGTTTTGACCAGGAAACATCGAGTAGAAGGACATATTGTGGTATAAGTGACGTGTGAAGTTATGCTTTACAAGAGCTTCCTCAAAGTTTACTTCTTACATGAATAGTTCCTCTTTTTCATGTTAATAATCACCACCTTTTCATGCTTTGTCTTTGTTAATGATGTCTTTTCATTGTATTTGCTTTAATGTGTTGCCGTGGAAGAGATTTGAACTTAAATATTTGATCCACATCACTCAGAGATTATGTTGCTTACACAATATGGACGTAGTCCCTGGCTGTCAGGAGGAACGCTGAGGAAGGGCCTCAAACCCACGGGGCCACTGTTGTGCTAGAAGACAGACAGCGGTGTCATTTCACCGCAGGAAGGCTCGGTGGATCTTGGTCCAGCTGGTCCTTCTGTGTGGAGTTTGCATGTTCTCCTGTGCCTGAGTGGGTTTCCAGAAACAAACTGTTCAGGCTAACTACTAATATGAAATCCAACTGAGGCTACATTTACTTTAACTATCATGCAGTTTGATTTGTAGGAGTAATTATGGGAACAATAGGAGGCATTATCAGAATAGTTTGGTCCAATAAATAAATTGATCTAAAAAGTGTGAGAGAGTGAATGAAAACTGCTTTGCATTGTAAAAGCAACAAACTTGCAGCCCATTTTAACTCATATGGGACCAGTATGTAAATGAAGGGAACCAGCTGGCTACACATGCAGGTCATTTTAATCCTTCTCAGGACAGTACATTAAACTTTGTCGTGCAGTTTAGGGCCCCCCTAGTGGCTGCAGATGACCTCTGCATCTGCATGGTCTTAATAGCAAGACATTCTTTACTGATGATGAGCCTCTTTTAATGTTTTAGTGTTTTTAGTTTGATTGATTTTCTTATACATTTGACAACTTTTGTTGTATTTTTAAAACTTTTTTTTTTTTTTTTTTTTTTACATATTTTCATTTACAATAGTAATAGTCATTATTTATCCATAACCATGCTGGCACTGGTCTCCATCTATGACATAAAAGTTGGAAGATGATTGAAGATCATATCATCTTATTCCAGACTTTTTTTTCTTCTTTTTTGTAAAGGTGGTCTAATCTGTCGAGGAGTTCTCTCCATGCTTCCAAACCACAACGTGCACAATTTCATAGCGCTGTCATCACCGCTGGCTGGACAGTACGGAGGTCAGGAAACTTCCCATGATGTTTAGACAGGATGTAGATAATGATGGAGAATATTTAAATAATGAAATTGAACATTATGATTACACTCCATAGTGACCATTTATGTGAAACGGTTCCTTCCTGGATTTATGAGGAAAGCTGTGTACATGTTTTGCAACACCTGGCTGGGACAACGTCTGTCCATCTGCAACTACTGGAAGGGTAAGAACGGAGGAGCAGGTTTTGATGCGTGCAGCGTGTGTTCAGTGCATTACATCATACAGATACATACAAGTCCACACTGAAGTCATTAGGACTGACATGTTGATGTTTGTTCTGCAGACCCCCACCACATCCACTGGTACCTGACAGGCAATTCCTTTCTGCCACTGCTTAATGGTGAAGAAGCTAACAAAAGAATGAAAGGTAGGGAAAACAGCTGCCTCTGGTGCAAGTTCCTACGGTTTTGTTTGTGTTTTAAAAGATATTTGCTCTTTACTCTCCCAGAGTGGAAGAAGAACTTCCTGCGCATCAAGAAGCTGGTGCTGATTGGAGGACCAAATGATGACGTCATCACGCCCTGGCAGTCCAGGTTTCACTGTCCTCCTTTATTGTTACACAAAATCCCATGAGCTTATCATTACAATTATCCTATTTAACAATATGACAACCGGTGCTAATGAGATGATTGTAAGGAAGAATTACAGTATTTTTCTCAATATTTTGCTTCTTTGATTAAATATAGAATAGTAGTAGTTGATTAAATATAGTAAATATAGTCAAGGATTTTTTTTCTTCCTTTACATTCACAAGCAAACACTTGATATTGATAGTATTACAGTTCAAGTTTGAGGATATTAATATGATTGAATTGTTGAACCATAAATTTGGCTTCCATCGACCGTCACTTGTCAGTGTCGTTATCTCACAGGCGGGGGACTTTGCCATTTTTCACCTGCTTTGAAACAACAATGCACCGTCTAGAGTTCTTACGATCGCTTCACTTTGCCTCTTGGTGTTGGAATTGTGTTTTGTTCAGGTGGAAATGATCTTTATACGCTTGAAGTGTTTATTTGATGGGAGAGGCTGAGTACTTTGGTCGTATATCTTTAAAAGTCATGTTGGTTTTTCAGAATTTCCAGATATCACCTAATCAACCTTTAAAGCCAACCAGATCTCAGGGGTCTTTACTAAAATCTTTAATGTCTTCTTGACATATTTTTCCATCCTGTGACAAATCTGCCAAGAATAACCCCTCAAACTTAAGCAGTAGTATCCATCCATCCATTAGCTTCCGCTTGATCCAGACTCGGGTCGCAGGGGCAGCAGCTTCAGCAGCTTCAGCAGAGAGGCCCAGACCTCCTTCCCCCCGGCTGCTTCCACCAGCTCCTCTGGGAGAACCCCAAGGCGCTCCCAGGCCAGTTGAGAGATAAAATCTCTCCAGCATGTCCTGGGTCTGCCTCATGGTCTTCTCCCAGTTGGAGATGCCCAAAACGGCCCCAAACTGCTCCAGCGAGAGCTGAAGATCCCTACCTGATGGCGCCAACAGGACCACATCATCTGCAAACAGCAGATGAGATCCTGACACCACTGAACTGGAACCCCTCCGTTCCTTGGCTGAACATAGAAATTCTGTCCATAAACGTTATGAACAGAATCGGTGACAAAGGGCAGCCCTGGCGGAGTCCAACTCTCACTGAAAATGAATCCAACTTACAACCGGCAATGCGGACCAAACTCCCACTCCATTTGTACAGGGGCTGGACAGCCCGTAACAACGGGCCCAGCACCCCGTACTCCTGGAGTACCCCCCATAGGACCCCCCGAGGGACACGGTCAAATGCCTTCTACAAGTCCACAAAACACATGTGAACTGGCAAATTCCCATGTTCCCTCCAGGACCCTAGTGGGGGTATAGATCTGGTCCAATGTTTCACAACCAGGATGGAACCCGCATTGTTCCTCCTGGATCTGGGATTCGACAACCCACACCGGTCTACTAATCCAGAGGTACTGCCCCCGATTTCCATGCAATGTTGCAGAGACGTGTCTACCAAGACAGTCCTACAACATCCAGAGCCTTCAGGAACTCAGGGTGGCTCTCGTCCACCCCTGGAGCCCGGTCACCATGCGGCTTGCTAACTACCTCAGCGACCTCAGGTCCAGTAATGGACAAATCCACCACAAAGAGTCTCACAAGCTAACCTAGCCCGGTAGGACTCCTTCTTCAGTCTGACGGCCTCTCTAACTCAAGGTGTCCACCACCGAGTTTGAGGTTTGCCGCCACGACAGGCACCGACGACCTTACGGCCACAGCTCCGGTCAGCTGCTTCAGCAATGGAGGCGCGGAACATGGCCCATTCAGACTCAATGTGCCCCGCCTCCCCCGGGATGTGATTGAAGCTCTGCCGGAGGTGTGAGTTGAAGATCTTTCTGACAGGTTCCAGACGTTCCCAGCAAACCCTCACTACACGTTTGGGCCTACAAGGCCTGACCGGCATTCTCCCCCGCCATCTGATCCAACCCACCACCAGGTAGTGATCAACAAAACACCGCTTGGGTTCAGATCGGAGAGGCGGTTCCTCCCAATCACGCCCCTCCAGGCACCACTGTCATCGCCAACGTAAGCATTGAGGTCCCCAAGCAGAATAAAGGAGTCCCCATTAGGGGCGCTTTCCAGCACCCTTGTCAAGGACTCCAAGAAGGCTGGGTACTCTGAACTGTCATTTGGCGCATAAGCACAGATGACAGTCAGAGCCCGTTCCCCGACCTGCAGGGAAGCTACCCTCTCATCTACTGGGGAACACCCCAACGTACAGGCTCCAAGCTGGGGGGCTATAAGCAAGCCCACACCAGCCCGTCGCCTCTCACCCTGGGCAATGCCAGAGTAGAATAAGGTCAAAGCAAACTTACCTTGTAGGTGTTTTGTAACTTTCCCCACGTTCAGTTGCTCGTGTGGACGACACGACACATAACTGAACCCACAACCTGCATTTTTCCAGTTTGTTTTGGCTTCGGAAAGGGAATAAAAAAGGAAATGCCCCCTCCAAATGTTCTGGACACCTCAAGTCACTGTTGCAGGTCCCCCAGCAGCAATATTTCACTATGGCGTTACTGTAGTATAATATTAATACTTATGATACGCATCGCAAATATAGCGAGATAACACAGTCCATAATGCAGGAGCAGCTAGTGTCCAACCTAGCAACAGTAACTAGGGAGGAGCGGGAGGGGGGGCGGTGCTTACCGGAGGGTGAATTATGGCACTTCCACTTTCATTATATAATCATCTATACAATGTAATTAATGACTGTTTTATCTTCTCTGCATTTTGTTTTCAACAAATTTTAATAATGTACATCAGTAGAGATTATTTTCTGATATGTGATTAAAGTGTTCCCTTCATTTTTTTTACCACCATATTTAAAAAATCTACATGTAGGACATGTATGATATGATGATGACAGCACTGACAGCAGTAACAGGTGCAGTAGGACTAACAGAGGGCTTTAGGTGGACTGGATTGGAGAACTTTGGGTTTGTCTGTGATTTAAGGTTTCCCTTAAATTTTAGAGCAATATATCTCAAAAGATTTTTGAAAATAACCTATATGAACAATAGCATAGATTATTTCGATGTGCAGAGACGTCTTAAATGTTTTTAACTCTGCCTTCTGCCTGCAGCCTCACACTACCTCTGAGTAGTAATCATGTCGTATGAGTGAGAAATTTTATAGAACCTGAAAACCAAAATCAAGAGCTGTTGTCACTTATAAAACCCAGCAACTAATAATCAAGGTTTCTAGCAGTTTGTAGATACGTTTTTTGTGCAGTCAGTCTAACTGAAACCTCTAAAGAGAGAGGGACTTTTCTTCTAGAGCTGAATAACACCATCGACCCTCTCAGACCTTCATATGCAGCAGTTTCAGCAGTTTAATGACCTTTTCTCTTTCCTGCACAGCCTCTTTGGATTCTATGACAACAAAGAAAACATTGTAGCAATGAGGAACCAGGAGGTACGTGGCAAACTAAAGTTCTGTCCAAACCTGAGATTGGATTTACAGGAAAATGTAATCGTAATTATATGTTCAAGTGACATTGATTCATGTTTATGGTCATTTTCAAAGCTGAGGTTTTATGTTTAGCTGCTATGTTTCACCATAGTGCACAGCACAGCATGACACCTTTATTACTGTCAGGCACGGTAGTGGAGGAGTCATGAGTTGGGCTTGTTTTGTAGCCACAGGACTGGGCCCCTATCGAGTTATTTAGATGGACATAAACCTTTGTGTATACCAAAGCATTTTAGAGTCAAATGTGAAGTGATCTGTCTAATGACTAAAGCTTGACTGAAACAGGATTGTGCAGCAGGACAACAACTCCAAACACACCAGGAAATATGAAATAAGTTGGTGGATGATGTTGATGATGGCCAGAGTCAGTTGTCCTCCAACTGACAGGTCAATGTATTGATTCCCAGCTTCGAGATATGTTGAAGTGTCTCTGGGTTGGACACTGAACCCTCCATAGCTTCCTTAAAGTGCTCTTTGGGGGGCCGCCCTGTCTGTACAGTTCAACAGTGGTTAGGGCAGGCGGCCCATATACAGAGGCTACAGTCCTCGTGTTGCTGGTCGTGAGTTCGATTCCCTGCTCAGCAACCCTTTGCCGCGTGTCTTCCCCGTTCTCTCTGCCCCCCTTCCTGTCTCTCTACTATCAATAAAGGCCACTAGAGCCAAAAAAATCTTAAAAAAAAAAAAAAAAAGGGCTCTTTGGGGTGTGCATCAAAAATCAAAGCAGTACTGTGTATGAAGTGAATATATAATAAGAGCACTGTATTGTGAGCCTGTTTATGAGGACATTGTAAAAACCCAGATAATGTTAAAATGGCAAACTGAAGAACGTTTACCCCTTACACTGGTCCATTGAACATCCAGACCTCAACCTGACTGAAACACAGTGGTGGGACCTTAACAGAGCTGTGCTAAAAATACCTTCAAACTGATACAATTCAGTAAAAAAGTACAGGCTAAAATTCTTCCACAACTATGTTTGAGACTGTTGACATCATACAGAAACATCTATATGTGTCTGTACAGTTCAATCTGTTCCTCTCTTCTTCTCTCCCTCTGAAAGTTTTACAAGAACGACGCATTTGGTCTGAAGACGCTGGACGCTCGTGGTGACCTGTCAGTGTGCACCGTCCCAGGAATGAAGCACAGCGACTGGATCAGAAACATCACAGCATTCAACCGCTGCGTAAAGAAGTGGCTCACATAAAAACAACTCAGCCAGAGAAAAGGTGTTTATGCAAGCTGTCAATCAAAAATGCATATCCCAGACATTGTTATGGCTCAGCCTGCAATAATTTGATCCAGTGTGTAAAGGCAAATAACATTAATTTACACTTGTTTGTCTCTCTGTAATTACCTCACCACACTCTAGGTGGCGGTGCAGGTTCTTTTCTGCAGTGCTTTATCTTTCAGTGTTGAGCTTCCTTCTGTTAACTGCCTTTGTGTACCTTAGACATGGCAGTGGAGTAAATGCAGCAGATCCTTTGTAAGTTTGAACTAATAAATGTTGAGCAACTAAAACTTTTACTGATGTTGCAGCAACTCTTTCTATCTGGCTCGAAAATGACACAGCTGAAATAGTGGTGACAGATGAATACACAGAAATACAACACTACCAGGCAGAACAACCTTATATGTCCATGTCAACCCAACACATGGAAGTACAAATCATGCTGCGGTAGATGTTACAGAGAGGGCAGGGGGTTCAATGTAGAAGCGTAAATCAACCATAAAATATAACGACATGTGGTGATGAAATTTTAACATCCAAGCAAATGACTATCCCTCATTGTCAAAGATAAATAGATGGATCAGACCAGGAAATAACTGAGGGATGGGAAGTGTAAAAGTCGCCGTCGTCCTAAATAAAATAATCCTCAAAACAAAAAGTACTTACCTACTTCCCTCTATGTTATAAAAACATAAATTACACCAGTCCTTTCATTTAACAAAAAAATAAATAAATAAATTTAATGAAAAACAAAACAACACAACAAACCAAAGGAAAGTAAAGAATATGGAGCACAGTTACAGTAACAAGGTGCTCCCAATTAATTATGAATGAGCTGGAGGAGGAGGAAGGGAGGAGGAAAGGGAAGGAAATGGGAGAGCAGTGGAGACACCACTCAGCAGATCATGTTGGTGTCCCCCTGCAGCGTAGGCCTATAGCAGCATAGCTATGATGAAGCTGTGATTAAGACGAGCTACTCTAGCCTGAGCTACTACAGCTATGGCTATAACCAGTAGTCGAGTTGTAAAAAAAATTCAGGGGGGGTGGTCAATGTTTTTCACTTAAAAAAATAAAAGTGGCAGGGGCAGGGCTGTAAATTCATTATCAAAACAAAACACTGTAAATAAGACTTCTGAATCCTCTCAAATCAAGTCAAGCCAAGTTTATTTTGAGTGCAAAATCATAACAATTATCTCTTTTTGTGTTATTAAAGACAGTACAGAAGTACAAAAAAACTCTCTCAACATTTTACAATACTTTTCCTTTTCTCTCCTCTGGTGCACAGTTTTTAGTTTCTCAGTTTCAAGTCTCAGTATCTCATAGCAGTTTCCAAAGACTGTCGTAATCATGTTTTTTGTCGACAATTTTTCGTGTTCTTGCTTTCTGATTGTTGGCTAAGCAGTGACTGAAGATTAATAGATTAATGTGCCTTATAGCCACTGAAATAATGAGCTACATACTAATAGGCCTACGTATGAATTGAAAAGGGTAAGTGTGTAAACTAGAGGTTGCACTAGACTTTTTTTTACAATTGGTCATTTTGACAGTCATGAAAATTTGTTATCAGTTTCTACATTAACAATTATTTAATTACATTAAAAGATTACTAACAGTCTTCAGATTTTTCAATTATTGTGAGGGAAAAAAACGTCAATTACAGGGAATCCCCAGTTAAAATAACCCCTGGTCTAAACCCTAAAGGTTTAATAATCAAACCTGTACCTTCTGCTCTTGATCCTCCTGCTTCCTGGCCATGGCTTTCCTCTATGTGAAGAAAACAACATTATAGGGTTTGATAGAATGTGCAGACATGTCATGCTAAAAGCACATGACCTTGCTCTTGGATAATAGACAGAATGTACAGTATAGGTTAAAATCACATTTATCATATTCACTGTAATATTAAATTACAGGCCACAGCAACAGGCCCCAGGAGGGGGGAAAACTATTTAATGTCACCTGCCTTGAACATCTGAATTTTAGCTAACATCTTCTCTTATTTTTGTTGCCTGATGAGTCCTATTGATGAAAATAATATAGCCGTGTGAAGAATATTTCATCATTAATTCTGGTCAAATATTTGAGACAAACTCTCGTCTAACGCCAACAGTAAATATCTGTTTTACGTTTGCCACGCTCATAAACCAGAATCTAACGCGACTGAATGACAAGTCCTGTGTTTCAGCAAACTAGTTAACAAGAGAGATGAACGTTAACATGAGTTCATCTCAGCTAGTTTGCAGGCTACACAGCAAGCATGGAAAACTAGCTGTGTTGTTATTGTGCAACCTGTGGCGAGTCTGGCCACTTTTGAATAGATTAATAAAAAGTAGTGATTGAGATTCTTGATTTATAGCTCACCTGTCATTTGAGTCTTTTTTTAAAAAACTCCCTGACATCTTGTTGTCCAGCCGCTCGTTTCCTCATGCTCACGTTGCAGTGCAGTTAATCCTCAAGATGTCGCTCTGCGCAGCAGCTAGTGCCGCTCCCTCAGGCATCAATTAACCAATTATAAATAACAATCATGTTGCATCATTGCATGTTTGCGTGTCCCTGTGCCCTCAGATTTTATTATTTCTTTTGCTCAACATGCGAACTACTTTCTAATAATGAAATAATTATAAGTTATATTCCCAACATTTACTGTAAAAAGGGGAGGAATGGAAAGGGGGGGGATGGCAGTTTTACAGGGGGGATGATTTTGATCGTTTTTATTTCAGGGGGGATCCCCCCTCATCCCCCCTCAACTCGAATACTGGCTATAACTATTAGCCCCTACACACTATAGTTTAGACCAGGGGTAGGCAACTCCAGTCCTCGAGTGCCACAGTCCTGCAGGTTTTGCATGTTTCCCTGCTTTAACACACCTGATCCTAAGTAATAGCCATCATCATCTTATCATCAAGGTCAGCACATGTCTGTAAATGACACGGCCACTTGTATCAGGGTGTGAAGAAGGAGGGAAACATCTAAGACCTGCAGGACAGCGGCACTCGAGGACTAGAGTTGCCTAGCCCTGGTTTAGACTAACTGTAGGCTTTACTAAACAGAAATGTTTTCAATTTAGTTTTAAAGATGGAGATGGTGTCAGCCTCCTGAACCCAAACTGGTAGCTGGTTCCATAAAAAAGGTGCCTGGTAGCAGAATTCCCGTCCTCCAAACCTACTTTTGGATATTCTAGGAACGACGAGTAATCCTGCCCTCTGAGTGCGGAGAGCTCTATTAGGAGCATAACATGCTATCAGGTCTTGTAAATAGCGCAGAGCTAGGCCATTAAAGGTGGGGTAGGTGTTGTTTTTTTGCAACACTTTTTACAATATTGCCTGAAAACCTTTTCACATTCCCATTGCACCCACTGAAATAAAATGTTTGCAAAAAAAACGAAATGTTTTGGTCCAGTCTAGAGGGTATAATCAGAGAAAAACTCTGACCAATCAAAATAGTGATCATCACTATTTTGATTGGCTGCATAATACGTCCATCAAATATCAATGATTCGGCGATTTTGAATAAAAAATAATCTAAAAATGGTGAAGTTAAATGGAAAATTACTTTATAGTACAAATCATTCGATAAATATAAAAATATATATATTTTTTAATTTCTTTCTTTCCATGATGGCAGGTGAGGCACGGCCTCCCCTGCCTCACCTGACCGCACGTCACTGATATATATATATATACACAGTCATGGAAAAAATTATAAGACCACCATTTTTTTTTCATTTTCTTGTTCATTTTAATACCTGGTACCACTAAACATCATCATGTGACTAAAACAGAAAAGAAAAGAAAACACTGAATGCATAAAAGCAGTATTTTTTATGTGAGGTGATTTGCCTTGACTTTACAAGTAGTAGTAAAGGAGTAAGGTTAACTGAATCTGGGAGGAGTGTGTCCAGACTTATGGTCCTAGCATAGCTGAGTCCAATAAAAGACATAATGTATCTGTAAGTGTACTTTTAAAGGGCTATTTTGCAGATATTTTTGTTCATCTCAAAAGCCTTTAATTAAAATTTAAAAAATGTAAAGTGAACGTATATATTGCTTAAGTTCAGGGGTGTTAACCAGGATAGTCTGGAGGACAGATTATTGTGTAATCTAAATAAACCAGTTTAACAACAACATCATTATCAGCATTATCATCCATTTGGTTTGCTCATGAAAATATCCAATCAGAAAATACTTTCTAGATTAGACAATTTATTTGCAGATTTATTAATTCGCTTTCTGATCATCAAAATGCTTCATGACAACTCCAGCAACACTGCTGGTCCTCCATGTAAGACGTCATCCCTTAAGAAAAAAAAAAAGAGATACTCTTCAGCAGTGATAAAGGCTGCAGCTCAGTCTTCCTCTGGATCCATTAATGCGTCAGCTCATCTGCGAGTAGGAAGGGAAGATGAAGCCTCCGTGCGTGATCCGGGGTTCACCCGCACTGCTGCTGGTGCTGCTGCTGGTCCTGGCTGCCGGGTACACTGAGGGGTACAAACCCGTGATCATGGTACATGGCCTTAAAGGTGAACCCAAAATCTTTAATAGACTGAAAATGTTCATTAAAAAGGTAAGACTTCAATTCATGAAATCAAAATATTCCATTCAATCCCTATGTGAAGCTTTACTTTTTAGTTGTGAATTTGTAAAAAGGTTTAGGTTGTTCTGTTAGGAAACATCAAACTTCACTTTCTACACTCACCTTTACTAAACTGAGACAACAAATGTCCAACACTTAGTTGTAAAGTACTGCACACGAATCAACAGATCTTTTTTGGTTATAAATGCTGTTTCATATTTCACAAAAGCAACTCAGTTCAGCTTAAAATGTCTGGTTTACTAATGGGAGTTGTTCTAGTTGATTAAAATGTGTGACGACAGCTGAGAGCTCTAATCATCTGAAGAAAAGAAACGAGAAGTTCTGTCAAGGCTGTTCTTTACATCCAGAAAGATCAACCAAAGCTGTGATAGTGACACATGAGGAAAGAAAAAAAAAAAAAAACACAGCAATAGACAAAACATGTCAAGAAATCTAAACACGGTTCATTGGAAAACACGATAAGAAAAACGAAAACAGTTGATATCTCATGAAACCCAACCACACTATAAAGCTAAAACACAGAAAGTACTTTCCTTCTTTTGTTTTTGGTCTTTTTTTATCAAAAGTTGACCCTATCTCCTGCAGTTCCTCTACTGACCACCAGCGCTAGCCCAAAACAAAGCAGACCCCATATTAAACTGGACAAATTTGTAGCAGAAGTAACATTTACAGCCTATGAAAAAAATGATTTTGGTCTCTTTTTTTTTTTTTTGTCCCACATCAGATGAAACTGTTTTAAGTAATAAGCTGACCAATCAGATGGCTGTATATCATTTTGATATTGTTTGATAGCTCCATTGGCTCTGACTGCCAGACATTGCTGTCATTTAGCTACTTAGCGCCTGAACTGTGAGTAAAAAACAGGCATATGAGAGAAGGTGTTTTGGTTGTGCTTGTGTTGATTATACTAATAGACCACTGTGGTTGGTCTGGAAGAGTCTGAGGACCAAGCTTAGCTTAACCGCACCAGTCATCTCACGTAGCCACCAAAACAACATCTGAGAACGGAGGTCCTGCTGCAAAGGCTGGTGGTCAGGAAGACTGACTGCAGGTCCCAGCATAAATCCATGAGGAAGAGTCCTGAAACGATTCTCCATGACGGGCTCCATTTGCCCCAGAGGCCAACGCCACACCAGTCAGTCCAACATGTGGCTTGTCGAGCAGCGCTCAGCTGAAGGAGCTACGTTGCTCACGGAGACCCTTCCAGGACCCCTCAAAGTTGACAAACTACTGCCAGCCGATGGGAACCTCACTACCAGTGGTGGGTCCCGGTGCAGACAGGGCCTGGCTTGGAAACCAAGCAACTGCAGGTTCTGGTGGAATTCAATCAGGCCTCATTTCAGCTTCGATGGTGCTCATTTTAGATGCTAATTTGGTAGCTCTCTAAAATTAGGATGATTGGACAGACTCTTTTAGAATGAATGTAACATAATATTAGTGAGGTTAACATGAGCTAAGCCAAGCTAAACTAACTGAATTGTGTTAACTGAGACAAGGTGGGTTTGTCCACTCTTCAGAAAACCAGGATGTTTTTTATAAAGTGTATAATAAGCACTTCTAGCATTTCATCTGATAATGTATTGATAAAAGGGAAACTGAACCTGGCTGTACCTAGAACATGTATGCCTGTTCAGATGAATGGTAAAAATGTTTGACTGTCTGTGCTTTTCATTGTTTGAAATTCTGAAAACTTTTTATTTGATTCTTGTGTCTAAAGCACATGTCAGATTACAAAAAATAAAATCTCTTCTGAGACTGAGACTGAGAAACAGCAGCTGGATATCCAAAGAACATCAGCTTTCTGAATTACAGCTCTAATTTGTGTCCCCCTGATACTTTAATTTATTCTCCAGTTTTATTTCAGAAAATTAGCTGTGCACATTTGACAGTT
This sequence comes from Hirundichthys speculiger, assembly GCA_018398805.1. Taxonomy (NCBI): domain Eukaryota; kingdom Metazoa; phylum Chordata; class Actinopteri; order Beloniformes; family Exocoetidae; genus Hirundichthys; species Hirundichthys speculiger. The sequence continues at coordinate 22,342 of JAGFBZ010002093.1, forward strand.
GCTTACAGCTGATTGTTTATTATTTCCTCCTTTTTTTTGCACCCAGGCGCATCCAGGTACTAAGGTGGAGGCGATTGATCTGTTCAATAAAAGAGCCAGTCTGAAGCCAATGTGGAGGCAGGTCCGAGGCTTTGGGAAGGCCATCAAAAAAATCACAGCCAAGTACCCCAAGGGTGCCCATCTCATTTGCCATTCACAAGGTCATCAAACAGCACACATCAAATGGATTTTATCTCAAAGTTCAAGTTCACACACATTCATCTGAAAAGTTTGTCTTTTTAGATGCTCTCATTAATTTTCCCTTTGGTAATTATTAATTATTAATCCTTTTACAGTGTTCGCTTGGACTAATTGCACTGTTGCAGCAGGACATTCGGTCTCAAGATGTTGCTTTGGTGGCGACGTGAAATAACTGCTGTGGTTAAGCTAAGCTTGGTCCTCAGACCCTTCCAGGTCAACCCAGACCTGATCATGGTGGTCTGCTATGCTGTTATGATGCTGAAGTATTAACCAGCCTTACGTCATAAGCTACACCAAAAACTGACATGCACCTCTTGCCAAAGGTTACTGAGTCACATTGACGCTGGCTGCAACTAATGTGATTGGTCTGCTTGGTACCATTGTTGTTCTTCTTCATATTTCCTGCTAATGTGGGAGAGCAGGAGTGTTGAACAAAAAAAAAATCTTTAATTATTTAAAGTACACACCAAAACTTAATAGAGGATGAGACGAGGACTGGCAGCAACAGAGGGCACAAACATGAGTTAGAGAAACAAGAACAACCCAGCAAGCAAGGAAGGAAAAGACGAGAGTTAAATAAACCCAGGAACAAATGAGACACAGGTGCAAACAATCAGGGAGATGAATGAAGGGAAGTACAACAGAACGTAACAAGACCTTCAAATTAACGCAGGAAATAAAGTTAACAGAAAAGAACACAAGAAAAACAGCCCAAACCAAGAAAACCAAGAAAACCCTGAAAACACGAAAAACCAAACCCAAGAGCACCAAACCAGCCCCGAACCATGACACCAATACTATCTCTGAGCAACATGTAGGACATAAACAGAATGAAGCTCACAACTTAAAGCTGCAGAAAGGACCCACATCGACACCCAGCATTTACACAAATTACAACAGACAAGCCTAAACTTCAACAGGGATGTTCTTCCTGCACATAGGCTTCATGCATAGTTGCTACGTAGGAGCATAAATCCGGTTTAATCCGGTTGGTGGAGATGTGCCTGTCAGTGTCCAGTATATCCAGCAGAGACACACTGTCAGTTTGACGCAGAAGCACAAAGCAATCTTGACCTTTTATACATCTCAAAAAAATGACAAGAATTAATAACCTGGTCCTTACCAAGTCTTTAAATGGACAGATGATCAACACATCACATGTTACACCAAGTCATTATTGTTTAGCAAAATCAAGAGGTATCCTGATAGGAATCCTCCTAATAATAATAATAATACATTTTTACAAATAAAACAAATGTAAGCAATACAACCTAGAAATACAGTAAAAAAAGACCCATAAAAGGCTAAGGTTTTAAACAGCTGAGTTTAAGTCTGGATTTGAGCCGATGGAGAGAGTTGAGATTTCAGATGTCTGGTGGGAGAGAGTTCCAGAGTGGTGAATGGAGGAGATCAGAAAGATAAGGGGGGGGGGGGGGGGGGGGGGGGGGGGTTATGGATGGCCTTCAATGGATTATATAAGATTTTTAAATATAAGCCTGGATTTAATTGGAAGCCATTGCAATTCTTGAAGGACAGGATCGCTGTGGTGAAAAGAGGGGGATCTCGTGATGATGCGGGCAGCTGAATTCTGGACCGGTTGAAGGTTGTGGAGGACTTTGTGAGGAAGGCCACAGAGGAGAGAGTTACAGTCATCTAAACAGGTGACGAGGCTGTGGACAAGGATAGAAGTGGAATGAACACTGAGGGAAGGACCAAGGTTGATCATGTTACGGAGGTGGAAATATGCAGATAAGGTTATGCTGTTAATATGAGACTGTAAAAATAAGGAGCTATCAGTGATGACACCCAGACTCTTAACCTGGGGGGAGGAGGAATCTGAGAAGCTGTCAGCTGTCAGGAAAAAGCTGTCTGCTTTGAATAGTGTAGATTTTGTACTGATGAGAATGAACTCTGTTTTTATCACTATTTAATTTTGGAAAAATTGAGGTGAACCATAATTTTATTTCAGATAGACAGTTGGTGGGAGAGTGGAATTAGGTTTACTGGACAGATAGAGCTGGGTGTCATCTGCAAAGCAATGAAATCTGATATTAAATTTACTGAAAATATTGCCAAGACGAAGAAGATAAGTGATGAAAAGAAGGGACCCCTGGACAGAGCCCTGGGGGACACCCGATGAAACGAGAGAGGGATGAAATCCGAAGGATTTAAGATGAATGAAACCAGTCCAGGGGGGTGCGAGCAAGGCCAATGGAAGATAATCTATGGAGAAGGATGTTGAGAAATAGTATCAAAGGCAGAATAAAGATGGTGAGTAAACCAGAATCAGCTGCCACGACGAGGTCATCTGTGATTTTGATGACAGTTTCAGTGCGGTGATGGGGGGCAGAAACCAGATTGGATCTCACATGGTTTTTGGTACACATGGCCGTCATTAGAACATTGACCAGTTGAGGCCAACCTTAAAACCAGGTGGATCCTACTGCTAGGACCACCATGGAACCTATGGAAAAACACTCCTGGGACCCATCTTTAGCTCATATAAGGCCCACATATACAGTAAATGCTGGCTGGGTTCCCACGTGATTTTTTTGTTCTTGTTCAATTTTACAAATTAAAACATAGATTTGAATCATGGAATTACAAAAGGGCCCAACTCCATGATTTTTGTGAAATCCAGGTTATCTCCCTACCTTGTACATTAGGTTAAGAGCTATCAAAATGAGCTGAAGAAAGGCCCAACTCCAGTTCATAAAGCTGTTAACTAAGGTGATGTTTTTTGCCTTGAGTTGAAGAACGGCCCAAGTCCTGGAGAGAAAAAATCTCTCCTGAAAAATATACCTCGGTGGAGTTGGGCCCTTTTGTAACTCCGTGATTCAATTAAAAGATGGGGGAGATGACTGTAATAATATTGAGGATCATGTCATTTGATTTCAAGCTTTTTGTCTCCTTTTTCGAAAAGGTGGTCTAATCTGTCGAGGAGTTCTCTCCGTGTTTCCAAACCACAAAGTGCACAATTTCATAGCGCTCTCATCACCGCTGGCTGGACAGTACGGAGGTCAGAGAATTTCACAAGATGTTTAAAGAGTGTCTAAATGATCTCTGCTCCCCGTAATGAAGAATACTTAAATAGTAAAACTGGAAATTATAATCTCACTCCACAGAATCTTTAGCTGTACGGAAGAGATTCCCGGGGATTAGACAGAAAGCAAATTTAATCTGCTACAACAGACTGGGACAGAAAGTGTCCATTTGCAACTACTGGAAGGGTAAGAGCAGATGAGGACAGTTGTTGTGTGCAGAGCGTGCTCAGTGGCCCTCCTTCAAAAGCTGTATTTATATTTTACACCCATGTTTGTATTCTCTCCGCAGACCCTTACCACATGAGGGGGTACCTGAAAAGAAACGTCTTTCTGCCGCTGCTTAACAGTGAAAAACGTCACAGAAGAAAGAGAGGTAGAAGTATTAGTTAACTCGTGGAAAACTTCCGTGAGGATTTTGTTTTAACAAAAGAAAAAAAAAATGTACTTCACTTTCTCAGCGTGGAAGAAAAACTTCCTGCGCATCAAGAAGCTGGTGCTGGTTGGAGGACCGGATGAAGAGGTCATCGTTCCCTGGCAGAGCAGGTTACACTCTGTTCTCAAAGTTCTCTCAATTCAATTTTATAAATGAGCCTAATTCACTCCAGAAACAACCTCTTTATCAAGTCAATTCAATTTTCAATTTTATTTTATAAATGAGCCTTATTCATAAGTTACACCAGAAACAGCCTCTTTATCAAGTATTCACTTTTCAATTCAATTTTATTCGTATAGCGTCTGTTACAATGTCAGTTGTCTCCAGTTGCGCTTTACAGAGACCCAGATCATGACCCCCGAGCAAATATCATTCACTGAAATTATTTAATATTATAATTTTAGTTAATGATATTTGCTCGGGGGTCATGATCTGGGTCTCTGTAAAGCACCAAGAGAGAGTAACTTATAACTTGTAACTTATGAATAAGGCTCATTTATAAAATTATCATTATCATTTATCATTGGTTTTATCTTATAAAAATATGACTGCCAGTTCTAATGAGACAATTCCCAGGAAAAATCCTATTTTCTCTGCATTTTGCTTGTAGTTGCATCATTGTAATTATGTTCTCTTGTGAAGTTTTTTTCATTCCCTTACATTTACATTTATTTTATATAACAACATGCTAAACCAGCTAGTCAATGCTAAACCATACCACTTAAGTGGAATGAAGTGAGTTAAGTCCTCACAGAGGCTTAAACTTGTTTTCAACACAGCTCTAGTGCACCCTGCACTAACATTAATTGCTATTTTGCTGCAAACACGAGTTCTGTTCTAATTCAAAACTCCTTCGATTCACATCCGCTTTGGCCCCTCAGGAAAGTTCAAGCTCCTTGCCATCTAATAATAGATCTTGGGTTGATTCGACTCTTGAAGGTTCCTATAACTTGCTTTTGGAGCCATTTCCTAGTGGTCACTTAAGGAACTGCACGTTTTGTCAGTTCCCGTGTTGGCCTCAGGTTATCCTGGAGCTTGACGGGTAAAATCCAGAGCTTTTGCCACTTTTAAATAACATCTAATATGATTGAAGATATCAACCTCTCTGGTAGTTTTTAGATCCTATTTTGGTGCAGCTAATTCAAATATGGATAACACCATTGACCTTCATAGATCTTCATGTGCAAAATGTTGAAGCAGTTTCTGAGGTTTGGAGACCTCTTTACTGAACTGACTGTCTTCTTTTTTTCTGCACAGCTTCTTTGGATTTTTTAACTGGAAGAAAAAGATTATTCCCATGAGGAGGCAGAAGGTTAGTGGCAAACTAACATTTGGTCCGAAACACAAGACTGATTCTTATGCATTCACGAGATGTTGATTCATCTTAATGGTCATTTTGGAGGCTGAGATTTTACATCCTGTTGTTACATTTGACCATGTTACACATTATCAAATATACAGAGTTACGTTGGAAGAAAACCAAACACCGTATCAGCACAAACACCTCCGTCAAGCACAGAGGTGAAGACATGATGATTTGGGCATGTTTTCAGCCACAGGACCTTGGCTGAGGTCTGCGCTCCGCTACGCAGACAGCTGTTTCTGTTTATTACTCAACACAGTGGGTTGGCGGTTCGACCTCACCAGGTCTTAAAATGATACAAATGCAGATGAACTCCAACGCATGACGTATTACACCGTGTCTTTATGTATTGATCAGACGCGAAGCCAGTATCCAAGCCAAGCGAAAATGGTATCCACTGGGTGGCAGCACTGGTCGTTACAACTGCATTTGGGGCTTTTGTATGTCATGTAAACAAAATGGGTAATGGTAAGAATATCAACAGACTGAATCTCACGAGGTTCAAGGAGCAGCAAGAAACAGATCAGCACTGGCTGCGAGAGACCAGTGTTGATCCTGTTGATTTTACCTGCAATAAATGGAGGAAGACTTTCTGGAGAGAAAGATGTATCTGCAAAGCCCTGGATGAATGGATGAATGTGAGTTCTGCCGCCTTAAGGCTCATTTATAGTCTACGTTTGAAACAGAGACAGATGGATGTGGTTATTAGCCTTCTGTCCATCTCCTGGGTTGATTTAACCAAAACACAGACCCCTATAGCCCCAATGTTTAATACTACATATGAAACAGAACAATACAGTCATAAGTTGTGGGGGCAGTAGTGAGCTTAGTGAGTCAATTGTTAGCCAAATCAAAGAAAATGAAAAAGAAGAAATTTTGATCAAAAACTTTGGGAAGCAGCTTAATAACCATACAAATGGAAGTAATGCACAGAGGTACAGGAAGTAGTAACGGAAACGATGTTCGGAACAGACGGACGTAGAGCATATGAAAGTGGAGTATAAATGAACCTTTATACATCATATTGATAGTCAGGTAGCCCCTATTCTTCTGTTGACTAAAGAGGGGAAGTTACAGCCAGCTGCAAATGAAACACACTTGATGAACTGCTCATCAGTAAGGTTGAACAAATCGATAAAAGCAGAGGTTTTGGTGGTTCACTCATCTGGAGCATTTAATTTCGACTTTTCCATAAACACCTGTTATGCTATTTCAAATTAAAAGCTTTTAAGAAACAAAATGACGGATTGCGTTTATTGTGAAGCGGCCATAGGAAGTGAAATATGTTCATGTGGTGTCACTTGTGAGCGTGAGTGGAAGGTGGCGATAGAGCGCCAAAACCAGGAGGCCGACTACTGTAATGCTAATGGCGAAGAAGAAGAAGGCTCTGACAACTCCTATCACTACAATAAAGACCAAACACAGCCAAAGCACATGTCTTAGCTGCGTCATGGTTGGATTCAGTATACGACAGTTTGGGCTAAAATACGATAATTTTGGGGTCTCTGTACGATAATTTCATTTTCAACATCTGGCAACACTGATGCAGTCAGTGCTTGAAGAACAAGAGAAGAAATGGTATTCTTACCTCTGTTTCAGTGAGAAGTTACAACAAGTGTGTTACCTAGCCACATTTCTTGTTTTTATATTTTTTCTTATCCACAAAAACGTTTCTGGAGAGTGTATTTTTGTTGAACTGCATGACTGGGCTGGCTACAGACGCTGCCTGGGGAACGTATCTTCTCGCTAGCAATAGACTACTGAGTAAGCCATTGCAAAATCACAAGCTATTAAAACCTCTACACTTTGTAAAACACATATCAAGTTAAAATTACCTTGTATCTACACTGTCACGATAGTCGAATGACATTTTTGAGTTTTGTCCTCGGCTTAAAATAGTAATTTATTCTGACACAGCTTTATTGCCTCCTGTGCTAACATCAATTCCCATTTTGCTGCAAACACATATTCCATTTTCGCTCAAGCTGCTTTGATTCACGTTGTTTTAGTAACAAAACTCCTTACCAAAGACTTTGGGCTGTTTTAACTCCAGGACGTTCCTTTAATTGGACCATGAACTCGTCTGTGGACCAGAGTATTCTACAGGATAATGTACCTGACCACCTAAGCTTGGCTGAAATTGACAATGATCCCAAACACACCAATAAATCAATAGAATGGTTGAAAAAGAAAAGAATATTCTCAGCCCAGACACCAATCCTATTAAAAATGCAACAGTGGGACCTTGAGAGGACTGCGCTCACACAAATGTCTGCAAACCTCAATGAACTGAAGCGCCGTTGTAAAGAAGCGCGGGCAAAGATTCCTCCTCAACAGGAAACTGATTGTCTTCCTCTCTTTTTCTCTCCCTTTTGAAAGATTTACAAGAAGGACACGTTTGGCCTGAGGACGCTGGACATTCGCGGTGATCTCTCAGAATGCAGCGTCCCTGGAGTATCGCACAAAGATTGGATCAAAAACAAGTTAGTGTTCAGGCGCTGCATAAAGAAGTGGCTCAAATGAAAACGACTCAGCCACAGAAGGTATTCGTGAGAGATGCCATTCAACATCCCACGCATTGTTATTTCTGTTAATTAATTAATTAAATAATAATTAATAGCTCTGTTAATTCAACAGACAGAGGCTGCGGTGTTGAGACTGTTGCTATCAACTGCTGCCCTCACGCTGATCTTTATGGGACATCAAATTTATTCAAATAGAGATGAAAACTTTTTACACATTGATCCTCTTTAACAACAAAAGCATGACGATATTTCTTCCTCTCTTGTATTTTCCATGTCCTTAAACGAGTCTTCTGACGACTCGTGCATCCTCTTCTACGTAACATTGTTATTATGTCTCTTCCTGTTGTTCTGCTAGAGGCGTTCTAGGCCCATTAATTCAGTTTTCTTCCTCTCCACCTTCACCTCGTGGTTGCTCACGATGGGGCATTTGAATTGGAATGCACTGTTTTATTAACTGGATTATGAACTTGAATGAATCAGATTATGAATTTAAATGAATTGTATTATGGTATGAATTATGAATTGGAATAAACGTTCTAAATTGGAGTGAGAATTTGATTTAAAAGGAATATGAATTGGATTTTGAATTGGGATTGATTCAATTATGAACTGAAATTAAATAAAATATCAATTGGACTGTGAATTTGAATTATTCAGATTGTTTTCTCTGGATCACATCCTCTTAAAGTGGAGTTTTTCCTTACCAATGTTTGTCTTAAAGGTTTTTTTCTCCCACTGTGGGAGTTTTTTTTACCTGGCATTATCCTTGTTTAGGATTCAATATTATATTCTTAGTTAATGATCAGAATCAGAATCAACTTTATTGCCAAGTACGGTTTCACACATACGAGGAATTTGTTGTGGCGATGATGGTGCATGAAATTAAGGAAAATTTGTAGGGGTGCACGATAATTATCGACCTGATAACTATCAGGCCGATAACAGGAAATTATGACGTCATCCCGATAAATCCTATCGTAACGAATCATAATCCTAATCATAACGAATAGCCCGATAACATATATTTTTGTCAACATGGCAGTGCCTCGCTCCCTCTGAGCCTTAAATGACCGGCAGTGAATGTTATGTTCAAGTGACGTCGGCATAAATGAATTCTCAGTAAGGAAAATCAAGAATACCCCCTCATGACAGACAACAACTTGTTAACTCGGTCATAATTTTGGTAGTTGCTGACTTTAATTGATATTCGCAGTATTTTTTCCACAAGTTACAAAAAAAAATTGAAAAAAAAATAGAGAAGGCCGAAAGAACAACTAGCAAAAGAGGGAATGGAGGAATTGACGTTACACCTTGAATGTAGCATTGCGGCACAGTGCGCTGAAAAAAAAACAAAAAAACATGGCGGCGACTGTATGGAACTTTGTTACAGTTCAGGAAGAAGATAGTTCACTGGTTATTTGTGACAAATGCTCCAAGTGAAGGAGGGAAAAATAGCACAAGCTTTAATACGTCAAACCCGACCAGCCACCTGAAACATAACCGTCGCCTCCATGGAGTTTTGAAATCACGCTAACATGAGCTAACATGAGCAAGTCTCTCCTCCACTCTCTGCTTTTTATTTTTGATTGACAATTGAAAATGGAAAAAAAAAAAGGAAATGATACACAGATAATTACAGATTGGTAAAGTTACAGAACTTTTACATGGACATTTTCATTTTAAAGTTCTCCCAGACGGAGGATTCAACAGAAACAAGGTTATTTGTAACAACTGCCAAGTTGAACTCCCCGTTAAAAGTTTCTGCTGTTACCTCAGAAATGACCTGTTTTAATGTTATGATTATGGCCTCTAGATTGTTAGGATTTTGTTATTTTATTATTCATTAAAAAACAGGATGACATTAATGGCTTGGCAGTGACAATACGCTTTATTTTATTTGACATTTTTTAAGATGACATTTACACTAGATCTGTGTTACTGACAAGTGCTGATGTTAAAAGTGTTTGAACAACAAATGTTATGGCACTTTAGTTCATATGGCAGCAGAACATTTAAATAAAAGTGACCTTTACACTACTTTTGAATTCATTATTTGATTTTCCATATACAATGCGATTAATCGTGATTAATCAGGGAAATCATGTGATTAATCACGATTAAAAATTCTAATCGCTGCCCAGCCCTAATAACATATATAGATATATAATATATATATATATATTATATATATTATATATTATATATATAATATATATATATATATATATATATCATATATATATCTATATATACATACATACATATGGTATCGTAACATATATATCTTTAAGATATACGAATGCTACGTTTTATAGCTATTATATCTATATTTATCATAGATCATATATCTTAGATACTTATATATCTAGCCTCTGGGTAGCCCTTACTTCCAAGGGTGGTGTCGGAAAATCTCATATAGGGCGATACATCCTCTCCCTCAATCTTGACTTGCTAAGAATCGGGACAACACTTGCACTTAGCGGGAGCACGCATTTTTGAGACTGAGGGTTGAGATTGAGGGTTTAAGGGAGAAAAACCAGACAGACAAGTGTCAAGGAAAAACTCCCCTTTAAGAGGGAAAAATCCTTGTTTTCCAACACTGATCAGCAGGACCTGGATCATAAGGGGTGACCTTCCTGCTGGTGACCAGCTGGGTAAAGAAAGAAAATAGGATGAAGGACAGAGAGAAGAGAGGCACAGTTATCTTGGCAATATTATATCGGAAAAAATATATTAATAGTAATTATCCTTTCGCTGGAGAACTTCCTCAGTGAAAGTCTACACTGTGATCACATCTTCATTTAGTTTTTTTTTCCAAATCCATTGTGGTGGTGTATAAAAGCAAAATCATAAAAAATGTGTTACTGTCCATGTGCAAAAGGTCGCCAGTTTGAGTAATATGTCTTTAAGACGGTTGTTTACTTTGTGCTTGGGAATTCCCACACTGCTGTGGTTCCCTGAACGCACCACACATGAGCTGGTGACTCTGTGTGTGCATCTAACGCGGTGAGGCTGTACTATTGTGTAATATTTGTGCCGTTTGTTTGTACTAGTTACATAAGAGGACGTTTTGACCTGTTTAATTTATCTTTGTGTAAAGATAAGTTATGTTAGCTCACTCTGTTCATATTGCATTTCACGTTTAGCCTTTCTCTCCTCTGACTGACTGTTTTGATATATGTTCTAATTATATTTAGATTGCATTTGAGTTACAATATAAGTGTTTAATACAGTGTAATATTGTGTGAGTTGTATGTAGCGAATTATGTATTATTTATTTCAGAAACCACACACACACACACTCTCACACATGTAAAGTCACTGATTCCAGTAAAGGAGGATTTAACCATATTTGTGGACTCCCTTGCCTCCTTCAAGCTACCGGTTCAAGTGTCCTGAGCGACACCCTGAGATGTTTGGAAACAAGCAAGAACAGCGCAGTCTCATACAGTCCAAATACTTCTGTACATGTAATCTGATCATCTGGTCCTTGAATATAAATGTAGCAGAAACCGTTTTTTGCTTTCAGGCCAATTTCCAACTGTTTATCATAAATGTGGTTCTAAAATAATATAACATAAATATAAAATGATTTTATTCTTCCAAGAGTCTGAAGTTTAATATTATATCTTGATAGTGTTTTCTTCTACAAGGGGAGTTTTTTTTCTTTATTTCCCATTTTTTCTTTAATTAAGAGTTAATAATATAACTTATAGTTAATATCATTTGCTCAGGGGTCATGTTCAGGGTCTCTGAAAAGTGTATAGAGACAATTTTGTATTGTAATAGACTAAATAAATAACTGTAAATCAACTTCATATCTCAGAACAGTATGAAGACAGCCCTCTGGTTTCTGTGGGTTCAGCTTTGATTTCCAGTTAGTCAGTAGCAACTGATGCAGAAGGAGCTGCTTCTGGACACCACTGGACTGACTGGGAAATCAAACAAGAGTAAATCTGCAAATTTTATGTAATTTTGTCCCAATTCATTTTGATCAAGTGCCACAGTAGTCTTTTTTTTTTTTTTGCTCGTGATTCAAAAAGATGTAAGATTGTGCATCAGACATATTAGAGCCATTCTCCCATCAGGGTTACCAGAGCAACACACAATGGTGCTGTTTTTATCCACTAGGTGACAGTAATGCATTGCATTTTGGGCTTTTTATGAACACAACTATTTCCGGTAAAAAAAAAAAAGGATCAAGCCAAAACAAGCGATACAGGTCATTTATTTTACATCATTTTCCACCTTCAAACAACCGCGGTGCACCACTGTGATGCTGTGGACTGTACTTCACATCGGTCCAAAGCAAAGAAGCTACACCTCTATCCCTTTATGGCTGACATGACGTCGGTAAAATGGCTGAAAGATCTCTGCGCAGAGAAGATGATTCACTGAAGACTACATGAGTGGTGATCCCGTCTGCTCTGCCTGGAAGAACTGGAGGAAGCCACTCATGGGGAGGACTGAATAGATCCGGGTATCTGGGCATTTTTAAATTAGGTCAAGTTTCCCAGTACTGCACTGGTTCTTCATTCATTCTAGTGCTACATACTTCACTGAGTCTAGAGTCACTGTCATCCTCAATATCAGGAGAAATGAGTGACATCTGTGGTTGTCATGGTGATAACACCAGCCTTTATCTTCAGGTTTCTGAATGGGATCCTTTTACCTTCAAATGTTGGTCACCTCATCTAATAATCAATGAAGTAAATACTGTATTAAGTAGGCTAGGCTAGGCTACGCTAGGCTAGGGAGTGATGTCTAAGTTCATCTTTCCTGATTTGATTTGAGAAACATTAAATAGAGAATCAACATTATAGGTAAATAAATTATTAGTCTCACCTTCAATGAAATGTTCAGAAGACACGTTAGAATAATCTGTAGGAGCTAAAGTCTTTCTGGTTTACTTGTGTGATCCACGTTTCTCACCAAAGTCAACTGGGTTCTTCGGTCCTTCATGTTCCCCAATTTTAAGGATCCGATCTGTTCTTGCATCCATGTATGTGGCATTTTAGGGACGTGTTGAAGTGTTGATGAATAAAACTACCAAATGGCAGAAGGCTTATTGTGACATCATGTCAATATTATCTATAGACACAGATTTGTAAAGCCCCGGATGAGTGTGGCTGCCCCCTTACACGCCATGTTCAACGGTCTTCAGGTAGCCTCTGTCAATCAATCAATCTATCAGTCAATCAGAAATTAAAACAAAAGCTTAAACTAAAATGGAAGAAAATTGTTTTTAAAAAAAACAGTCTCTGAAGCTCCTTGTATAACTGCTCTTTCAAAACTTTTATTTACTGCTTAATCAGTCGTGCACGCCTCAGAATGACAATAGATGGCCTGAAAACTGGGTACAGTAAACCGTTATTATTCACAGGGGTTATGTTCCTTCCTCCCCCCCGAATCCCAAAGATCTGTGAATTATTGAAGCAGTTTTAAAGGGCCTATGATATTATATACGCTAAAATATGCTTCCCAAACACATTATAAATACATTCTTACTCATTAACACAGTAATTAAAAACGTTTTAATTAATATACAGTGGAGGAAATAAGTATTTGATCCCCCCCTGATTTTGGCAGTTGTCATACTAAGAAATAAATGAACAGTCTCAGATTTTTATGGCCGCTTTATTTTAACAGTTATTGAAAGAATATTGAAAAAGAAATTGAGAAAATTACATGAAATGAAAAATAAAAATTAATTTGTAAGTCATTGAGGGAAATAAGTATTTGATCCCTGACCAACCTTGACCAGTGTTGGCTCCCACAGACCACTGACATACTCCTAATCTCACTGAAGTAATTACCTGCATGAGAGACACCTGTTCCAAATAGTCACCTGTATAAAAATCCATCTGCCCACAGACTCAGTAATACTCCACCATCTCCACCATCAAGACTAAAGAGCTGTCAAAAGATGTCAGGGACAAAGTTGTTGAACTCCACAAGGCTGGAATGGGCTACAAAACCATAAGAAGCTGAATGAGAAGGTGACAACTGATGGTGCAATTATTCAGAAGTGGAAGAAGAACAACATGACTGTTAATCAACCTAGGCTGGGAGCTCCATGGAAGATATCACCTGGTGGGGTCTCAATGATCATGAGAAAGGTTAGAGATCAGCTAGAACTACACGGGAGGAGCTGGTTAATGATCTCAAGGCAGCTGGGACCACAGTCACCAAGAAAACTATTGGTGATAAACTGAGACGCAATGGTTTAAAATCCTGCAGTGGTCCAAGGTCCCTCTGCTCCAGAAGGCTCACGTCCAGGCCCGACTCAGGTTTGATAACGAACATATTAATGACTCAGAAAGAGACTGGGAGAAGGTGCTGTGGTCAGGTGAGACTAAAACTGAGCTCTTTGGTCTCAACTCAACTCTACGTGTTTGGAGGAAGAGAAATGCTGAATATGACCCCAAAAACACCATCCCTACTGTCAAGCATGGCGGTGGAAGCCTTATGCTTTGGGGGTGTTTCTCTTCTAAGGGGACAGGTCGACTTCACCGCACCAATGAGAAGATGAACGGGGCCATGTACCGCAGAATCTTGGGTGACAACCTCCTTGCCTCCACAAGGACATTGTAAATGGGTCGTGGATGGGTCTTCCAGCATGACAACGACCCAAAACATACAGCCAAGGAACCAAAGGAGTGGCTCCATAAGAAGCACATCAAGGTCATGGAATGGCCTAGCCAGTCTCCTGACCTTAATCCTATTAAACATCTATGGAGAGAGCTGAAGCTGAGAGTTTCCAAGCACAAGCCTCAAAACCTTCAGGATTTGGAGATGATCTGCAGAGAGGAGTGGACGAAAATTACTCCTGATGTGTTTAAACCTAGTAAACAACTACAAGAAACATCTGACAGCTGAGCTGCAACAAGGGTTTTACCACCAAGTATTAGATCATGTTTTGCTAGGGGATCAAATACTTATTTCCCTCAATGACTGGCAAACTGATTTTTATTTTTAATTTCATGTAATTTTCTCTTTTTTTTTTCAATATTCTTTCTATAACTGTTAAAATAAAGCTGCCATAGAAGTCTGAAGACTGTTCATTTATTTCTTAGTATGACAACTGCCAAAATCAGCGGGAGATCAAATACTTATTTCCTCCACTGTGTGTGTGTGTGTATATATATATATATATATATATATATATATATATATATACATACAATGATACTAGTCAGGGTGAATATGAGCATTTTTCTGCTGAAAAAATTCCCGGGGCTACCACAAACTCAAACACATTATGTTATATTTCAGTAAACCTTGAATGGGCGAGGATGTACTGTATATGACAGTTTCAGACCACTTTTAACTAATAAAATCCCAAAAAGCATAAAATGTGTCCCTTAATCTGTTAACTGCATTTATTTTCTCTAAAATCTGAACACACTAAAACATAAAAATAAAAGACATCAGCTGATGAACGTGTGTAGAAATGACCCCCAGAACTTCTGAATGATCAATGTCTGAATGTTTCTTTTTCTTACAAATGTGTAAATACATAAACTTTTTTTTTTATTATTGTTTTCTTGCAAATTTCATGAAAATGTGTGAGTTTATGAGGTCAGAATTAAAAGCAGAATAAAAGGGGTCGCTATAGAAACTTGTTTTTTAAGGAAATGACAAAGCGTCACAGGTCGGAAACTTCTTGAAGTGACGTCGCTTATATTTGCTCCTCCAAAGTTTGAATTTACGACCGAAAATAATAATCACGTTAAAAATAAAATGGCACATTTTCAAAGCACAACAGAAAACGAGAAGCAACAGTAACAGAGGTAACATTTTTTTTTGTATTTATTTATTTATAAGTGAGTCCTCCTGCTGATCCGGACAGGTATGAGCGGTGACGTCAGAAAGGTGACACCCACCTCCTCCCAGCTGCAGCTCGCGCTTCCCGGTGGAGCGTCTCCTGTTAACAGAGCTCACAGTGATTTGGTTCGGGCCGCAACGCCGCGATGAGGAGGGACCGGCTCCTCCGGCGGACCTTGAAGCTTAGAAACGGTAAGTTCGCATCCGAACCGAACCGAGCCGAACGGAGTGTGGTCGGTCCGCGGTCTCCGCTGCTGCGCACTGAAGCGCCGCGGCTCCGCTTTCACGGTCGAGTCGCTGAAAATAGAAGCAGATAAACCAGAGAAGTTGAACTGTTTTCCACCGGACGAGGAAGAGGCTCCTCTCACGAACCTGCGGCTCGGGTCGCGTCGCTTCAGAAGGCTGCGGGGTGCGCGCGCGCCGCGGTGACCGCGGAGTTCTGTCAGTGACGACAGAGGGAGTGTCGGGAAACTAGTTTCATTCATGGACAGTGAAGTCACTGACAGCGTGGCTCAAGGTCGACGTGTCCCGCCCTGTGGGGAAACTTCTGCAGCCGGCCAGGCCGGCCCAGTCAGCCGGGCAGGGACGACGGTACCAGGAGGCCGTGGACGTGTCCAGCTGCTGCCAGCAGATGGTTCCGTGGTGGATCATTCAGCTCCAGAACCGCTGCTGGAAACCAGTCACTCCCAGCTGCTGGACGCACCAGTTAATCAGGACTTACTAACCTGAACATTTAAAAGGCAGCATCTCTTCAGGCAGGGCCGTTTCTACACTTTTTGGGGCCCATATGTGAGACACGGGGGGGGGGGGGGGGTGTTACTCTTTAAAACTCTGTGCGTTTACATGGGAAGTTTAATTCAGAATTAAAGTTAAATCTGAATAAAAGTTACCATGTAAACACCTAATTCCATATGAAAATGTCAATTCCGAATTAAACTTAATTCCGAAGTAAGTGGCTGGTTTATTCTGATTTTAATTCCGAATTAAATAATTCCGCGGTCATGTTTACACTCATTCCTGTTTAAATTAATTCCCGTCTTTCTGCGCATGCTAGTTCTCTTGCCCGTCTGTCGCGATGACGCTTATATTCCGCGCTGGGCTTGTTTTCAAAACAAAGTTTTAAAACGGCAGCACGCAGAAAACGGTGGTCAGAGACGATTTATTTAATAAATAGCTTGGAGGAACTGGAAATAATTAAAAGAACGGATGGCAGGAAACATAAAAATTGTGAGCTTTTCAAAGTTGTAGCGGCCAGGTTAAATGAAGGAGGTTTCACAGATAGAGACGCCACCCAGGTCAAAAATAAGTAAAATGTTGTTGCTAACCGAGTTAGCTAAGTTTGTTTTCTTCCGGTAGATGTAAAGACGTCCCCCCCCATCCAATCAGAACCCTTCCCAACCCCCAGACCTAAAGCGGAATTGGATTAAAGCGGAACAAACGTGTTTTCCATGTAAACCTCAATTCGGAATTACTATTTCCATGTAAACTCAAAGGAAAATAGTTTAATTCAGAATTATTTAATTCGGAATTATTAATTCTGAATTAAAAGACATCATGTAACAGTAGGCCACTGTGTTGAGAGGTCAAATACAGTTTAATCTGTGATGTTCTTAAGACGACAACAGGTTAAATTAGTGACTCTAAAGTTGCCGAGGAGCCAGCAGGCCGTTGAGCAGCTGTTTAATATGAAAAGTCACAATTTTTTAAAACTTTGCGATTTTAAAAAGAAAAATTCATAATTTTTACAAAGAACATGCACAATTCCACAAAAGTTGTGATTTAAAAAAAATTATTATTTATTTATTTATTTATTTATTTATTAAAGTAATTAATTCATTTATTTGGTAAATTTTGTCAAAAAAAATGCAATTTTGTAAAATATTTTATTACAACAAAATGTTTTTTTTTTCTTTTAAGGACAAAAAATTACATACAAAATTTACTGTTTTATGAAAAAGTTGGAAATTTGTGTCTAAAAATGTGATTTTGCAAAAGTAATGTCTTGTGACAAAGAACTGTAATTCTACTTTCTACTTTGATATATTATATATATATATATATATATATATATATATATATATATATATATATATATATATATATATATATATATATATATATATACTTTTTAATAGCAAAGTCTTGGTTTTAACTCCCAATCTTGCAGAATTTGCAATTTAACAACAAAAAGTCACAATTGTTTTAAAAAAAGAAAGTGTGGTGTCTTTCAGAGGAGACATTTTAAATGAGCACATGCTGAACAAACATGAGCAGGTTTATTGTGACCAGAAACAGGATCACCGTTGTAGACTGGGTCCAATCACTAGCAATTAATCTAACATTGCAGGTTGAGAAAGTAACAAATGACCGACCTTTGATGGTAACCATGGTGATGATGTGGCCCAAGATGAAAGCGTTTGACACCCCTTGTCTACGACATCAAACAGCTAGCTGTGACTTTAGCTCCTTGGCACCTTCAGTGAACGTGACATGTGAATAAAGATCTAACAGAGTATAACTGCATAGAAAGTGTTCCTCTCCTTTTCTGCTGATCAGTACAACAGGAGAGAGAAAAATACAGCTGTTCAAACAGACCTTTAAATGTAAGTGTGAACTAAGTTTTAAACTAAGTGTGAATTCCAATTCCTCCCTTAACCCTCAATCTCAACCCTCAATCTCAAAAATGCGTGCTCCCGCTAAGGGCCAGTGTCGTCCCGATTCTTAGCAAGTCAAGTTGAGGGACAAGTTTGAGGGCTGTATCGCCCTCAAAATTGAGATTTTCCGACACCACCCTTGGTAGTAAGGGCTACCCAGAAGGCACTGGGTAATTTAGCCAAGACATCTTCGAAAAGGATGGTGACAAAAAAAGCTAGCTACAAATGTAAGTATCTTCGTATATCTTAAAGATATAAATGTTACAAAACCATTTTATTGTCTTTGTTTGAGACTTTTCATGGATTAACATCGTTGTTGCGTAACATTTATTTTTTTACTTTACGATGTTTGTCGCCGGCGGGTCCCAGTCGCCAGCGGGTCCTGGCGGCTGGCGGGTCCCGGTCGGCTTCACGTTACTTGTATACCTTGTTGTGTTGCGATGGAGGACTGAATAACGTATCCTCTATTGTGTTATTTGCGAATATTATTTGGAGAATATACGGCGCTCTTTTCAATGTTATCCCTGTGTCATTTCAGGAAATACAGAGACAACACGGCTCTGATACATTTCAGTCTGAAGACGTAACTGCACTCGAGGGGCGTCCCATTTCTAAGTCACAAGATAACCCTGACACTTACTTTAGAGGGTTAAGATTGAGGGCCAAAAATTGAGGGTTAAGGGCGAGGGTTGAGATTGAGGGTTAAGGGAGGAATTGGAATTGGCCCTAAAACTCTGTTAACCTCCATTTAGCCTCATTTGTAGTAAATTGGATACTTCAGAGCATGATCCAACGTTAAACATGACATATGATACATGGTTTTGCAGAGACAAACATCATCCAGACAAACAGCAGCTCAAACATCTGGGAACCACCAGTGTGGTGCTGTGTTTCAGCTGAAGAAGGTCAGTTTGAGAGAGAATCAAAGGTCCACTCATTTTAAAACACAATTTAAATAAACCACAGACATGCTGAGCTGTGCCGAATATGGTGTCCTAGGTTCGACACCACCTCCAGCCCCATTTAGCTCTCAGAAATCTGACTCCATAGATTATGGCCAGGTCAGCCTGGATCCCCTCAAGCTTTGGCTTGATGGTGGGAAAGCAGCTACTGTCGCCCAAGTAGTCGTGGTTAAAGGAGATGGACACGTGACTGGAGCATTTGTCTGAAAGTAAAGGAGAAACAAGGTTCTCAAGTGTCCTGTTTAGTACCAATGAATCTATATGGTGGCTAGTGATGTTTGAGTGGCATCTAAAGGTCTGTCTGAATTATCACACGGCAAACTGGCAGATAAAAAGGATTTCTGTCTGACAGCAGAGTCGTGAGGTTGACTAATAACAAGGAGCGACGTTATCGTCAGGACAAGTAGTCGGTACCAGACAGGAGACCAACGCCATCAACTCTGCCTTTCTTCAGGGAGTTTCCTGCATCTGTTGGACACCAAGAGAGGGACCGTCAACCCTTTTGTCAAAGATGTCAATCAGAGGAAAAAACGACCTGTGCCGCATCTGTGGTGGAGATCTCCAGGGAAACCAACGGCGATGGCTGTTTGGGGGCCAAAGCAAGAGGACCAGTCAGCCTCAGACACCGACAGAGTCCCTGAGGGGTGGAAGCCTGTCCCGGTCCTCGCTGAGCAGTCCCTGGGGTGAGTCTGGACGTTAAGGATTACTGTGTTCATGCCGAGCCTGAATTAAGCCTTCGGTTTCTCTTCACAGGCAGCACGTTATCTCTGGGCTCCTCGGTGTCTCTCTCAAAGTACCAGCTATCTGCTAACTCCCCCTCCAAAAATGTGGACCTGCTGGCGGTGCTGACCCACATACTGGGGCAGTCTGTGCCGCGAGGCGGGGGACAAGGGGAGTTTGTGTGCGGCAAATGCGTGTCCGTCCTGGAGCGCGTATTCAAGTTCGACGCGGTGATCGCCAGAGTGAGGGCGCTTTCGACGGAGCGGCTTCAGAGGCTGACACAGGAGAGGGACAAAATCCGACAATGGGTGCGCTACAACTACTGCCACAGAGACCCGGAGGCGGTCCGGGGCACGAGCAGCACCAGCGAGGAGGATGGCGAGGGGGAGAAGGAGAGCTACAGGGAGATGCTCAAGGAGAACATGGCGCTCTCGGAGTACGAGTGCTGGTCCGAGAAGTGGGACACTTGTCCGTATTTTATAAGAACAGGAAAGAGATGCAGGAAGGGCAAAGGATGCGAAGGCTGCGACTCCTTACGGGTGTCTGACTCGGCTTATGAGTCCGTTTGTGGGATTCCTCGTCGCTTGCCTTTGCAGCTCTTCTCCTCATTGGCGCTGTCACGGGACAGATCCCAGAGCATGCCCCTGGACTGGCAGGGGGCGCCAACCATCAGCTCCAGCCCGGCTTCGCTGGCGGGGTCCAGTCTTTCCTTACGAGCACCTTCCCGTGCCGAGTCCGTTCAGTCTCTGGACTCGCTTGACGGCAACGACACCTTTTACTCACCAGGTGATCAGTCGGTCAACTTTGTGCTGAAGGAGCTGAGAGGTATTGAAGGGAAGCTGATCAGTTCCCCCTCAGGGAGTAGGATCCCAGTCCTGGGCAGCAAGAACCGGGTGTTCACGGGAAAATCTGGAGGAGTGGCGTCGCCACGAGTGAGCAGGGTGCTGAGCTTTGGGGATGCGGAGAATGGAAGGGATGAAATGGATGAAGAAGATGGAGAGCTGAGGGACGAGTATATACCACTTCGAGAGGTGAGAGTTTTTGTTCTAGTTTGAGCAACGGTTATAATTAGGGGTGCACGATAACTATCGGGCGATAACAGGAAATTATGACATCATCCCGATAAGTCCGATATCACGACGAATAGCCCCGATAACATATATTTCTGTCAACACGGCAGTGCCTCGCTCCCTCTGAGTCTTGAATAACCGGCAGTGAATGTTATGTTCAAGTAACGTCGGCATAATCAGAAAAATTATTACTCAATAAGGAAAATCAAGAATACCCCCTCATGCCAGAAAACAACTCGTTAACTCGGTCATCATTTTGGTAGTTGCGGACTTGAATTGATATTCGAGTATTTCCCCTCATGTTACACATAAAAAAAGAAAAAAAATAGAAAAGGTTGAATGAATGACTAGCAAACGAGGAAACGTCGGAAATTACGTTACACCTTGAATGCAGCATGCATTGTGCTGATCACAACAAACATGGCGGCGCGGAACTTTGTAAAATTTTCAGAAGAAGATAGTTTGGTTATTTGTGATGAATCCTCTGAGTGAATTCTACGAGGAGGGAAGCACAAGCTTTAATACGTAAAACCTGATCAGCCACCTACAACATAACAATCGCTTCCATGGAGTTTTGAAATCGCGCTATCGGAAGCTAATGCTAACGTGCGCAATCCAGCAGGAGTCTCTCCTCTCCCTCATTCCTCTCATCTAAAGCTTCCATGAGATTAAAATATAAAAACTACTGAACCTCATTTACTTTAATTAAAGGTATTAATTTAAATGGAACCACAAGCCAAAATCCTTTAAATGTTAATCTTTTTCAGTTTGTAATTCTGATGCATGTATTTCCATCAGTTCAAGGAGCCTTTATTTTTTTTTTATCATAGTATTGATGTAATGATCTTAGGTATATGTGTGTGTTATCGGTATCGGCCTTTAGGAGCTGAAAGTTATCGGTTATCGGTATCAGTTTTAAAAAACAGTCATCGTGCATCCCTAGTTATAATCATGTATAAATAATTCTCACCTGGTGAACTGCAGGTAGTGAGATAAGTCTGGCAATCAAGAAAAAAAAAAACACACAAAACAACACATTGAACAAGAAAACTTTTTGAACTACAGTTCGTTTGAATCTAGCATGAAATAATTTGTCATTTCAGAGTTCTGCTGGCAGGGCTCACAATGCCATCAAGCACCTGCGAGCCCAACTGGACCAAGCTGCCTCCCGCATCAGGACCCTGGAGGCCCAGCTGGAACGAGAGGAGAACAAACCAGCGGAGTTTAATGGATCAGGGAACTGGGCTTCTGTAAGCTTTCAGTTTTTGCTTTGACATGCCGTTCTGTATTTCCACCTGTGGGGGCCCACGGCTGTTTTACGGGCCCTAAATGCTTGTCTCTGTTACTGCAGCTCAGAGCGACCCTGAAAAAACCTCTCGGTGGGGGTGGGGGGTGGGGGTGTTGATTGGAGATGCCGAGAGCAGTAGATGATGTCGTCATTTTAGCTTGTTTTTCTATCTTTCCTGTCATATTTTATTTATTGGTTGTTGACAAACCGTGAAAGTGGTGCACTACTGCCACCAGGTGGTCTGGAATAGTTGGATACATGATGGCTGGAAGGACCAAGGAGGTCGGCCCTTTTACTACCTCAGCTTTAACACCTGGTATATGCTAAAGACAAACTTATTATTGTTGGTTTATTTACCCTCTTTGAAAAAAATAATCCGAGCAAAAACACTGCTAGCAGGAAGGAACTGCTTATCTAACATTTGTAGCACAGTCTTTGATGCTTGATAAAATTTTAAATCTGACTTTTTCATTTCATCTCCTTGTTTCCGTTCCAAAAAAAGCACTGGGTATGTTTCTTTTTTCTTTTTTTTCTCATGGTATTTTTTTCTCTGCAAACTGCAAAAATCCCCTCAGACTTTGGAGACTAGCGGGACCGATGCTAGCTTCGCTGAGGGTTGACGTGACCTGCCGTTAGCACCCTCTGTGACGTAAGAAAGTCGCATGACCTCTAGAATCCCATTACACCGCCATGAACAACCACATTTTTTTTTTTTTTAAACCTGATACAGGTACATTTGAGCGTTAAAGTAGTTTCCTGAAGAAAATGAGGCATGTTATGTCACTGTATTCAGATTTTGTTCATATTTACTCTTGTTTACGGCCATGCAGCCAGAAAATCCTTAAACTTCTAGTTTAAATGAAGCAATTAGTGGTGCGCAAGTTGTGGTACGCGTACCACTGCTGGTACGCGGGGGAACGTCATGACTTGTCAATGCATGACAAGAATCAGAATCAGATTTATTATTGTCACTGAGCCAGTGTCCCAACACAGTGAAATTTGTCTTCCCAGTACACCGTCCAAGAGAAACATACAGTAAAACAACAACAACATATGGACAGGAGTCAACGGTGCTTGGGTCAGCGCTATAAGAGCGCTTCTACCGTGTCAGAGAGTAGTACACTTAAGCACATGCCCAAGTACACCACCCTCCGGCCAGGGCACTTTTAGCAGAAGAAAATATGATCACATAGGGGATGGGGGGGGATAAAAAAGGGGTGTCTCACACCACATGTCCTTGATCAGAGGCACATGTTGTGGGATTCACAAAAAAAAACCTCACCACAAGCATAACAAACTTATTACGAAGACATCATATGGGTCAGGAAAGAGGTGGGGGGAGGGGGAGTGTCCAGCTAAACAGTCTGTGCGCTTGCTGCGCGAAGTGCCCAGTCCGTCAAGCGTGGGGGGGTAAAAAAAAAACCAGGAGCCAGCGGAGGCAGTTGGGCAGGGGGAGGGAAGTGTGTGTGTGTGTGTGTGCGCATGTGTATGTGTGTGCATAAGCCAGTGACCCCTGGTCTGGAGCCACAGGTGTTGTTTGGAAAGGGGAGGGGGTCGGGAAGGAGCGTCGAAAAGTCATAATATTCAGGAGAGATTAGGTCGAAGGCCGGCCTTGGAGGCGAGCTTCGTTTCAGGGGAGCCGGATTCAGATAAGAGAAGAATGTTTTCGGTCAGGCTGACATGAATTCTGTCTGCCTTCAAAGTTTTTTGCTGGTCCATCTCGGCGGGAATACACACGTGGACAAAATTGTTGGTACCCCTCAGTTAAAGAAGGAAAAACCCACAATTCTCACTGAAATCACTTGAAACTTACAAAAGTAACAATAAATAAAAATTTATTGAAAATCAAATAATCAAAATCAGCCATCACTTTTGAATTGTTGATTAACATAATTATTTAAAAAAACAAACTAATGAAATAGGGCTGGACAAAAATGATGGTACCCATAACTTAATATTTTGTTGCACAACCTTTTGAGGCAATCACTGCAATTAAACGATTTCTGTATTTGTCAATGAGCGTTCTGCAGCTGTCAACAGGTATTTTGGCCCACTCCTCATGAGCAAACTGCTCCAGTTGTCTCAGGTTTGATGGGTGTCTTCACCAAATGGCATGTTTCAGCTCCTTCCACAGATGTTCAATGGGATTCAGATCTGGGCTCATGGAAGGCCACTTTAGAATAGTCCAACGCTTTTCTCTCAGCCATTCTTGGGTGTTTTTGGCTGTGTGTTTTGGATCATTGTCCTGTTGGAAGACCCATGACCTGCGACTGAGACCAAGCTTTCTGACACTAGGCTGCACATTTCTCTCCAGAATGCCTTGATAGTCTTCAGATTTCATTTTACCTTGCACACATTCAAGACACCCTGTGCCAGATGCAGCAAAGCAGCCCCAAAACATTACTGAGCCTCCTCCATGTTTCACCATAGGGACAGTGTTCTTTTCTTCGTATGCTTGGTTTTTGAGTCTATGAACATAGAGTTGATGTGCCTTACCAAAAAGCTCCAGTTTGGTCTCATCTGTCCAAAGGACATTCTCCCAGAAGCTTTGTGGCTTGTCAACATGCATTTTTGCAAATTCCAGTCTCGCTTTTTTATGATTTTTTTCAGCAGTGGTGTCGTCTCCCATGAAGTCCACTTTGGCTCAAACAACGACGAATGGTGCGATCTGACACTGATGTACCTTGGCCTTGGAGTTCACCTTTAATTTCTTTGGAGGTTGTTCTGGGCTCTTTGGATACAATTCAAACGATCCGTCTCTTCAATTTGTCATCAATTTTCCTCTTGCGGCCACGTCCAGGGAGGTTGGCTACTGTCCCTGTGGTCTTGAACTTCTGAATAATATGAGCCACTGTTGTCACAGGAACTTCAAGCTGTTTAGAGATGGTCTTATAGCCTTTACCTTTAAGATGTTTGTCTATAATTTTTTTTTCGGATGTCCTGGGACAATTCTCTCCTTCGCTTTCTGTTGTCCATGTTCAGTGTGGTACACACCTTTTCACCAAACAGCAAAGTGACTACTTGTCTCCCTTTAAATAGGCAGACTGACTGATTATGAGTTTGGAAACACCTGTGATGTCAATTAAAGGACACACCATGTCACTCTGGTCAAATAGTTTTCAATCTTTTATAGAGTACCATCATTTTTGTCCAGGCCTGTTTCATTAGTTTGTTTTTTTAAATAATTATGTTAATCAACAATTCAAAAGTGATGGCTGATTTTGATTATTTGATTTTCAATAAATTTTTATTTATTGTTACTTTTGTAAGTTTCAAGTGATTTCAGTGAGAATTGTGGGTTTTTCCTTCTTTAACTGAGGGGTACCAACAATTTTGTCCACGTGTGTAACTCCCAATTGTCCGAATTACAGGTCAATTCTCCCTGAGCGGCGCTTGAACTTCTCCAGGATCGAATCCATTTCGCCAGAGTTCAAAACCGTCACTAGAATCACTTCCAGTTTCCGGTTCAGCTCACCAAGAGCAGCAGTCTGAGTGTTCACAGCGCGACTCATTCCAACACACACAGCAGGCAGGTTGGCGTCCAGGATAGCAGCTGCCGTGTAAATTTCCCGATACAGCAGGTATCCGCCAACTCCAAACAGCAGAAATCCTGTGATCATAAATCCCAATAGGTACACAACTTTGGCGTCCACAATGAACAAGGGGGGTAGACATCCCAGATTCCATCCAAAATCCTTGATGTATCCAGCCAGTGTTCCATCGGGACCGGAGGACTCTCCTGTGTCCTGTTTTCTCTTCGAGAAAAATTGATTAATTGCATTGAGAAACCAGCTGATCAGATCCATGATTAGAGATTTTAATATTATGCCGAGTGAGGCTCCAAAAAAAGCTCAGACAAAACAAAAAAGGGAAGCAGCAGGGACAGATAGATGGGAGCTCACAGAAATGCGACTGCCTCCACCGAGAGCAGGAAGTAAAATGAACAATGCATTATAAATACAACGTTTCAAATGAAATTAGGGTAACAATAAATAACCACAATAAGGAATAAACATCTGTGTGTTTAAAGCTAATTGAGAAGGCATATATGGCTATATTTTAAAACTGGTCATCATGGCGGTACTCAGAGAGCTGAACAGTTTCTCAGGTGGTACGCAGCATTAAAAGTTTGAGAACCACTGATGTAGAATAAACTGACTCCAAAGGCTCAGTCCCAGGATCGTAGCTAATTTAACTACTTTGAAGTTTGCTTCCGATGAGGCTTTGGCTGGTTTCTTAACTGTTACAAACACATTAAACGTCAACTGGACAAGCTACAGTTGTTGGTTAGTATATAAGCAGCTAGCTTTGGCTTAAAGTCTGCTTTGAAACAATTTGAAAGGAAGGTTTTATTTCTTGGATTCCTGGCGCTGTCTCTCTTCAGCCATTGTTTTCCCCAGTGAGGCTGGGAAAGAAAGCTCTAGAAGTTATCAGTTCCTGGAGAAAGCTCCTCCAGTCTAAATTCAGATAAGCTCAGTGGATTCCCACCAGCGCTTCTTAGAAAGCGTTGTTCTGCTGTGGTCAGTGGAGCTCATCTCGTATCACGATCACAGCTGGATCCAAATACTCCAGAGGACGTTGAGAACTTTAAAGAACACATGATTTTACTCATGACTCAGCTAACTTAGCTAACTCAGCTAATTCAGAAACTGATGTGAATAAATGCTTCAAATGAAAATTATTTAAAAAAGTAGAAACGGCATGGAAATGCACATGAATGAGAGATGGATCTGAGCTACAAAGGACTGTTCAGGGCTAAAATGATCAATAGTTCATAAAGTAAATACACATTTGATGGTGAAAGTCAAGCAGAGGAGTTTCAGATATGAAGTTAATGACTGACGCTCTTCTCCACACCATTGCACCCTGAGAGTCATTTGCTTCAAACCTTTTTATTTAACAAGAAGAACAGGTTTTATTAGATGGTGTGACACAGCAGCTCCGCAGTCACATGTCCAAACAGCTCCGTAAACCAATCAGCAAGTGTTGACTCGGCGCAAATATAGTTATGACGGGAGGGAGGTGGACTGTAGAGGGTGTGTCTGTATTTTCTCAGATAAAGGTGCAGATAAAGACACAAACCTCCGTCAGGAATCTCCCCTGACTGGTGGAGTTTGCCCCGGGCTTCAGTCGCCTCATAACCGAGATCACGGAGAGGCCTCTCAGCTGGTTTGAAGGGGGGGGGTCATGTGACTATGTCTGTCAGGAGGTTCAGCCACGATGAATATTAGAACTGACGTATATGTAGGAGGAGCTGCAGGTTTAAACATACTATTAACTGACTTTTGTCACAGTCCTGGATCATCTTTATTTCTAACGCACTGATGGAGGATTGGTGGAGCTGTAAGCAGCGTGACAAACCTCTCCGTGTCTCTGCTGGTTGGGACCTGACTTTGATTATTGCTCAAGAAAGTTCAAAAGTCAGGTGTTCTCCAATACTTGAACCAAACAGCTCAGAAATATTTGGAAGCATGACTTGTGTCCCGTGTGAAAAGCTGAATAGTCAACATGGAAAACCAGGTGATGCACCATAAAGTCCCACCTCAGTATCTCAGTCTGGTTGAGGACTGAGAACACCTCAGTGCTGTTACTTTATTCAGCCACCCTGGTGGCCTGGTGGATGAGCCAGCCTTAGCTGTCAGACACGTTTGCATCCAGAATATTCTGGTATTCAGAGAAGCTTATGTTCAACTCCCAAACTGCAGGGTGCCCAGGTCCTGTGGTGGCAGAACAACCCCCGACTATCACTCCTCCACCTCCATGTTTGACAGTCATTACTAGGGATGCACGCGATTAGTCGTCTAAACGATTAAACGTCCGCCCACTTACTAGTCGGCACCAGAAATATTAGTCGTTTAAACCAATTTGTGTTTTATTCATGTACAAGGCTGCTTAACTGTCATACAGCCGCCCGCCACTAGTCGGGGCTACAGAGCCGTCAGACAGCAGCCCCCCTTTCCACAGCAATGCTCGAGTAGACTGGAGTTTTAAAACGGCACGGTGGGAAGATGGCTTCTCGCAAAACCAGCGCGGTTTGGCGGTACTTTAATCGAGAAAATGAAAACAAGGTAGTATGTAGACTGTGTCAGAAACAATCATACAATCACTTCAACTGGAGCAATGCGCAACCACATTCGACTCAAGCATTTGGATGTTAATCTGCACGAGACGACGGCTGCTGATGCTAGCGGCGCTAGCTGCACTCAGGCCGATTTGACATTGTTTACCCGGAGACGTGTTCTCCCGTCCGGTCTGAGAGGATAACGCAGCTCATCACGATAATGACTTTGCAAGATATGCTTCCACTTAACTTTGTGGAAGGTAAAGGCTTCAGGAAGCTGATGTTGCTGTTTCGATGTTTCAATAAATTGTGCTAAATTTTCACTGTTTTCTGAGTGTTTTCCTTTTTTTTTTTTTTTTTTAGACTAGTTGACTAGTCTTAATTAAAATTTTCGTTTAGTCGACAGAGAAATTAGTCGCCAGGAACATCCTTAGTCATTACACCTTTCTGCTGAAAGACCCGGTTTGGCTTTAACTAAACATGGCACTGAACATTAACGCCAAATAACTGCACTTAAACTAAACCTTGAACTGGTGAAGAACTGAAGTCTTTAGCAGCTAAAGAGCAAAATGTGGACCCTGAAACTGGAGCTTCAGGAGCTGAAGGAGTGTGTGTCCCAATCACAGACAACATGTTAAGGAATCATGAAACTAAACATTTAACTGTTGTCTTGACCAACAAAGACATCTGATGGTATGGTGTCATACACCAGTCATTAGAGAGATTAATCAGGAGCTCAGTCAGTCATGAACGTGGCAGCTGTAATGCTAAAACCCACATCTAATATGGTGGTCTGGATCGGGCCTACACATGACTGCTTTGACCTTTGACACTAAACCGATTGTTCTCCTGTGTTCCTGCAGCTGACCCACGAGGAGGATGGCAGCTCCCTGCTGCAGAGCCTCGGCCACTCCCTGCACAGCCGGGAGCGCCTGATCCAGGTGGGTGAGGCGGGTGAGGCGGGTGATTCTCCGGCTTAAAGCTCACTGGAATGTTGTTTGTCTTTGAAGTCACTGGCTGAGCTCAAAGTGGAAGCGCCAGCGCCACATCCGCCTGCCTGTTCACCAGTCAGCGTACTGGTTTTGAGTGTGGGATGCAGGGTTTGTGATTTTTGTGCCGTGCCCTACTTAAAAGTAGGGTTGCTAAAGGACATACCACGTCCAGAATATGTTCCATGGGGAGTTTAGCTTGTGAATTTTGGAAATATTCAAATTTGGGATCAAATGGTTTACATGGCATCCTTCTGTAGAGTCAGATTAGGGAGAAAAATCACTACTGCAACGCCACGCAGACACATACAAACCCAGTTCCAAAAAGTTGGGGTTACTGTGTAAAACATAAATAAAATTAGAGTTCAATTATTTTATTCTTATAGTGATTTCCAAAGTGTGGGCCACGGCCCCCTGGTGGGCCCTCGTGGTACTGCAGGTGGGCCCTGAGAGCTCATTAAAATGAAACAAACGTGTTTTAAATCCTTGATCTTTTAAAACTATTTTTTAATTACTGTAAAATCTTCATGACACAATTAAAACATTTAGAACTAATAGATCAAACCAGTTAAGTGTAATTCTACTGTCATCTTAACTTAATATAACAAGTTTTACCTATATTTGTTGACCCCTTACATTAACAACGGAACGTAACGTAACACAGTTGTGATTAAAGGTTTGGGTGGGCCGCACAGATTTATCGCATTTTAAATTGGGCCTTGGTGTTCTGAAGTTTGGGAATGGCTGCTCATAACCAAAAGAACATAGATGTTGAAACTGTGACATTACACCTATTATTATTTACACCTATTATTATTATTATTGATATTATTATTGCTGTCGTTGTCTGTTATTTATTTAAAAAAAAAAAAAAAAAAAGAGCCCTAATACTACAGTATTGAATTTCCCTTTATGGTAAAATAAAGTATTTTTCATTTCATTTCATTTTTCATTTCATTTTACCAAACCGTGTCAAGTATCAGCTCATTTTGACTTTGATGGCAGCAACACATCTCAGAAAAGTTGGAACAGACTGATTTTTACCATTTTAAACATCTCCGGGGTTAATTAGCAACAGATCAGTAACATAACGGTGCATTTCAGAGAGACGGAGCCTCTCAGATATAAAGATATAATATAAAGATATAAAGCCGTTTGTTCTCCACACTAGAACTTCCTGCTTCCATTCAACACATCTCATTTACTGGCTACATGGCTCCTGACTGAACACGGTTTGCATTTGATAGTTAAATTTTAATACCATAGTTAATTTGTATGTATTTTTTTTAATATCGTCAAAACTAGCTGATTGGACGTAGCTGTCGGATTAAACAGTTTGGCTTCAAGAGTCTTGGTGAGACTAGAATTGATCTCTGCATGTGAGGGCACATCTTAATTATCATTAAATCAGACTGGTTTAACTAAGATCATGCTGGAAACTGTTGCTCTTCTCAACTACATTTAAGTTCTCTCCAGACTCAGCTGCAGTCTTGCAGTATCTGCCTGTTCATACATATATACAACCATGGAAGGTTTCCAGCTTTGGAGATGACAGGATGTTGCAACCCTCCTCATGACCTCAGCTTTGTACCAGTGCTGGAACTGAAGTGTATCTGTCCTCGTCTGATTTAAAAACACAGTAGGACACGTTGCAAAGTGAAACTAGGTCATTCCCCCCTTTTTCCAGTGTTCACGCTAACACAACAAGCTGTAGGTTTTGGCTACAGCCTCGTGACATTCAGCTGTGTTACCTACGGTTTATTTTCTTCTTTTTACTGTGCTTTGAGTTATGAAAACTCCCAGCGTGTCGTGTAGTTTATATTGTGGTTTTACAACAGATGTGCAGTGTTCCTCATTTGCATACTATCATTGATTCTGGTTATCACGACCTTTGCACAGATTGTGGCTT
The DNA here is from genome assembly GCA_018398805.1 of Hirundichthys speculiger. Classification (NCBI taxonomy): domain Eukaryota; kingdom Metazoa; phylum Chordata; class Actinopteri; order Beloniformes; family Exocoetidae; genus Hirundichthys; species Hirundichthys speculiger. Next base: position 53,427 of record JAGFBZ010002093.1, read on the forward strand.
AAATCTTTGCAGTAGCTTCCTGAAAAACGCATAACCAAGTAAATGTTGTCAAATAAAATGATCCAAATCAGATAAATGAATGAAATCGAGCTGGCCTTGAAGTGTGTGGGGTGTTTAAATGGATATTTCCTGTCTTCCAGGAGTGCGTGGGCCTGATCGGAAGACTGTGTGTGGACGAGGCGGCAGACGCTGAGCTGCTCAACAAGCTGACCGACAAGCTGAAGAAAATCCTCTCTGACAGCAAGGTTGGAGTTCACGCTGTGTTTTCCCTCCCCTTTTATTGACGTTATAACAGTGTTTGGGGGAGCGTATGTGTGTGTTGGCTGTTCACTGGAGCGTAGCTGTTATCAGCATGAGCCGCCAGACTTCTGCTGATAGTCGGCAGACTGAACTCCCTCGTCCCCGACTGTCAGAGGCTTTTCTGGTGGTTTTTTTTTTTAGGATGTTTTAATTTTTCTGTTTCTGTGGAAAGACCACCGTTGACACACCTGGACTGGTCAACATGTGTCAAAACACAAGGTTGGCTTGGTTCATGAACTTTCCCAGATTAGGCCCACTTCAGCCATAAATGTCCCGGATTAGACCCATTTTGGCCATAAATGTCCCGGATTAGACCCATTTTGGCCACAAATGTCCCAGATCAGGCCCACTTCGGCCATAAATGTCCCGGATCGGGCCCACTTCGGCCATAAATGTCCCGGATCGGGCCCACTTCGGCCATAAATGTCCCGGATCGGGCCCACTTCGGCCATAAATGTCCCAGATTAGACCCACTTTGGCCATAAATGTCCTAGATCGGGCCCACTTCGGCCATAAATGTCCTGGATCGGGCCCACTTCGGCCATAAATGTCCCAGATTAGACCCACTTTGGCCATAAATGTCCTAGATCGGGCCCACTTTGGCCATAAATGTCCCGGATTAGACCCATTTTGGCCATAAATGTCCTGGATCAGGCCCACTTCGGCCATAAATGTCCTAGATTAGGCCCACTTTGGCCATGAATGTCCCGCATTAGGCCCACTTCGGCCATAAATGTCCCGGATCAGGCCCACTTCGGCCATAAATGTCCCGGATTAGACCCACTTCGGCCATAAATGTCCCGGATCAGGCTCACTTCGTCCACAAATGTCCCGGATCGGGCCCACTTCGGTCATAAATGTCCCGGATCGGGTCCACTTCGGCCATAAATGTCCCGGATTAGGCCCACCTCGGCCATAAATGTCCTAGATTAGGCCCACTTCGGCCATAAATGTCCCAGATCGGGTCCACTTTGGCCATAAATGTCCCGGATTAGGCCCACCTCGGCCATAAATGTCCGAGATTAGACCCACTTCAGCCATAAATGTCCCGGATCAGGCCCTCTTCGGCCATAAATGTCCCAGATTAGACCCATTTTGGCCATAAATGTCTCAGACTGGGCCCACTTTGGCCATGAATGCCCCGGATCGGGCCCTCTTCGGCCACAAATGTCCCGGATCGGGCCCACTTCGGCCACAAATGTCCCGGATCGGGCCCTCTTCGGCCATAAATGTCCTAGATCGGGCCCACTTTGGCCATGAATGTCCCGGATTGGGCCCTCTTCGGCCATGAATGTCCCGGATCGGGCCCACTTCGTCCACGAATGTCCCGGGTCGGGCCCACTTCGGCCACGAATGTCCCGGATCGGGCCCACTTCGGCCACGAATGTCCCGGATCGGGCCCACTTTGGCCACAAGCGTCCTCGATCAGGCCCAACAGTGTCAAATAATGAAGCAGATCTGTGCAGTGATGTCACTGTTTCTAAAAGATTTATATTTTCTCCGTCCACATTAGACCCACAGCAGCTGCTCTTATGAACTGAAATGGGTTCTGCAGCGGCTCAGAAACCATTTGAACTCAAGTGCAGAGGTTCTGACAGAGAGCAGAGCAGCATCTAAGGAACAGACTTCTCTGTTTCACGCTAATTGAAACTAATATGTTCATAAGACACGATCCGGTTTCTGATTTGCAGGACGCCGTGGAGACTCTGAGGTCTGAAATGACCGAGAAAGAGAAGAACCTGGAGAAAGAGATGGAGGCGCTGAGAAAGGCTGGACGAGACAGAGAGAGAGACCTGGACACGCTCAACACGGTGCTGCAGTGCAACCAGGACGTCATCAATGTAAGACCCGGTTTAAAATAAATACAGATCAAAACGTCTGCGTGCTCAGCACCACCAGCCAGTGAAATGTGGGTTCTTAAACTGAATTTGGTCTTTGGCTCCAGGACCTGCGAGGGACTCTGGGGGAAAAGGAGCAGCTGCTGAAGGAGGTGGAGAAAGAGCGAGCGTTGTGGAGACAGCAGCAGGGGGCCCTCGCTGCTGTCGTCCAGGAGAAGGAGGCGCTGATCCAGAGCTTCAAACAGCAGCTGGAGGTACGTCAGACAGATGTGGAGGTGATCAGCCTCCGCTGAAAGGAAAAAGTAGTAAATTCAAAAGTCATTCAGCTCAAAATCCCATAATAAACAGGTGTCAGGTAGGTTTTTATCTGGGTTCAGAAAGCTAATTGGCTTTGTTTGGTTTTGCTTTAAATTTTAGTTCAGTGTTTTCAAATTCTCCAACAAAGTGTCCAGCAGTCAAACTCAGTTGTATATTAGTCAATATTTTAACAGAAAGTTCTTCCTCTAACGATTAAACGACCTGTTTGGTTTTAAGACGTCAGTCTGAAGACAGAACTATAATTTCCATGTGGATGCTCAGATATCAGCCTGGAGTCGTTATTCTGCTGCAGATGGCCGTCTGGATCGTGAGCGGGAACTCTCCCGCCTCTATAAACCAGCCGCAGGGTTTCTCTCTGACTGAACGAGGTCTGCAGGATCGGCTGAACTTTGTCACTAAATATTGACTTTCATGACCAGGAACGTGCCGTTTTTCCTCCAGGCTCTCTCCGGCTCTGCGATTGGTCAGCAGCTGACAGGGGGCGGAGCTGACCTGGTGGCTTTGTGGAAGGACAGAGAGGGAAACAGCGCCACCTTGTGTCAGGAGGTTACCAAACTCACGGCAGCCCTGCAGGACTACCAGGACGTGGTTCAGGTGGGATCTGAGCACCAGGGCAGGATGTTGAGGACACCTTTTCACCTGCCGGTCCTTCAAAAACACTTTGAGAGGTCATTTCTGGTGGAAACTAGACATGTTCTTTTTCACCAGGCTCAGCAGGACAGTCACAGCCAGACGGTGTCCTCTCTGACGGCTCAGCTCAGAGATGCTCAGCGGGGGTTGAGGGAGAAGCAGAAGGAGATGAGGGAGGCAGAGAGGACCTGGCGGAACAGCCGAGAGGACAGAGAGCGGGACGAGAGGAGGCTGAGGGACAGCCTGGACAAGAGGGACAACCTCATAGAGGTGACGTCCAGCACACTGCAGCTAATGTCGCTAAACCCCTCAAAGGTCTTTACAACATACACAGGGGCTGTGCACGACTACGTGCACATGCAGTATACTCTTGAAAACAGTGGCCATTTTTTTCAGGTGGTGCAATTTTTTCCCAATCATGTCCATGAGCATCATGAACGTCCATAGGACTTAGGTGTGCATGTAAGCAAGACAATTTACCTAACTTGTTTGAGCCCATCACATATCAATTTAGACAATATCTCTGTCCACTAGATGGCAACACTTAACAAGTTAAAGGTGTCAAACTAGGGAAGTTACATTGTGACGCCTTCAAAGCAAACATTTCCCAGTTAATAATTTGCCAAATCAGCCAATATTACACTTAACCCATTAGTTATCTATTTTCCTTTTATTATTCCAGTATTCTATAAAATCAGTAAACACATAAATTCTTATAAACATTCTTCTTTCATTCTAAAGAATGTAGGTTAATTAAGGTGACAACATATACTATACATCAAAAACAAGCATTTATTGAATTTAGGAAAAGAAAATGCTTTGGAATTTAGGAAAATGCTTTGAAAAGCATAACCAACTGTCAAACAAGCATGGTTATGGCAGCTTATGTGAGTTTTCTTTCTTTCTTAAAAATATGGAACTGCACTATTCTAACAATGAGAATATATCATTATAAATAAATTCTGCTATTATTTTCAACATTACATAAAGGATTTACATCATTACAAGCAAGTCAATGAGGATGAAAGGTTATTTAGCTACATCAAATATTACATAAGGCTTTCTGGTCAGTGTAACTTGACTTAAGTTTCAGCATTCCTATATCATTCATACTGTAATAAAAAATGAAAATGTGCTTATAATCACCTTATTATTCTTATGTCATTAATATTGTACTACAAATGTGCTTATTATAATCTTGCCATCATTCTTACATCATTCATACTGTACTAAAAACTGGAAATGTGCTTAAATCAAAGCAATGGAGACAGAACTTAAGGCTACTGAGATATTTAAGCATGGAAATGTTTACCAGTTACTGAAAAAAAAAAACTTAAAAAACACTGCTTAACATCACAATGGTGATGTTAAGCACCATTGTGTTGAACTCGACACTCGCCATCTTCTTCATAGAATGTTCATGGTCCCGCGCAACAGACAGATGACGAAGGCACGTTGTTTGTGCGAGCACATAAAACCTCATAGAAAATGAATTGGGAGTATGATTTTTGAAAAAAACGGACGTACCATTAATGTCAATGAGACGTTTCTGGTGCAAATCTGAGGTTCATAGAAATCGCCCCAAATGGGCGTGGCAACACCACGCGCGACTTTAGACTGATTGGACTAACATTTACCACCAGTTACCCTCAAGATCAGAGACACTTAGATTTAAAAAAGAAAAAATAATTTTGGTAACTTTTGGTAGTGCATCACCCAAATCGCCCCTATGAACGAGCCGCCTCTGCTTGAAAAGCTAAGATCCTTGTTCATTTGGTGTGAAACATTTTAAAGTTACCACAGCGTGCACAGTCAGCACCAAAAACAATCAAAGGTTAAAAGATTTATCAAACTCACCTGTGAAAACTTCTGGAAACCCACTGATGAATATTAGCTCACAACAACAACACTCAAAGAGTTTTGGCCCAAATAATCAGACATTATTGTCACAAGTATATTTCCAGACTGCTTTTGCATCGTCCCAGATTAGCCGATAGCTCTGCCTCGTCTTCCTCGTACTCTCTGTGCAGCTTAGATGTGGACGTTCCTGGTGTCCTCAGCTTTGTGACTGACGCCTCACTCCAACAATTGTGGAGCTTCCATGTCTGTTCCATAAACTGAATCATGTGGTCGATGCGAAGCATCCTTTCCTGCTCCCACAGAGTAACTTCCCCCCATCAGCCCTTGAGGAACTGGTCTTCAGCAGGCGTGTAGACCTCCTACGAACAGATGTTTTAGCAGTTTGCTAGTCTGGAGCATTTACGTGTCCGAAAACACAATGCCAAGAGGGCACGGCAGCAGTGCTCCTTGATGAGAAATTGATGCTGGAAATCAAAAAGATGACTTCAAACACAGCAGAAGAAAGAAATCCAGGTCTAGACCTCAGCCCAACTGAAATCCGGTGGCCGGACTTTAGGGGAGCTGTTTTGCACAGCCAAGAGTCCTCCTAAACAATGTGAGGCACAAAGTTCTACAAGAAATCACAACGTGAGGTCGTTGCTGCCAATTTGGATCTTTTTAAGCAATTAAATCATGTGTGTACCAAGTATTGCCCCAATCGCTTAGAATCACTTACCCTACCTTTAATGTGAAGACTAAAGCTCTTGCTCCTGTAGACGTCCACAGAGAGCCGATATTAGAGGAAAAAGTCTCCATAAGAAGTGTTCCCACTTCTTCTGGACTGTTAAAACGTGACGCCTCTGGTCGTATCTGAGATGATAATTCATGGTAGGAACGCAACACATAGTTCAGACATGAAAAAGTCCAGAAGAGCCACTTTAAAACTAAATAGATTTAAGCCACAATTACTTGCAAAGACAACTTATGAATGAGTGAGGTTATTGTTTTTTTTGTCAGAAAATCCTGCAGGACGCTGAGGAGCGGGACCGTCTGTTCAGAGAGCTGCAGCAGAACCTCCAGAACAAACGGGAGCCCATGACGGCCATCAAACACACGCTGTGATGGAGGACGAGAGCCGGCCGGCACGCTGAACGGCGGGTCCATTTCTTCAGATCTTCAAACATTCCCGGGGTTTGTGACCAGAGCCGCCTGGTTCTGGCTCGGCCCGAAGGAGAAAGGACTCCTCCACGGATGCTGCTCAACTCTCTGGAGCGAACCAGGAACTTCAGTCCTGGAGAGTCAGGCAGCGTTCAGTTTGGAGCTGTGATGTCACCGTGTTTAGTGCCTGATCTAGAGATCATCGTGACTGTACGTAGCTGATTGTGAGTGTAGCTGTTGGGCAGGGGTCTGGTTACAGGCGGTGGTAGTGTTGTGTTGTCCTGGAGGACAGGGTTAGAAAGCTTCCTGGAGGTGTTGGTGCTGATGCTTTTTGTTGACACTGCCAGCATGTGTTTAGGGGTAAACTAACATCTAAACTCATGTTTTTAACCTCTTGAAATTCCTGCTTTTATCCCCTTTTTAATTTGATTCTGGAATAATCTTTGCTTTTCCCCCCAGCGTTTACGTCTTGAAAAGTTGGTCTTTGACTTCTTACTACTTTTTTTCTCTCTTTTTTTAGCTCAAGATAATTAAAGTGTTCCAAATGAGATTGATCCACATTTGCTGTCATTTCCAGAACTGATACAGATGCTCAGAGAAAATAAACTATTTACTTATGGAGATGTATTTTTCATTATTATATAGCGCCTGTGTGCTTCTGCTGCTGTTGCAGAGACTTCTTTAGAGGGGCAGTTAAGTCCTTTAACACGGGCAGAGGGGACACTTTCTGTAGTGTAATTTGTTTTTAAAAAATTATCTATTAAAATGGTTCTCTCTTTGTGTTGATCTATCAATGTAAAGGACAGAATTCGGACTGAATTGGAAGGAAAAATGAAATTAAAAAAACCCTCAAAAGTAACTGACAAAACACAAATGGCATTTTAAGACCACCATTTGTATGTTTCTGTTATATGTTTTCATACACTTCAGTTTATATATGATGCATTGTGTCTCATACATGCAGAATGTCTAAATTTATGTCTTTTATTTAAAAACAAATAAACTGAGCTGGGCAAAGTCAAGAAAATAAAAGCTTATGAATAAAGACTTCAGTAAAGAACCTTTCTTTTTATCCATTTATGTTGCTTGCTGCCACCTGCTGGTCATTTCTCTTTTTACATCTCAGTTGCAGTTCAGGCAAGACCTGAAGAGAAACAGTGCAGATGTTGTTTTGCTGCAGAAAAACAAACGTCCATGTTTGAACTTTTTTTTTTTCTTTGCTAGCTCAGCCCGGTCAGCTGTCCAAATAATTTTCCTCTTTGACGCAAAGAATAAGTCTGGTTCATGTGAGTTTGACTTTATGTCCAGGTGGCAGTTCCAGCAGAAGAAGCTGCCTCTGGACTCCATACAGCCAAGTGTCATGAAATGTGACGTACGTAGAGCATCAGCCAGACGAGTACCAACAAAACAAAACGGTACGCAGCAGAGTAGGAACGTCAGGAGAAACTCTACTTGTTGGTCCAAGGACTTACTGGCAGTTCTACAGCAGGTCTTGGATGCTCCTCCATGGGTCATCATGTAAGGCCCGCCCCTGCCTCATTGTGATTGGTTCGTATTTTCTGTACCAGTGGAAATGGCTGTGACAGGAGGGGTACCAGACCCATTTCATGAGAGAACTTTAATGAAGTTAATGGGTCTGGCTGGTACTGATCAGTGGCTTAGTGGTCGTGCTGTTGACCGCCACATGGGAGGTCTCAGGTTTGAATCCTGCTTGTATCACGAAGAGCATCTGGCATAAGACTTGTGCTGAACTTCTCATGCAGATGGTTCTGGTGTGGTGACCCTGAAAGAGGGAGCAGCTAAAATTGATGTTTTTTAATGGGTTTGGCTGGTGAGTCTGTTGTAGGCCAACAGTAGCGTCTGTGTTCATTTCTATTTCAGACAGCCATATGAAGTTTGTTTGGCCTCAAACAGGCTACTTTTTAAAATACAATATAAAGTTATGTCACCAGCAAATAATCTCCAACATATATGTTAATATTCAACATACACACAAAAAAAAAAAAAAAAAAAAAAACTGGCTGCAACGTATCAGTCTATTACAGCAAATCAAATCAAACAATATCAAATAGGAATCTTATTTTCTGTGAATTTTGGCATTTAAAGTATTGGCAGTCCTGACTGGGTAATCCTTTTTATTACTTACAAACTTACTAAATCTAAATGTTAAATCTAAATCTAAATGTTAAATGAAACTAAATATTTAGCGAGCATGTAAATTCGAGCTGCCGATAACCGGAAGTACCAAAATAAAAGTTCGAGGAGGTCAAAGTCTGTTCGTAGTGTCAAATAACGAATAAAGAGCGATCTTTTCCGGAGAAATTGACTCTTGGACATAGATTAAAGTGATAATAACCACCATAAAGAACTATAAAACTATATTTTACGAGTACCTTGACGTTTTAGTGTCACTTTTTTGCGGGACTTATAACCTGTAGCTACTGCAGTCAGTGACAGGAGGGCACACTTTGACTGAAATACTCGGTGCAGTCTGCTGTTGGTGATACTGTTGGTTATTATCACTTTAATCTATGTCCAAGAGTCAATTACTCCAGAAAAGATCGCTCTTTATTCATTATTTGATTCTACGAACAGACTTTGACCTCCTCGAGCTTTTATTTTGGTACTTCCGGTTATCGGCCACTTGAATTTGCATGTTCGCTAAATATTTAGTTTCATCTAGAACATTTAGATTTAACATTTAACATTTAGATTTAACATTTAGATTTAGATTAAATATTTAGATTCAGATTTAACATTTAGATTTAAAATTTAGATTTAGATGAAACATTTAGATTTAACTTTTTGATTTAGATTTAACATTTAGATTTAGATTTAACATTTAGATTAAATATTTAGGTTAAACATTTAGATTTAGATTTAACATTTAGGCATAACATTTAGATTTAACTTTTAGATTAAACATTTAGATTTAACTTTTATATTTAGATTTAAATATTGACTAAATTTTAAAAGTTAACAAATATTGTGTTAAATGTGCTAAAAAGTGACTTTCAAAAATTCACACCACTTTTTAAAACATGATTTGAAGCTAAATGTGACAAAATGTTGCTGTTCTTTTCAGCATGACCAACTTTACAAACGGCGCCCCATACAAATTAGTGCAAATAAAGCTATTATATTCAACATTTTAAGACTTTTTGTAAACTCAAGCACTTGAAAACATTATTTCAAGTAAATCTCAGTGAAACCTGACCACTATATACAAAAAAAGATCATTTTTGGCAAAGTAAATGGAGCAACAGGGGATGGGAGGAGTAATTTGGACTTTCTGGAGTGTACTAGACAGCTTCACAGCTCAGCAGGGAGGCCAACACATGTTCATAAACATGCACAATTTAATTGAGCGTAAAATAAAAAGTCTACAGGTTAATACGGCTTAGAATGGACCATGGCCTCCTCTGGCAAAAGTCTCAATAACTGTTATTTTATATGATGTGTTTTTAATGGGTTTTATGCTTTTGTATTTCAGTTGTCTTATAAATAAAGTTTGGTGGAGGTGAAAAGACAAAAATAAAAAACTCCAAGGACCTCAGAAGGACATTTTCAAATAGGCTCAAAGGATAAAATAACCACCAATCTGATGTTGGAAGAACTATATTCCTGCATATAAACATCTTAAAGCCCACAGGTTATAGTGTTACCTTGTATTCCACTTATTTCGCTACTGCTTCTTCTTCGCAGCTGGTAGTCAAACTTTAGCTCCAATACCGCCGCCTAGCGGATTGGAGTGGTGCGATTGAATGCGTTATTCTTTTTAATGCATTACTTTTTTCTGTAATTAATTAATCGAAAGCCCCAGCCTTACTTAGAGAACAATTGAAACGAATACTGTATGATGATAAAGTTATTTTTGTGTCACAAAAGGTTCACTGCTCATCACACTGGCTTTTTCTAAACACGACCCCCACAGAGCTGGAAAGGGCCCCGCTGACGACGTCATCACGTCACCAAGCAGCTGTCAGTTCCTGGTTACCCTTTCCGTTGCTATGGAGATGACACTTTACAACATGTTCTCACTTAGGACTCCTCTCCGTGGACCCAAAGCGCGATATCATTAACTATTTCGACACCTGCAGCGATGCAGGTCCAGTCGGTTCCCCTGGGCTCGGTCACCATCGGACCGCAGTCGTGGCGCGACGGAACGCTCCGGTCCATCCGGCGGGCGGACAGCCTGGTCCGGCAGACTTGGGCCGGGCGGCCCAGGAGCGCCGGTTTCCCCCCGGAGAACAAGGAGGGGGCAGCAGGTGATCGGAGCCCGGCGGAGGGCCCCGGTGACAGTCCGGACACGAGCAGAGACCCGAGACGGAGGCCCCAAACTACCGGAGCCACGGTGAGACACACCTGGAGCAGCTTAAAGCCCCGGAAAACCTCAAATGTGAATATTTATTGTTGACTGGTCATTTATTGATCTATTGTTATGTATTTATTGTTTAAAGTCTCAAACTCCAGCTCACCTCTATTTATATACTATTATATTATTATTATTATTATCAATTTAATATTTATATTATTATTATTGCTGTAATATTATTATTATTGCTAAAAAAAAAAAAAAAAAAAAAAAAGAGAGCCCTTGCTACAGTGTTGAATTTCCCTTTATGGGATAAATAAAGTATTTTTCATTTCATTTCATATGAGCTTTATAAGAGTTACAGATGGTTTTTAAACCAATCTGAGGAGCAGACATTTATAAATGAAAGGATAAACGTTAAAGTTCATTTAAATTTAGGCTGCCATGTGGAAAAACGTCTCGTGGTGCTGGAATATCATTAGCAGGATTTTACAGCCGGTGGAGGTGGAGCTCAGGGTCAAACCGTCAGTGACGTCATTTATAGGTTTTCTGAAGGTGAGTCTTGAAGCATATTTGATTGAGGTTCTGGGTGGTGTCATATTGGCCCGAGCTGACTCCGCTCAGTCATAATTAATCAGGAAACGGGCCAGATGAGCGGAGAGAGTAGGCCTGGAGGCCGTCTGAACGCATCCACCTCAGCCCAGTGACCATCACAGACCGATGTGAGAACAACCGGACAAACCGATGTGACATCACCCGTTCATTTTCCCAGGAGTGATAATGAAGCCTTCTTTTCTTCAGATGTATGATAATCCATGATGATAATTAAAAAGACTTTCCATTCATTCTGATCAAGTCTGTGCAAACATCCTCACTTAAGCGAGTGCTGCCAGAGCTGAAACTAGAACCAGCAGAGGTCTCTTGAGACTATATTAAACTTAGACTCTTCACTTAGACCATAGTCCCCCTTTTTTAAATAAACAAACAAACAAAAAAGAAACTCAAAAACTAGCAAGACATTTTACTTCCTTTTTTTAAAACTTGCTTACCGTTGTCTTAACTTAGGCTCTATCAATACTAAACATTATCCTACAACTTTTATCTATCAGAGTTACACAGCACGAAGTCCTAATTCTCTCCTAAGATACCCAAACTTCTGCTTTGCTAACAGCTTGGTCAAGATATCTGCCTTCATGTCATCTGTAGGACAGTATTGCAGTTACATTTGTTCATTCTGCACACATTCACGGCTGTAGTGATAACATGTCTATGTGCTTACTGCTCCTCCACTCAGTAGGAAGACATTTCCAGTTGTAGAACGATGGTCATCGATTTCCGGTACCTGAGAGAGAGGTTCATGTACCTTTCAGGTAGCGAAGTATTCTTTTGACAGCAGTCATGTGTGCAGTGTTGGGTTTGGCGTTGAACTTTGACGCAGCACTCACTGCTTGTGCGATGTCTGGCCTGGTGGCCATAGCTGCGTACAGCGGGCTTCCTACAGTTGACCTTTCGGTAAGCACCGCCCCCTTCCTAGTTACTGTTGCTAGGTCGGACAAACTTGCTGCTCCTGAGTTAAGAACTGTGTTAATTCGCTATTTTTTTCGTGCAAGATATAAATGTTACATATACAGTCATGGAAAAAATGATTAGACCACCATTTTTTCTTCACTTTCTTGTTCATTTTAATACCTGGTACCACTAAACGTCATCATGTGACTAAAACAGACAGAAAAGAAAACACTGAATGCATAAAAGCAGTGTTTTTGGCAGTACAACGCCATAGCTATTGATGTAAAAACTTAAGTGATTTAGGTTATAATCAAGAAAACCATGGAAAATGGTAAGATATCAGCTCTTAAATAAAACTCTTATGAGCAATCTTTGTGGTTATCGTTATGTTTGTCCAAACAAATGTACCTTTAGTTGTACCAGGCATTAAAATGAACAAGAAACTGAAGAAAACAAGGGTGGTCTAATAACTTTTTCCATGACTGTATATATATATATATATATATATATATATATATATATATATATATATATATATATATATATATATAATCTTATTCTACTTCTTCGTATCATCGTTTTCTTGACAGACTGGACGTAGCTTTGGTGAAAGGCCGCCCCCCATAGTCTGAAGACGTAACTACACTCAAGGGGTGTCCCATTTCTAAGTCACAAGCCCTTACACTTACTTGGAAGGGCCAAGATTGAGGGTTAATGGAGGAATTGGAATGGGCCCCAAGACTGGTCAGGATTTCCAAAGAAATCCAAAAAAGACAGTTTTTTTTTTTTTTAAATTTATTGTATGTTGATAGCTTTTGTTTATACAAATGTCACACCAGGATGTGTGGAAATACCTTTTAGTGCTCACTCTGACAAAGAAATGAGGTTTCTCATTAAATAGCTTCAGTTTGGGACAAAGTGTTGCAGTTTCAGTCTGAGTCAGACTGTTTCCTTTGACGTCACCATGGAAACCATTAGGATTAGGGTTAGGGTTCCCCAGTCAGAGCTCCTTCAGTTAAAGTCAGAACTCATCACGATGGAAACTCTTGACTGCTCGTCAGGATTCACAGATTTATCCATTTTCCCCACATTTCTATGGTTTCTTCTTAAAATTATAAGCTGGAAGCAGGAGAGCATCAGCGGGCAGGAGCAACCATCTCCTCACCGTCTTTCAACAACTTTTTTGTTTTCTTATTTTGATGTTCATGTACAGTACTTTAAAAATAGCCATAATAAACCATAATTTTCGGCATTAATGATAGTATTTGGCCCCCAGAGGACCTCGGCTGGTCCCGTTCCCGCCCACCAGCCTGCGGGAGCAGTGTGCTGCAGCGAGCGTCGCCGTGGCTACTGAGTACATGCGACGCGTGCGGGAGGTGGAAGGCCGGCTGCGCAGGCAAGCTGTCAGGGTGACGGAGGAGGGCACCAAGCTGGAGAGGGAGCGGGCTCACCTGGAGGGGGCGCTGCACAGCATCAGGACCAACTTGAGCGTGAACAGGAGGAGCTCAGAGGGAAGGAGCAGAAGGCCGTCCGCCACCGAGACGGTGAGTTTACACAGAAACTCAAACAACTCTACACATGCATGTCATGATTCTTAAAGCAGCACAACACTGCATTACCGTCCCTCTGGCCTCACACACCGTCGTAGAACACCAACATTTAATCACATCCTCGCAAAAACTTGTCTGCAAAGCATTTTTAGAGCTGAAGCCACCTCCAGACTAGCAATGATGTTGAAGCTGACAGTGGAGAGCAGGAGGAGGTGTGTGCCGCTGACATGTGTGGCCCGCTGCAGGACAGGGATGGTGCTGACGACTTGTTGCTGTGGGAGAGGAGAGAGCTGGCTGAGCTGAAACGAGACCTGGAGGGAGTCCTGAGACGAACGCTGATTCAGCTGCAGGTGATTGTTCTGCTTTCATCAGGTCACCTGTGGACGGTCCTCTTTGTCTTTAGTCTGGAGCAGACCGTGTCATGGATGTGAAATCTAACTAGAGACTAAAACCATTATTGTACCAGGCTGTAAATATGTTTATTTCTGCTGCTGATTTGGGCATTTTAACACTGAGGTCAATGGGAATTTGTTGTTTTGGAGTCACCACCTAGTGGTCACTGTGGGAACTATAAGAATCAAGTTTCCACATACTTTTCTTCTTTCTATCTCCGAACGCATGCTTACAAAAGCTCTTTGAAGTGTTTTAATGTGATTTTCCATTTTTTTGACCAGTAAATCCCTTAGTGGCAGGCTGTGGACCCTCAACTCCACCATTTTGTGGTGCGGTGGCTCAGTGACACTCCTACAGTGTGAATGGCCTCAGAAGGGTTCAAGGCTGGACCTCCACACCCAGTGGGGTCAGAACTGAACAAGTCTCTTGGACGGGTCGTGACAAACTCTCTCGGTGTTGTCCTCCAGGCTCTGGGTGAGAGCAGCGGGAAGCTGCTGGACTGCATCAGTGAAAGAGCCCGTGTACTGGATCTGCTGCCTCGCAGCGCCTCTGCAGGAGCCCACGGCACCAGAGCTCAGAAAGCAGACCCCATCGGCCCCTTGACACCAGGTACGCTGAGGACGATCAGCAGCTCCAACAAGCCAAGAAAGACGCATCATTTTACATGTTACATGACAACGTAAAACTGACGGATTTCAAACTAAAAGCAGTTCAGATAGATTCAAATAACAGTCTCCTGCTGAACTACAGGCGAGTTATTGCTGATTATTGCTATGTGCTAAAAAAAAAAAAAAAGCAACCCCCACTTTTAACCCAATATTGGAACATAATAAAAATCATCTGATTGTTGTGGGTCTTACTAGAAGACAAATAAAGCCTTGGGAGAAAAACTACATATTACTTTCTCCACCAATCCATTATTAGCAAAAAGGAAGCACAAAAAAAATGAGTGGGCACACTGGGTACTCTGTGATTCAATGTCTTAAATCCAGTTCCATTCAGCTTTAGTATAGAGTCTATCACAGGTGTCTCTGGGTGAGTCCCAGAGCATGACCCCGAAGCAAAACCTGATGAAAAACTGATGAGGAAAAACTCCCTGACTGGAAGATGAACAGTGGCAAGAAAAAACTCCCCTTTAAGAGGATGAAACCTTGAGCAGGACCTGAAACATAAGGGGGGGACCTTCCTGCTGAAGACCAGCTGGGTAAAAGAAGAAAAGAGGAGGGAGATGGGACAGAGAGAGGAGACTTAAATATCCACCTTTAGCTGTTTTTCAGATTTTTTTGTATCTTTAGCAGTTAATTCAGGGTCAGTTCAGATTTTTGGGCACGAGCTTATTCAAAACTGTATTAAGGTCCTACAGCATTTCTGTTGGTTACAGCTGCTATATGTAAGAATTACACTTTAAAATGTAAAAAAAAAGAAGAAAAAAACAGCCAAATTAATGTATGCAAATAGAAACAAGGACTGTTTGATGCCATGTTAAACACATAGATTCATCGTGAAAGAACCTCTGAAGATACTCTGCTCAGAGTGGGGATGGTCCGGCGAGCCCTGAAATACCCTCGTTAGTGCTTTCATGTTCTTCTCATGACTGCTACACGCAGATGAATGATGACCATGGTGAAAGAGTCGTGGTAAAATTGTCTGTCCTACATCATACAGTGGAAGCGGTGTGACGCCGTCTCAGAGGTCTGACGACCACAGACTGCCTGGAATCATTTTCTGATAGTGTCAGAAATCCTAAGACTTCGTCTAACTGCTGTCCAGTTAAAATGCAGCATGAACTCAGGTATTAATTCATCACTGATTTTCCTCTTCTCCTTCACTCTACCTGGACCACAGTCTCCTCCTTCACCACTTCGTCTCTGAAGAACTTCCAGCACATGCTGCTACTAAAGTGGGGTTCATTTTCTTCTTTGATTGTTATTTGTCAGCGTATGCTGATGACACTATTCTACGTCCATTGAGGCCTACTGCCTCAGGACTAATCATCATGACTTCACACCCAAGGTTTTTTTTCTTTCTTTCTTTTTTCAAAGGTTTCTTGGTCCCAGTGGCCTTTATTCACAGTGAGACAGGAAAGTGGAGCAGAGAGAGAACGAGGAAGACCTGTAGCTTCTGGACATGGTCCTCCTGCTTAAACCAGGGAGCTACCCAGGGCAGAGTAGGGTCACGTTAGACTCCGCACCAGTGACTAAACCCTGATCTTGGAATCGCAGTTTCGTGTCATTTCAGTCTGCTTTCCTTACTGTTCTTGTAGAGTGTAAACGGGCTCTGGAGTCCTCCGCAGTGACAGTCGGCCAGTCGCAGCTATTGAGGGAAAAAATCCGACAACTGCTGGCCAGCGCCACCACCAGACAGAACGCTGCTCACCGCACCGTCAACGACGGCCTCATCAAGAAGATTGCTGAGACCGTCAGTCTGCAGGTAGAAACAAACACTTAATGGGAAGCATCTTCACGTCCCAGATCCCAGCAATTACTGTTTGATATTGGTTTAATAAAAGGGAAAATTAATTAAATTCTGTTTTTGTTTTTTTTTTGGTAGCAAAACCTGACGGTGATGCGTGCAACCACCAGGCAGGCCATGTTTCGCAAGCAGAGAGAAATAAACTGCATTCATCAGAGTCACGGCAGAGCGCAGGTTTGGGTGTCAAACGTAACAGTTTCGGGTTCAGTGACAGTGTTCCGGATGTTCTCGTGTTCTGATGTGTCGATATGTTCACAGGGTCCAGAGAGCAGCCGGGACCTGCTGTCTCGAGAGAAGCTCAACAGGCCTCTGGTTCAGGTCTACCAGCGACACCCGGGGACACAGTTACCTGAAGCTGCTCACCTCATTCAGGTGAGTCCAAGAGTTCACCTGTGCTCATACAGCATCCACGCACGCAAATGAATGAAATGATTTTGAATTAACTAGTTTCTCCGGTCTAGTCTGGCACCACTTTCCTTCTCGTCTTTTATCAGGACACTGTGTTATACTCCCTAATTAACAGCCTTGGTTTTTTTTAACTTAACTTTAAAAATGTAAAAAAATATATATATTGGAAATTTAAACATTTATTTGACAATATTAATTGTGATAGGAAGAAACAAACAAACAAATACACCACATGCATACATAAAAATCAGATAATAAACTGGGACAGCTGGAAGCGTGGGAGAGAGAAGTCTGGTTGAAACATCCAGAGATCATCACCAGCGCACTGAGCTGTCGTAGCCTGGCAACAAATGAACTGATGACATCACACGCAGGTAATACAGGTGAACTTTCTCTGGAGAAAATGTGGATGAAAGCTTACAGCCAAAAGTTCTTCAGAAAACCTGTGGGTGATGTCACAGATGGTTTGTCCAGTTCTTAATATAGACTCTGTCACACAATGTTTTTCTCAAGTGTAGCTTGTTTGCTTAAAAAAAAAAAATCATTGCCATGGACCATCTTAAAAGGTCTGAACTGCAGATTAACAGTTTACCCACAGAGGACCCCCCAAAGCTAGAAACAGCCCTGCCCTGGTTAGTAATGATAAAATACTGAAAACACATGATCGTGGTGGATCTCTCAGAGAAAAGGAAATTTGTTCATGCTGCTGTGGTCAGAATTGAAGGTCTGAAAACAGAAACTAACATTTGGAGCTCAGCTTCATCCTTCCACTGTAACTTCACACAGACCAGATCTTCCTGAGGATGCTGTACATAACAGATGTGTTAAACTTTGATGAAACAAACACACAGCAGGACTCCAGTTTTACGTACGGCAGCACGTTTTAAAAAGCCCTCCCTGGTTTGACGTCACACACAAACCTGTTGCCGTGTCACCTCAGGGCAGCGCGGTGCTGAGGAGATGTCTGAGGTCCTCTGAGGGGAATCTGGCGAGGCTGCAGCACACGTCCCAGCAGCTGCTCCACGACCTGCAGGGCAAGCGAGCAGCAGCTCAGGTGGACGCCGCCGTGGTCCGCATGAGGCGCCAACAGGTCGACGCTCGAGCCGTGCCCTTCTTCCTCCAGCAGGGGGCGTGCTGAAGCCAACTCCCTCTGACAGCAGCAGAGAGGTGGTGGTTTGTGTGGTGAGAAGTGAGACTGGTGGATCAAGATGAATAAAAGATGTTAAGCACACATCTGTTGACAGAGCTTTGTCTGCTTTTGGTTTGGGCTGGAATGAATCATTTCTGCTCTACCCTTCAGTTGAACTTGTGTCTGTTCAAGGAGCTGACTCATTCATGATAGCTTCTGTAGCCGAGGAGACATCAGATATGATGACACATACCTCTAAAAATGTTTCAGATTCATATGCAACTGTATCCTGGTTGAATGTTGCTTGGAGTCTTAGATAAGGTCTTTTCACTTTTTTGAAAGTAATCTGCAGTCATGTTCAAGAACGATTACATGCTGTTTAAACATGTGGGTAATACTAAGTACCCTTCACTGCTTCACCAGGATTCAAGGAAGTCAGTTACAGCCCGCTGCTGCTGATCATCAGCCCTTGATGAAATGATCATCAGCAGGGGAGCACACATCTATAAAAGCAGATATTTTAGAAAATACAGGTGTGTGTAAATCCATTCCCAGAAGGAAAGGACATAAGCAATGGCTTTAGAGAAGAAATGTGATCACTTATAGGGTTATGTGACTATTTCCAAACAGTTTGGAGTTCAGTGCACAGTGAGAAAGATTGTTCACAAGTGGAAAACATTCAAGACAGTTACCAATCTTCCCAGCTGTTGATGTGCCAGAAAATCTACCTCAACGTCACCAAAGAAATACAAAAAAAAAAGGGTGAACATGTTAGATGCTAAAATACATGACAACTCAATGAGAAGAGGGCTGAACAAGTACGGTTTGGAACAGCTGCCACGAGGAAAACCTCTTCTGTCTAAAAAGAACATAGACGTATGACTGAAGTTTCCAAAACTGCATCTGAACAAACCACAACACTACTGGAGCAATGCCCGATGGACAGAGGAGGTGCTTGGCCTTCATGTCCAGCTCCATATTTAGCAAAGCAACTTTTCCAGCAGAAGCACTGCTGTCAAGCACGGCAGTAGAGGTTTCATGATTCGGGGCTGTTTTGCAGCAATAGTACCGAGGCACCTTGCAGTCACTGAGCAGACCATGACCCCCTCCCCCCCATAAGAGTACTGTAGAGTTAAATAGAAGGACATCTGTTGGCCAGATACAAGTCATGCAACATGAAAATGGTCCAACTCACTGGCAACTCAGCGAAAAAATAAAAGAATTGTAGCTTTGGAAAGGGATAGTCAAAGTCCAGACCTCAATGGATCCAGACTCCTTACAACCATGTGAAATACTGACACAAGTCACACAGGAGACAACTCGTTCAAGTTGTTCCTAAATGTTGGATCTACAAGCAAGTGAACCAGGAGGGTACCCCAGGATGGGCTTCACCTCTGAAACCTGGTGGCGAGCCTCCCTCCATATGCAGTATGTGGTTTTAAATACCCTAAGAAAGTCTTGCTTTCAATCCCACCACCTGATGATAGTTATCAGGGTTGAGATGGTGCCCCACATACAGCTGGCTCAGGTTCAGCTGAGGCCCTTTGCTGAATGTCTTCTCCCTCTGCTTTCAATAAAGGCCACTAGTGCCACAAAATCCTAAAAAGAAACAAGCAATAAAACTGGAATACAAAACAACAAGGTTATTCTGGTGGTGATTTAACTCTGCTTTACCACTGTGAGACATGACCAAAGAGAAGCAGTTTCCTTTACTGGAACTACAGTAACTGATGAAAAGGGGTGGGCAGAGATTGAATAATGTGATTATCTCTCTTAACCAGATTATGCAATTTCTAGTTGAAATCAATTTATTTACTCATAAAACCAAATTATTAGTGTCGGTTTTGAAATGTGAAAACACAAACCGCCTTCTTGTGAAGAGAAATGGCTTTAAAAGTCCATAGATTTTCTGGGTTTCCATCAGCTGCGTCTCTGTTCATGGCTCCTGCCCAGCCAGTCATGGGACTGCAGGTCACTTGACAGCCTTCCCACCAAACTTAACGTCTGTCATTAGTAAAGAAAGCATGATTTGATAAACCTGGCCGTTTTCAGGCTGGTTCAGTACAGACCACTTGTAATGCCTTTCAAGGAGGCATAGCTGAACCAGAGTGTATTAGTTTTAATCTTAACTGTGTAACATGTCTGAACAAACTCCTACCGGTGATTTCAAACATGAATGGAGTCATTCTGTTCAGGACAGTGAACGCTGCCAGAGCTGCAAAGTCACAGCTAAAACCAGGACACTAACAGCTTAATTGAATCATAAGCGCCGGGGTGTGGAGATGCTTGAAGTGGATTATCAGCATATGAAGAACAAGGAGAAGTCAGTTTCCTTCAGATCTCTGCAGCTGAGCCAGCCGAGGACCCCTGGATCGAGCTGAGACTGTAACTGGTTTTCAAATTGCACAGACGCAGACTTCAGCTGGTCTCGTGTGTGCAACATGAAAACAGTTGGATCGTTTGAGTAAACAATCATTTGACGTGAAGAGCCGAAGAATCGAGCTGCTGTAAGGTTTTCTACCTGTGAGACAGAAAGGATCAGTGATGTCGAGACTTCTCAGCCCTCTGCTCCTCCTCTGTCTGCTTCCAGCTGTGGGTAAGTGAATAAAACCTGTGTGATTGTGCTTCTGCCTGAGCTTGTGAATGTAAAATACAACAGAAATGCCAAAAGAAATACAATACGACTGAAGGCAATAGTCTATGTTTTAATCTTCCAAACATTTTCTTAACTTTTCAGCACTAATTTTTGGCTTCTAATATCTTTTCTATTCCTTTTTTAAAAAACCTAGTTGAACTAAATAATGCATAATTAAATGCTAAAATTCAAATAAATGATTTTGTGGAAAAGTGGGTGGAACTGGTTGCCCTCAAAGTGGAGCTAAGAAGTGTCCCACTCACTAAAGCCTGATTTATACTTCAACGTAGTAAATACGTATGTAGCCTATAAGACCTTTATCATTGTTCCCGTTTATGCTTATCTGTTGCCAGTCGTGTCACTCTGTAATTACACCACCAAATGCTAGGTGGTTGTGCAGGCTCTGCAGTTCTGAACTTCCTTTTGTTTACCGGCTATATGTAGTTCAGACATGGCAACAGAGCAAATAACGTATATCTAATATGATCTGGTGCTGAAAAGTGTTGAGCATCAGTCATTTTCATTTTTACTTACATTAAAACAGTCTATCTTTCTATCTGGCTTGAAAACAATGAAGAAGTGGAAGGAAACACTAAGACAAAAGAATGCTATGAAGTGGACCAGTCACTTTCATTACAGTCCGTGTTGGGCTGATGAATAGTTGCATTTTATTTTTTTTTTTTTTTTTTTGAGAGGTACTTCTCCAGGGTACAACATAGCTTATAGCTTTCTGTATATGCTTTAAGGGCCAGAGTTTCCAGAGCTACATACTGACCTGTGGTTCTACTCTGACCATCCCAGCGTTTACCTCCACCTGTCTGATCCTCTAACCACCTCAGTGTTGCTTGCCAACATCTGTTTATATAGTCACCTCTGTAGTTCATCTACTAACAATGAACCAGTCAGAATATAAATGCATGGAATTGTTTGTTCTCCAGTTAATGGATAATTATTATTTACACATTTAGTCCAATATAGTATTGCCAGGATGTATCTGTTCTCCTCTCTCTGTCCTCCATCCTCTCTCTGTCCATCTCTCTCTACTTTTCTTTCTTTACCCAGCTGGTCTTCAGCAGGAACGTCCCCCCCATATGATCCAGGTCCGGCTCAAGGTTTCTTCCTCTTAAAGGGGAGTTTTTCCTTGCCACTGTTTGGCTTAAAGGTTTTTTTACCCGCTAGAAAAAAGCGTCTGAAGAAAATTTGTGTTGTAATTGACACTATGCAAATAAAAGTTGAATTGAATTGAGTTGAAAAATAGTTTGACGTTGAAGCATAAACCAAGCCCAAGGGCTCACATGCTTTAGTGCCAGTCCCAAGCCCAGGTAGATGGGGAGGGTTGTATCAGGAAGGGCATCCTGCAAAAATTTAGTAAATAGTCTGTAGAGCCCACAGACTATATGAGAAGAACTGGACAAACACACATGTGATCTCACCCATCGGTCTTCTGGAGAGTGATTTTAAAGCCTCTTTTCCCACATACTGAACGGCACCATGTTGCAAACAGAACAAGCACGGCTGAGAAGCTGGCTGCAACACCACCACCTGATTTCAAGTCGTAGTTAGCTATTTTAGCTTGAATGGTTTAGACTGTGATCAACCATGATGCCAATTAATATTACTTTACATTCATTCTGATCAAATCTATCTAAACATTCTCATTTCAAGTGTTGCCAAAGATACAACATCCAAAATGAGTAGCGCCAGAGCTGAAGCAAGAACTAGCAGATTCGTTTTTATTCACAGTGATTATACACAAGTAAAGTTAGCGCGAAGTACCTACTAGAAAAAGCCATCACAGCTTCATCCATCAGTCAAAAGACCACACCCATAAGTAGAATTTGTTTCTTTATATCATTTTACCTGATGTGGTACAAAAAAAAAAAAAAACAAAGTCACTTCCATACAGTTGTCATGGAAGTGAAATAATTTTTTTCTGCAAAGTTGGACGTTTAAATGTGGGAGTCTGGACAGATGCACTTTTCGGTCCAGTTGAGGACTTTACTTTACTTTATCTTTAAATCTCTGCCATTTTGTCCACATAGAAAAACAAGCCTGTTGTGTATAGTTTGATCATTTAGATAATTGCTAATTATCTAAATCACTTCTGTTTCTAAAAAAGCAACCTTTTTTCCTACTTAAAAGCTTCAAACTAAAAGCTAAAAGGGCAAAGCTATGCTAACAGAGGCTACCCTCGGACTGTGGAATATGACGTGTAAGGGAGCAGGACTCATTGATCTGGACTTTGTAGAAATGCGTGTTTCTCTCTGTTGTGGCTTCCTCTAGTTATTCCAAGTAGACAGGATCAGCACTCAAATAGCCATCAGTGTTGATCTTTAGTTTGTTGAAACATCGGCAACATAGCCTGGAAATTTCTTGTGAGGTTCAGCACATCGACATTCTTCCCTGTTTTTTCCTTCCCCTCAGATTAACTGTCTTCAGAATCAGTGGGAGTCTTGAACTATAGCATTCAAAACTGGAAGTCTTCATATCTTCCAAAAAGTCCAAATGTAGCATTAACATCAGGCTTCCACTGGTCCTACTCAGTTAGCCCCCATTACACGTTAAAAAGGCAAAGCCTTTATGTATTTCCATCGTAAAAGCAACTTTGTCCAAAAGTACTGTTTTTGCTAGCAGGATGGCTGTGCAGGGTTCACAAGGCCAATATTAGGAGTTCACTGTCCTTGAGGTGGACACTTTGAACACTTCAAAGTGACCAGCGTGACCGGACTGTGGATGGACTGGGTACCCTCCCAGTTGGAGAGCAGCCTCCTTCATCCATTACATCAGAGGTTTAACAAATCCACGCCCACCTTCAGTAATGAAGCATCGTGGTTAAGTTGCTCTGATTGGTTCTATCTCAACAAAAATCAAAGCATAACTGCTGTAGCCAATGATATGAGCACTATATTAAAATAATATCCTCTGAAGGATCCGGTGTGTAAAGGCGTGTTGGTGCAACGAGCCGGTCTGGTCTTCCTGTTTATGGCACCGCGGCGCTGGTCCTGTCGCCTAACAAAGTTAACGGCAGCTGGTTCGAATTCATCTCACAAGACTGAGTCAGAAATTCTCTTTTCAGTTGCATTTTTATTATGCAATTTATTAGAAGAAACTAAGACACTCTAATGCCTTTATTTGATTTACTTTGGGGAGTACGTCCACTGTACTACAAGCACTTTCGCGTGCTAAGCATCACTCCTTGTTTAGTTGTCTTGCGGACTGCACTTTTGGAGTAAAATTCCCTCGTTTATCGAATGTAATTACATAGGAGAACAATGTCTACTTTGTTCGGAAAGCGCCCTTGCGTTGGACACATTTAGTTGCATAAGTCTGGACTAAACTTCAACTTATTGATGCACTACCTTTGCATAAATGTTAACCATGCTTCTTCACTTTCCTTAGAAAATGAATAGGGATCGCCTACATGCAGCAATGCTAAATAGTCAATTTGTCACGGCCCAGCTCTCAGCATGGAAGAGAATCAAATGCATCCGCTACTCCTGCTAATCGCCAGCTTTGTATATAACAAATCTTGCTAACCTGGAAAGGATCCACCTTATTCATATTTTTCAGGCAGCGAAAAGTAGGATGTAGTTGTAGACCGAATACATTGCTCCATGTTTGCCTTTAAATGAAGCCCCCCGAGTTGGGACATAGTTAGCATAGTAGAACGAAAACTCGCAGTAAACAGTAACATAACCAGGATTACACCATGTGTTGTTAACAAGCACCGCAGTCACTCTTCCTTCACTGCTGCAACTGCCGTCTGTCTACATATTGTTACTATGTTCTCATAGGTTGTGTTGATCTATACATTAATTTCTCATAACTGTTGTTTCAGTTTTTTACAATAATTATAACTGAAACTATGATAATCAAAAACCAAAATAAATGAATCTAACTTGACAGGATATTATTGCTCATCTTTAAATGTATAGTTATGAACATCAGGAAAGTTTTCACATCTTGAGTCGTTATGCATCCGCTCCAGCTCCACTTTAAAGTCATTTTGCGGGTGTTAATCAGCCTTTCTGTCCTCCAGTTCCCCTCTTCTGCTACACCTGTGTGTTCCCCACCATCTCACCTCTGGACTGCATCAAATTCCCCATCAGGTGCCCCCCCGGGCAGCTCTGTCTGTCCAGCAGAGCCGTGGGCCAGAAAGGTGAGCGAGAGTTTAAATGCATCAAAACTGAGAAACAGAACCGAGAGAGGCGGGTGGCAGTCTCGCACAGCGGGGCGTGTCGGCGTGTGTGTCATTCAGCTAATGTTTGTGCGATGTGATTTCAGGAGACTTCCGCGTGGTGCTGTACGAGAAGAGCTGCGTCCTGCCCATCCTGTGTGGAGTCACGGGTGAAAAATACACCATGGGACTCAACTTCACCTTCACCAATGAATGCTGCAACACCCATCTGTGCAACGGAGCTGCAACGCTCACTTCCCCCTGGACTGCCACATTACTCACGCTCCTCGCTGTGCACTTGGCCTGGTGAAGACAGAAACATTTAACGGTTGTGGCACAGATTCAGAGAAGTTACAATGTCTGCTAACAGATTAAAGCTGCTTTCGACTTCCTTTTAGTAACTGCACACTAATCTGAAAGCAAACAGTGAGCCTGTAGGAGAGAAACTCCATTAATTACTGCCAATCTCAGCATGTTCCTCTAGCAAGCAGCAAGTTCTGCTTTTCAAAACTGACACCAATCCAGAAGGATGGAAAATTGCAGTTCCTTGATTGACCACTCTCTTCAAATGTAAGTCATGTTCCACTGGAGACTGTGAAAGTGACCAACTTTATAGGAGAAATAAACATATTTACAGCCTGGTCAACAGCTCCAATATAGTCCATGGTGTCAAGAGGATAGCTGTCATGGTTTTAGCTCTTTAAAGGTTTTTAGTGATCCTGACTCCTTAGTTGTGATTAAAGAGCTAACAAAGCACAATCATTCTTATTTGAAACAGAAAATGACAGGTTGCGCTGTTAATTGGGGCAACCCAACTACCATGTAAGGGGGCACAACTCACACTCCGCTACTGGCTTCCTCCAGTCATTCCAGTAGAAGCAGACAGGATCACCACTGGTCCTCGCAGTCAGCATTGATCTGTTTCTTGCCAAATTGACGGTAAGGTAGCCTGGAATTTCTTGTGAGAATCAACTTGTCCATAGTGTCATGGGCTTTGGTCATGTGTCTCGTGTCCCCGTTTACCCAGTGCTGGGTGCTGCCACCCGGTGCATACCATTGTCAGGGTACTCAGGTGTTCTCTCATGACCTGCTCTGGGTTGGCCTGTTGGGGTCCAGGGGTGAGGTGATCAAATTTGTCCATACAAGCATGCCTCCTGCTAACATAATAGACTGTATAAAAAGAACTCGACAAACCCTCTGTGGAGTCGCCCATAAATGTCTGAAGAGTGGATTTGAACCCTGTTGTTCTGGACCTTTGAGGGACGCCATCTTCATTGGGAATGAATCTGCCCAACCCTGGTTTATCCAAAAATGGGAAATGGGTGGAACAAGCTAGCCTAGGCAGTCAGTAAAGGCTACCCGAGCATTGTAGATCATGATGTGTAATGGGACGCCTTTACAGATCTGTGTCTTTCCAGTCTCCCAGGACTCGTGACTTCCTCTGGTTATTCCAGGCAAAGTTCACAGAATCACGTGGCAGGTAGTCGTCAGTGCTGATCTTTTCCTGGTTGAAATGATGGAAACATGGCCTGGAATTTCTTGTGAGGCTCGGCACATCGACAATCTTCCCTTGTTTTGTCCTCTCACACCAAATCGGTGTCTTTGGGCCACTTTACCCTCATCACATCAGCCATGAAGGGATAGATGTGCAGCTTCTTTGCTTTGGAGCTATGTGATTTACACTCCTCAGCATTGCACGAAGACACCTTGGTAGTATGAAGGTCAAAAATTACATAAAATTAATGATTTGTACCACTTGTTTTGGTTTTTTGCTTTCTTTATTGAAAGTGGTCGTGTCTGCAAAAAGCCCCAAATGCAACTCGTTATGACTGATGACTCATGCTACCACCTAGAGGAGCCTACCAGTCCTCTGGTAGGCTCTGTTGCAACACGCCCACCTTATCTCAGTTACCACAAGCTAGATATTTTAGCTAAGCTTAGTTCATGTTAACTACCGTTACCTGACATTCATTCTGGTCGAATCTGTCCATCCACCCTCAGATGTCTGACATGACATCTGAAATAAGGGCTGCCAGAGCAGCAGCTGATCTCTGCCAGAGATACCGCAGCCATCCGTCAGTCGCCCCATGACCAAGGCTATCCCTGCTCCAACTCGGGGGCTCGCCTGGAGTGATGGGCAACGGCAGTCAGCTGGGAGACCTTCACACCTGACCAAAGGCCATTTCCTCTGCCAGTTCTCTGCTGTAAAGCTGGACATTTAAACCTGAGGGGTCAGTGGAGATTGACTTTTGGAGCCAACCCTAGTGGTCGTTTGAGGAACTGCATTGTAATTTTATTGGTGACAGTTCAGTTCAGCTACGCTGCGATCAAGTCTAATGTTACTTTACATTCCTTCTGATCAAATCCATCTATCCATACTAATTTCAGACAGTCACAGCTGAAATGACAAGTGAAACGAACTTCTTTATTTGATCAGAATAAAAAATTTGCTAATAACTCTTAAGTCTGGGTCTCTGTAAAAAGTGAAGAACAAGAAAATAGAAAGTTCAAATTACTTGATGTCAGCAGAGTCTGTTTAATGGTCACTTGAAACGAGATTCTTATAGTGAAAGAAAAAGATGAAAGCTGGAACTCTGATGCTTGTTTTAACAATAAACAACAAAATTAAGATTTCCTGGCTAAATAAGGCATGAAAGAAATACTGGTGATAAATCTAAGATCTTTTTTAAATCTTGACAAGAACAGAACAATTTGTACTGTTCTCAGTCTGGATGGACATGAAACAGAAACAAGAAATATTCAGACATAGGTATCCTGCCATAATGATAGAGTTTGATCACTTTAGAATAACAGTTACATTTAAAAAATTGATTCACATGTTATGTTCATTCTTTGTCTCCAGCACCAGAAATAAATTAGTTCAATGTGTTTAAATGCTTGTGATGAAGATTCCTGTTGGATACCTGGATGAAGATGCTGCCGAGCTGTTTATCAGTAACCTGTGTAACAAATACTGTTTGGGTCTAATGGTTAGTTGTTTTTTATGCTTTTATTTTATGTCAAACTAGCAAGTCAACTAACTGTGATAAAATATTATCAGTTGTAGTTTAAATAATCCAATAAATCACAATAAATGAAAAAAAAAACAAAAAAAAAAACAACAGTGTGCCGCATACATTTGTTGGGTAGAAGTAGTTCAACTAGTACCACGAGATGTAGAAGAAGTAGAAGTAAAGTGTAAAAAAAATGCAAAAAAAAAAAAAAAAATGGAGTGAAGAGAGGAAAAAAAAAAAAAAAAAGTTTAAAATTTCCTCCAAATTCTAGTGGTCTGGTTTAATGTTTATTACAGTATTATTCAGTGGCGGGTCAAGCATTTGGTACCTGGGCCGGTGTGGGTTTAACCACTCAATCCATGACGTTATAATTATACAAGCCACCAATACAAAAAATACAATATAAAAAGAAGAGGGAATAACAAGAATTTATTTCCGAATATGTTGAAACTGCTGGTGGTCGAGGAGGGACAGGAAGATTAATGGTGTTATATACTATATAGTTGACAACCGTATAGTTGATACAGTACACGCACACACACACACACACACACACACACACACATATATATATATATATAATATATATGTAAATGTATGTATTATAGTGCAGAGCTGTCTCAGACCCCCAGCACCACCAGCTGAGAATATGTTCCCACTGCTATGAGTTCAGCTCAGACTTTTGTCAATATTGAGTGTGATTTTTATCTTTAAAAGGCCTCTGATTTTTGTTGTTTTGTTGTATTTAATACAAACTTTTTTGACAAAAAAGTGTGAAAAGTGTTCATATATCAGGATGGCTTCCCATCCTGCTTTAAATGAAATCAACGCTCCACTTAACAGGTAATAACGGTTGTTTTTCATAAACCAGCCAGCAGGTGGCGTCCTTCTATGTCCGTGTTATTTTCACCAGGTGCTCTTAATTAGACCCTCAGAAACAGAGAGCAGCTACGACCCTAAAATTCAGCCTGAATCGTGTTTTAATCCACTTTTGAACATGGTTTACCTGCTGCTTGCCTTGTTGTCTTTAACACCGACAACCGAGGGTTTGCGTCAAAGCCCCCCGCTGATGGGGAGGGTTTACCGGGGAGAAACTCCGACCCTGCTGCGGTCCAACAACCCCGGCGTGCCCGTGATTGTGAGCTCCACGTCGCCGCTGGTGGAGAGGCCGTTTTCCCCCGTCAGAGAGCTCCTCCTCCCGGTCTGGCCCAACATCAGTCCGCCCAGCGGGACCGGCGTCACCGTGAGGACGTCATGCGAGAACAACAAGCTGCAGCTGCAGGTGGACAGGTGGCCAGGTGACCCGGGCTCTCTTCTCAGACTGGGAACGTGCCAACCCAGTAAATCCACGGAGAAGTACTTTCATTTTGATTATGACCTCGGCATGTGTGGAACCAGACACACGGTGAGTCCTGTGACCGTGACCTTAATCCAGGGCCGCTCCCAGCTTTTTAGGGGCCTCGTGCACTGATCTATTTTATCGTCCTAATTTATAAGGGTTAGTCTAGTTCGTTGTTTTCACACATGTGGGTGGGCACCAAATAACATGAAATCATTTTTCATTTAGTTTGTTCATATTAGGTTGTTTTCACTCTTGTCAAATGACCCTGCAACCTGATTGGTCAGCTTTATTGCTTAATATAAATTAATCTGACGAGGTACAGAAAGATGTACCCCCTGTACAGTTGTCATTAATGTCGAAAGTAATGATAGAAACCAAATCCCATTTTTGTACCAGGGTGTAAATATGTAAAGTTGGTCCTTTTAATTTGGGAGTCATATGGAGCCCCGTTTGGGTCGTAATTCAATGAATAAATGAGTCTGTTATTATAAAATATGGGCATTTATTATTATGAAATATTTCATAATGTTGGTTTCGTTTTTCATAAGAATGAGCTTTTATATAATAATGGGGTGAATTCCAATTCCTCTCTTAACCCTCCACCTTAACCCTCAATTTTTGGCCCTCAATCTAAACCCTCGAAAGTAAGTGTGAGGGTTATCTTGTGACTTAGAAATGGGACGCCCCTCGAGTGCAGTTACGTCTTCAGACTGAAATGTATCAGAGCCCGTGTTGTCTCTGTATTCCATGAAATGACACAGGGATAACATTGAAAAGAGCGCCGTATATTCTCTAAATAAAATATTAGCAAATAACACAATAGAGGATACATTATTCAGTCCTCCGTCGCTACACAACAAGGTATACAAGTAACGTGAAGCCGACCGGGACCGCCGACGGGACCGGGACCACCGGTCAAGGAAAATTTCCAACTTCTCAAATTTATTGAATGAAAAAGATCGTGCAGTTTGAATCGGAGATAGTAAAATAGAATATCACAGAATACCAACACAAAAAAAATAGTTTATTGGTGAACCAAAATGGGAAAAACTAAAATTACTTCAAGTGGGAAATATTCCCTTTGATGCTCAATTAGCTGCATTTTAATTAAATCCAAAACACTTCACTTCAGTAACTTCAGCCTTTTTTAACAGACTCAACATGCACAAACATGAAATAAAAAAAGTGCAACCACTGAGCAGTAGTTTTAAAAATAACTCAAATGTAGCATTTGCTGAGTACCCACTTCCTGAATATATAACAATTTCCTATTAAAACTATCTAATCACTTATTTAAGCATTAATCATAAAGCTGAGATAACAAACACAACATTTCAGTAACAGCCATTTTTAAGACTCAATAGTGCTTTTATGTACAAACATGAAACAAAACAGTGCAACCACTGAGCAGTAGTTTCAAAAAGAACTCAAAATATATAGTTTTAGCTGAATAACCACTCACTGACCTTTGTCTTCAAGAGAAGAAAATCCATATCCCATATATTTATCGTTGTATCTGTGTTTCACCTGCTCAACATATGGAAACAAACTTTGCAGGTCTTTTTCTACGGTGTGAACTGGCGGGTGTCAACTCGCATTACAGGACATTATCGCCATCTACTGTTAAGGAGTATGAATGACCCTATTTTTTCTTTTTTTTTTTTTTTTTTTTTTTTTTTTTTTTTTAGCACCTGGGCTTAAAAAGGCTGACGACCCACTGAAAACGGGTCTGCGACCCACTTTTGGGTCGCAACTCACCAGTTGAGAACCACTGTTCTAGAGTGTAGAGTAGTGATTCCCAAAGTGTGGGCCGCGGCCCCCTGGTGGGCCGTCGAGGTACTACAGGTTGGCTGTGAGAGGTCAATAAAAATAAACAAATGTTTTAAATCCCCGATTTAAAAAAAAAAATGTTTTGAAGTTGCTGTAAAACATTTATAACATGATTTTAAAAATATTTAGAAATTAAAAAAACAATTGAGTGTTATTCTACTGTAATCGTAACATGACAAGTGACAAGTGTCTCCTTATTTGTTGACCCCTTACATTAATATTGGAATGTAGCTTTTAGCCTTGTATGTTGATCAAAGTGGTGTTTAAAGGTTTCGGTGGGCCGCAGAGATTTTTCACATTTCAAATTGGGCCTTGGTGTTCTGAAGTTTGGGAATGGCTGGTGTCGAGGTAAGATTGGTAGGTTAGGGAGAATTAAATTCGAGAGGTGAAGCCGTTTGTGCACGTCCACATGTCACCAGGTGGACGCACATTGATGCCATTTGGACGCGCTCTTGTACGTGCCGACATGCGGGTAGGAGGTGGTTTGACCACCCGCTACTCACGATCGCAAGATACCAAGTTTGCGGAAAGGGCAATGGACACGCCCATTGCCACACCTACAATGTTAGTAAGGGAGTTGGCATAACGGGTAGCGGCTTTAGGGAGCGGAAGATTGCATTAGCAGTTAGTGGAGGTTCCTAAACTCGCAATTTGCGGGTAGCAGCTAGCGGGAGGTGTACGATCGGGGCCTAAGTCTCTGAAAACACTGAAACATCTGCTCTCGGTGGAGGCAGTCGCATTTCTGTGAGCTCCCATCTATCTGTCCCTGCTGCTTCTCTTTTGTCTTGTCTGAGCTTTTTTTGGAGCCTCACTCGGCATAATATTCAAATCTCTAATTATGGATCTGATCAGCTGGTTTCTCAATGCAATTAATCAATTTTTCTCGAAGAGAAAACAGGACACAGGAGAGTCCTCCGGTCCCGATGGAATACTGGCTGGATACATCAAGGATTTTGGATGGAATCTGGGATGTCTGCCCCCCCCTTGTTCATTGTGGACACCAAAGTGTACCTATTGGGATTTATGATCACAGGATTTCTGCTGTTTGGAGTTGGCGGATACCTGCTGTATCGGAAAATTTACACGGCAGCTGCTATCCTGGACACCGTCAACCTGCCTGCCGTGTGTGTTGGAATGAGTCGCGCTGTGAACACTCAGACTGCTGCTCTTGGTGAGCTGAACCGGAAACTGGAAGTGATTCTAGTGACGGTTTTGAACTCTGGCAAAATGGATTCGATCCTGGAGAAGTTCAAGCGCCGCTCAGGGAGAATTGACCTGTAATTCGGACAATTGGAGTTATTCCCGCCGAGATGGACCAGCAAAAAACTTTGAAGGCAGACAGAATTCATGTCAGCCTGACCGAAAACATTCTTCTCTTATCTGAATCCGGCTCCCCTGAAACGAAGCTCGCCTCAAGGCCGGCCTTCGACCTAATCTCTCCTGAATATTATGACTTTTTGACGCTCCTTCCCGACCCCTCCCCTTTCCAAACAACACCTGTGGCTCCAGACCAAACTGGGACAGGGGTCACTGGCTTACGCACACACATACACATGTACACACACACACTTCCCTCCCCCTGCCCAACTGCCTCTGCTGGCTCCTGGATGTTTTTACCCCCCCACGCTGGACGGACTGGGCAGTCGCGCACAGACTGTTTAGCTGGACACTCCCCCTCCCCCCACCTCTTTCCTGACCCATATGATGTCTTCGTAATAAGTTTGTTATGCTTGTGCTGAGGTTTTTTTTGTGAATCCCACAACATGTGCCTCTGATCAAGGACATGTGGTGTGAGACACCTCTTTTTTATCCTCTCCCCCTCCATCCCCTATGTGATCATATTTTCTTCTGCTAAAAGTGCCCTGGCCGGAGGGTGGTGTACTTGGGCATGTGCTTGAGTGTACTACTCTCTGACACGGTAGAAGCG
Source organism: Hirundichthys speculiger (assembly GCA_018398805.1). Taxonomy (NCBI): domain Eukaryota; kingdom Metazoa; phylum Chordata; class Actinopteri; order Beloniformes; family Exocoetidae; genus Hirundichthys; species Hirundichthys speculiger. Next base: position 86,211 of record JAGFBZ010002093.1, read on the forward strand.
CTCTTATAGCGCTGACCCAAGCACCGTTGACTCCTGTCCATATGTTGTTGTTGTTGTTTCTGTATGTTTCTCTTGGACGGTGTACTGGGAAGACAAATTTCACTGTGTTGGGACGCTGGCTCAGTGACAATAATAAATCTGATTCTGATTCTGATTCTGAACATCATTGCACTTAAGCGGAGTTGTGGTCCGACAGACAAACTAAGGTTATTTTAATTTGTTCCTTGAAGGCCTTGCTCTTGCTGAAGGGAGACGATCAGAGCAAAACTGATGATCCACTGTTTGTTTGTAGATGATTGATAACCAGGTGATCTACTTTAACGTGCTGCATTATAACCCACCAAAGCCCAGGGGACCAATCAGACGAGCCTTACCATTTAGCTTACCTGTTGCATGTTATTCTGACAGGTGAGACTGGATTCAGTGCAGTCATCATTCTCAACAAAGGTTTTATTTTTTCCTTTCATGAAACTATGAACCATGTGCTTAACTGTTCAGGTACCTTTTCTCCTACAAAGTCGGCTTCACTCCAAAAGTGCAGATACACCAGCTCTTCAAGAAAATGAAGACCAACTTCATTCTGACACCTCAAAATGGTAAATGTTGGACTTCAAATTGGTTTCTTTGCTTCGGAGTGACCCTGAAAATTAAAAGTTTTCATTAAAACGAACATTTTAGATGAACACCAGTGAAGTAAATAATTTAGAAGTGTTGCCTTTGGAAAACTGTAGATCATATTAAAGTGAACTGGGGAAAGATTCTGCCATCCATATACTTCATGAAGAGTGATTGTTACTCTGATGCATTTGTAGAGACCCTGTCCACGCTAGGGGTGCACGATAACTATCAGGCCGATAACAGGAAATTATGACATCATCCCGATAACTCCGATATCACGACGAATAGCCCGATAACATATATTTTGTCAACACAGCAGTTCCTCGCTCCCTCTGAGCCTTGAATGACCGGCAGTAAATGTTATGTTCAAGTGACGTCGGCATAATCAGAAAAACGATTACTCAATAAGGAAAATCAAGAATACCCCCTCATGCCAGAAAACAACTCCTTAACTTGGACATAATTTTGGTAGTTGCTGACTTGAATTGATATTCGCAGTATTCTTCGACATGTTACACATAAAAAAAGAAAAAAATAGAAAAGGCTGAAAGAACGACTAGCAAACGTGGGAACGTGGGAATTTACGTTACACCTTGAATGCAGCCTGCAGCACAACGCTGATCACAACAAACATGGCGGCGTGGAACTTTGTTAAAGTTTCAGAAGAAGATAGTTTGGTGGTTATTTGTGACGAATCTTCTGAGCGAATTCTACGAGGAGGGAAGCACAAGCTTTAATACCTAAAACCCGATCGCCTATAACAATTACAACATAACAATCGCTTCCATGGAGTTTTGAAATCGTGCTAATGTGAGCTAATGGAAGCTAATGCTAACGTGCGCAAGCCAGCAGCAGTCTCTCCTCTCCCTCATTCCTCTCATCTAAAGCTTCCATGAGATTAAAAAATAAAAAACCAAAACTACTGAACCTCATTTACTTTAATTAAAGGTATTAATTTAAATGGAACCACAAGCCAAAATCCTTTAAATGTTAATCTTTTTCAGTTTGTAATTCTGATGCATGTATTTCCATCAGTTCAAGGAGCCTTTATTTTTTTATATCAGTCAGTAATGAACCTTATTTAAGTTAATGTGAGATATCAAATATGTTTGTTTGATAGCTTTAAGAAAATGTTTGAGAGGCTTGCCAATAGTTTTTCACTGGAAAAAATAAATATCTGTTCATTTAAAAAGTCAAAACTATTTTTGATTTTGTTCATAGTATTGATGTAATGATCTTAGGTATATGTGTGTGGTATCGGTATCGACCTTTAGGAGCTGAAAGTTAGCGGGTATCGGTTTAAAAAAACAGTTATCGTGCATCCCTAATACACTAAGGGCCTGATTTACTAAGATCCTAAATAAAGAGTACTAAATTGCGTGTGCACTGAAAAAGTTTGCGCGTGCTGTTGTTGTGTGTTTTGCGGGTGATCAACTAAGAATGCTCGCGCAATTGATAACGGGTGCAAACCGCAGTATTTAAATGAGGTGTTGCGTGTCTTACAGTTTGCGCCATGGAGAGTCTGGATGGAAAGCAGGATAGACGCAATCGCAAAATGAAATTTGACGAGTTGGAGTTAGAGATATTAGTGGAAGAGGCAAATAAACACATTCATGAACTAAAGCAAAGAAATTTAAACATTACCAAAAGAAACGCAATATGGAGAAAATGTGCGATGGAATAAATGCAGTTGGTAAGACAAAAAGAACGGCAGATGAGGTTAAAAGAAGGTGGCAAGATATAAGGCGAAGAACGAAAGAAAAAGTGGCCTTTAATAAAACTTCGGCAAACAAGACGGGTGGTTAAGTGGCCGTTGAGAAGTTCAAGCCTCCATAACCGCGGAGCGCTGTCATTACGGAGATGCGTCTCTGCGCGCAGCTGTGGCATCAATGAGTGGAGCTGTGGCTGGAGCCGACTCGTCCTCACACACTACTCATTCGTAAAAAAAGTATATGTTTTTTTCATAAAATCCATCCATCCATCCATCCATCCATCCATCCATTAGCTTCCGCTTATCCGAAGTCGGGTCGCTGGGGCAGCAGCTTCAGAGGTCCAGATCCCCCGGCCGCTTCCACCAGCTCCTCTGGGAGAATCCCGAGGCGTTTTTCATAAAATGATGTGGAAATAACCAATTTTATTACAACTGAAATTGTGCTTGGGAGGAGTATTTTTCACCGGACATTTTGACCGGAGAGATTATAAAATCCCGGACTTCCGCATATTTTACCAGACAAAGTCCAGCAATTACCCAGACAATGGAAACCCTGGTGCCTCCTGTGGCAACCTTTTGCTGAATAATACTCGATTTAACATTCAAATAAAATATTTCTCCTTTTGCATGTGCAAACAAATTTACACGAGTCCGAAAGACTCTCTCTCTGCGTATTCTTTGATTTTGGCGATGTCGCCTCCTTGCCACAATAACAGCAGCCATCGGTGCGTAATGCTGGACAGATTAGCACCTTCCTTTCGAACGTACTAAATACAGACGCAATCACAATCCCCGCAATTACTTTCAGGGTTGGTAAATCTCATTGCGCGTGGTAAATGAACCTATTTGCATTTTCCCCTCCCAGTATTTAGCGCTTTCTGGCGGGTACGCCCCATATTGATTATTCATCAGGGCAAAAGTGCTAAATGAACAGCGTGTGCTATTTTGCTGATTTGAGAGGCGCAGTCCTCTTTGCACGCTGTTAGTAAATCAGCTTGCGCATTGGTTTGCGGGTGATGTCAAGTTTGCACACGTTTTTACGCACGCAAACCTTTAGTAAATCAGGCCCTAAGACTTCAGTGAAACTACATCTTTGAGTGTTGTTGGAGGAACAACATTAAACAACTATGCTACAAACAGATGTTCTGTTCTGACCCAAAATCATAAATGACTTGTAACAGACCTCGGTTTGGTTTAACTCTGTCCGCAGTGCCAGTTCAAACTGCACAAATCTGTGGAGCTGATTCGGTAAATGTCGTGTTGCGTGGATTTTGATATGACTATTCCGACCAGTTTCCTCTAAAAAGCCGAGCCTCGTACACGTCGGCTTGTGCGCTGATAGGAGCGCTGCAGCTGTGTTCCCTGTCTCTTTCAGCTTGGTGGGAAGAACTCTCTCCGTCGGATCACTACACACTCTGGGAGCCCATGTACTTTGAGGCCGAGGCCCCGGCTTTGTCCCGCCATGAAAGACTGTACGTCCACACCTGCCACGTGTCTCCTGGGAGATCCCCCACCTCCACGCCTCAGTTTCCTGTCGTGAAAAACTTTGGGTAATCAACATCTGCTGCTGATTACAAGATAATTAAATAAATCAGATTTTTACGAACAGGTGTAACACTGTCAGCTTTTTCTCCTCCTGATGATAAAGATGTGCAGTTGGAAATGAGGACGGCCGCTCCAGATTCATCCCGTACAGAAACAACGTCGTCAGATTCTCCGTGGAGGCCTCCTCCTTCAAAGGCATGGAGGGTCAGGTGAGAAAGTTAGAGGTCTTCAGAACAACCCGACAGCCCGAAAACCCGAGGTTCCGACCCAAATCGGGTCCCGGGTCCATTCACAAGATGTGACTCCGGGTTTGGGTCGGAATCGGTACAGTTAGTCTCAGGTTCGGTCGGTGCTCTGTAACAGGCTGGGTCCGCGTTTACTCGAGAGAGGTAAAGATATTGGCTGCCTGTCAGGTGAAAGGTCAAGCGAAAGTAAACAAACAAATGGTAGTTTGGTTTAGCTAATGTCAGGACTCGGGGCAGTTAAATTAATTATTCATTAATGTGGCATATTTGTCATAAAACAATCGTGTTTTATGACACGATTGTTTTATCGTGTAGCGCAGTCCTTCTCAAATAGTGGGGCGGGACCCCTTGGGGGGGGCGCTGTACGATGCCAGGGCGAGGCGCGTGTGACCCCAGGGAACATGTTTTTTTTTTTTTTTCAGCTTGCTCTGCTATGCATGTTTTTTTTTTTTTTTTTGGTTCAAAAGTTGAGATGTCGTTTCCCTTCTGTAGCAGCTCTACATGTACTGCAGCATGTCTGTGGGCAGTTCGGTTCCCACACCTACAGCCAAGTCCTGCAGTTACAACACACAGGCCCAGAAGTGAGTTTCCCTCCAGAAGGAGCAGGAGAATCTTTGTAGTGAGTTCAGCAGGATCAGCTCCTTGTTGTCGTCTTCTTCAGATGGTTGGAGCTGTTTGGTTCTGACTCGGTGTGTGGCTGCTGTGACTCCATCTGTGGCTATGGTGTACCGCCAGGTGAGTCGTCTCCTTTTCCATTCTCGTCCTGTCTTCACCCTGTAGCGGTTCTTGGTAATGGAGCCAACGATCCGGCCCTGAAAAAGTACCGCGGGACCCCCGCCAGTGGAAACGCACCTCACCTTAACCCCCCTTGTAAATCTATAAACAGGCTTTGCTTCAGTTTTGAAGTATTTTTGATTGGGTCACCTCAGTCCTGAAGACATGACAGTACTGAAATGGACAAATATTTACTTTGGTCTTCCACTTACATTGTTGGAGGAGGTGGGGGGGGGGGGGTGGGGGGGGGGGGGGGGGGGAGTATAAATATCAATCAATCAGACTTTATTTATAGAGCACTTTTCATGCAGCAGGAGCAGCTCAAAGTGCTTTACATAAAAACAATACAGCAAACAATAGACACAAATGACCCCCCCCCCCACCACACACACACACATATACAGTCATGGAAAAAATTATTAGACCACCATTTTTTCTTCAGTTTCTTGTTCATTTTAATGCCTGGTACAACTAAAGGTACATTTGTTTGGACAAACATAACGATAACCACAAAGATTGCTCATAAGAGTTTTATTTAAGAGCTGATATCTTACCATTTTCCATGGTTTTCTTGATTATAACCTAAATCACTTAAGTTTTTACATCAATAGCTATGGCGTTGTAACTGCCAAAAAACACTGCTTTTATGCATTCAGTGTTTTCTTTTGTCTGTTTTAGTCACATGATGACGTTTAGTGGTACCAGGTATTAAAATGAACAAGAAACTGAAGAAAAAAATGGTGGTCTAATAATTTTTTTCCATGACTGTATGTATGTGTGTATATATATGTATGTGTGTGTGTGTGTGTGTGTATGTATATATGTATATATATATATATATATATATATATATATATATATATATATATAAATAAAAACACAGAAATTAAGAATGGTGAGAAAACGCCATCTCACACTCGCTACTTTGAAGTGGGGAAACACCTGAGAGAAGATACTTGATACTATAAAGATAAAATAACTATATTGCTTAAAATTTGGTAAATATCTAAAAGATAAAATCATAAAATAGATAAAATTCAGCTAAATGCCAAACTAACAATGTAAAATTAGTCAAAAATAAAGAAATAGAATAAAATAAAATAAGATAAAATAAATAAATAAATAAAATTCAATTAAAACTAGTCTAAGAGATAGTGAGAGATACAATGAATAAAATAGATTCAGTTAAGACCCAGACTAAGAAGTTAAAATAATAAAATAAAAATTAGGCTAAAAACACAATAAGTAAGATTCAGTTAAAAGCTAGACTAAAAAGGTAGGTCTTGAGTTTGCTTTTAAAGATGTTCACAGTTTCTATCTTCCTCAGGTTCCATAAACGTGGGCCATAATGGTAAAAGGAGGCCTCACCATATGTTTTAGTTAAAACTTTTGGAGTAATTAAAAGGCCACTGCCTGAAGACCTGAGATTTCTAGAGGGCACATATGATAAAAGCAAATCAGATAAATAGTTGGGACCAAGACCATTAAGAGCTTTAAAAACCATTAAGAGGATCTTAAAATCGATTCTGAAGCACACAGGTAACCAATGCAGAGCTTTTAAAGTTGGTGTGGTGTGTGCTCTCTTTCTGGTCCTCGTGAAAACGCGTGCAGCAGAGTTCTGAAGATGCTGTAGTGGAGTAATGCTTTTTTTTTTTTTTTAGAGAGAGACCAGAAAGAAGAGCGTTACAGTAATCTATTCTGCAGGTGAAAAAAGCGTGAATTAGTGTCCTTGGCAATGTTCTTGAGATGATAAAAACCACTCTTAACTATACTTTTAATGTGAGCATTAAAATTAAAATAAATATGTGACATCTGCCAGGTTTCTCTGCTTCTTTCTCCTTTTCTAATCTAACATTAGAGTATATCAGGGATTGTTTCTCCATTTCAGCAACACAAATGGTCAGCAGCAGATCTTGGACAGTTGAACCAAAAATGAAACCCACCACCTCCCTGAAGATGAAGGGGGTCCCCGTTGCCAGGACAGCAGCGCCAGAGATGAAGGGGGTCCCCGTCGCCAGGACAGCAGCGCCAGAGGTGAAGGGGTGGGGGCCTGGAAAGATGACGGAGACTCTGGTGGGGAAGACGGTCAGGGAGATGGCGTGGCCGTTCGGAGGTGGAGGAGTGACGTGGGTTGAGGAGGATGCTGAGGAGAGGCAGGTGAAGGGCTCTGCTGTGGTGGAGGCTGAGGAGGAAAGTGTCCCGGAGCCTCGCAGAAGATTTGAGGACATCTTTGTTTTTGATAAATAAAGTTGGCACGTGAACTGCAGTGTTTTAGATCAGTTTTCTCGCAACACGCACGTGTTCTCTTTATTTCAAGTTTGACATTATTTCGTGTGTTCACCTCAGTACACGTGAACAAAATATGGATATCTGGGGAAGCGGGCGAACCCTGTGACATCACACGGGGTCTTCTGGGGTTTGAAGCCTTCTGCTTTCAGGCCTCCAGATGGCGCCACAGTGGCAGGAGATGACCCCAGTTAATCCCAACATGGATTAATGACCAGAACAAACAAGTCCAGCAGCTGGTTGGACCACACCCGCCTCACTTCACTGACCACATGAGAGCTGTTTTCTAGCTTGGCTTCGGTCCTGTTGAGGTGCGACCCACTCATCTGGCTCTACTCTGATTCTGACTGAATCTGTCCATCTACAGTTCCCATGTTGCCACAGTGCTCTACAGGGATCCTTGACTGATACTCGGCTCTCTGCTGGCGGCCCGGGGACCCCACAGAGGTCCAGACAAAGACGATCTGTAAGGGTCCAGGCTCGGCTGGAGGTGTTCTGGTTGATTCGTCATTATTATTGACGTGCTCAGGTATGGGGCACTTTTAAATCAGACTACGATATGAAAGGGCATCCCGTTAGATTTGATGAGCAGCTAGAATCTGTCATGATGTTGTGATCCAACATGGAGGCTGACAGTTATCAACGGAAACGACGTGAACCTAATTATGAGGCTTTAGTAGTGACACTATTTGATCTATTTAGATCAAACTAGGACTCAGCTGCTGGTTAAACCACAGGCGCTGTGATGGTGCAGTGGGTTTTTAAGAGGTCACGTGGCTCTCAAACGTCACGAAAGGCTGTTAACACCAGTTTAAATTCTAAACTAATGCCACTGGCATTAGTTTCCTTCCCAGGAACAATCATTTTCTCTTATAACTGTAGTCGGATTCCATTTATTCTCCAGCTCGTTCCTTGAACAGGGTCATGTGGTCTACAGAAAGAAGCGTCATTTTTAGCTTTAGATAATGTGTTTTATTGTTACATGAAAACCATTCTGTACAATTTCTTTTACAAAAAGACAGGTCTTTTAAATGAGATAACTGCAGTTTCGACCTGTGCAGCGAAAAGAACCGTTATAAAATCTATATGCTACTCACACAGCTATGGCTTTGGTATTTATAGCAGGTGCTATCAAAATATTTAGAAATAGGGCAAAAGTCTAAACAAGTGAATTACATTAATACAGTGTGTTGCTGATATAATTCGTAAAACCCTTTTGAAGAGTGCAGCCCTCGTGTTTTGTCCATTTTTTATTTTTTGAGAAGGAATGTTCCAGAGTAAACACTAATGCCTTTTGCAAAAATGGACCGTAGCGTCATGTCACCTTCTTTTCAGACAGGGTTCAGCTCAGGTGCCACCGGGACGGAGTACACTTGGGTTCCTCTCCTGCGTTGTCCTGTTCAGGTGGGCCAGGTGGTCCTCAGTAGTACGAGCTCAGGTGGGAGTGGGTGGCTGGATGTCTGGTCATGGCTGACCCCGGGTAGATGGGGCTGTTGGAGTTCCAGTACGTTGACGGAGGGCCGAAGAAGTTGCCAGGGGAGACGGGCATAGATGCGGGGTGGGTGCCCATGAAGTTCATTTTGGGCTGGTGGCTGTGGTAGGGCTGGACGTAAGACATCTCAGTCTGGTACTTAACAATCCCGCCGTCCGCCGCGTGGCTCTGATGCGCCTGCGAGATGCCCTGGAAGTCAAATTTGTAGGCGTAGCGCTTCCCGTGCACCTTGGTCATGATGTTCTTGTCGTAGTAGTAGCGCAGAGCGCGGCTGAGCTTGTCGTAGTTCATGTTGGGCTTGCTCTTGCGCTCGCCCCAGCGCTTGGCCACCTCGTCCGGGTCGGTCATCTTGAACTCGCCGTTGGAGCCCTCCCAGGTGATGATGCCGGCGTTGTTGCTGTCGGACAGGAGCTCCAGGAGGAACTGCCACAGCTGGATCTGCCCTGAGCCTGGGGGAAGATGTGGACAGTTAACAACCGGGTGCTGACTTGAAGATCGCTTCTTTTTTCTTTTTGTTTTGTTTTGTTTTGTTTTTCACAGAGCAGCAGTAAAATGTTCAGCATTACGAGGAACGGTTCACATCTGAACATCTTTTCTCTTGTAAAGTGAGACATTGAAGCCCCTTCTAAGCCACCAGAACCAGGGAGTCTTTGGGATTATCATTTCAGGCTTTTAATGTTACCCATGCAGCGTGTCTAATAAATGTTTTTCCACCAAATGTGACCTTTTCACTGTGGCTTGGAGGAGGAGGCGGACATTTGGGCAAACACCTACCCACAGGCCTGTGAGCGCTGGGGTCAGGGAGCTTGTACGGACTTTGTTTGCCTGTTCGGTGCTTGGATGAGATGACGGCTTGGCCTTCTGTGAGGAAACAGCAGGGCAAACAGTCATTTTGGTGAGAGGGAAGCCGAATTTCATCTCGGCGTAAGCATGATGCAATTCTGCTGACACAACAAATGTTGCTTGATGTTTACTTCATTTTGGAAAGTAGGTGCTTGTGTGTTGTCAGCGCTTGCTTGATAATTTTTTTTTAATCTCTCATGGCACCAAAGCAGACAGTGTAAAGGCCTCATTTGAGTCATCCTGCTCTTTTATTTTGAGGTTTAGGTTCTTACCTGGATTGGCTAGTCGGCTGCTAATGGGCCCCAGAGTCTGATACGGGTCTGTAGAGAAGGAAAAAGCAATACATGGATTTTTACATGCACTATTTTTTTTTTTTATGCCTTAATGTGTCAGTAGTTGCCTTGAATTCAATCTTAAGAGCCGTCATGATGACACCAAATGACTCTCCATTCAGTATTCAGTATCTATTATGTGAACTGAAATGCAGGACCAGTCAGAGTTTTGTTGCTGAAAAATGAGTCTGGAAAAGAAAATATTCAGAGGCCTGTTCCTAAATATTAACACTGGGATGAAGCCCCCGTTTCCTGGGTCAGTTCAAGGCTCATAACAGCCAAGACCGGGCCGAAAACACCGAACGATGCAGAAGAAATCAAGCTTAAAGGCAGGGTAAGCAATTTCTGACTGACATTATCCAAAAGTCAAATCAAGAAAACACAGATGTGGAGTTCCTGAAAAGACAGTTGTCTTTGCTCCCCTCCCCCACTTCAACATAAGCACAAAGCTCCTGGTGACTGGTGGAGCATCGTTTGTTCTGGTTCGTTTCCAGTTAACAGAGCCAGGGCTGCATATGAAGACAGGGTTTTTGATTTTCAGTGTAGATGGACAGTGAGACGTTTACTGAATGTGACAAAAAGTGTTCTGTGTTAGAAATCATATACCTTCCCTTTAAGACATTTTCTTTAAGGAGTAATTAATGGTAAGTAGCTGTCCGCCTACAATAAACTTTTTTTTAAATCTTTTCCAGATTTTATAAAGTGCTTCATTGTGTTAGCGGCTCCATCTGCTGATCCACAGCCAGTATTTCTATTTTTTGTTTTTGGAGGCATGATGGGTACACAGCTGAAGAACCCTACATGAGACAAAAATGCAGAGTTTGGGGTCCAGCTGAGCTGAGTAACCTGGTCTGAAGCTAACCTGAAGCTCCTCCAGGTTATTACTGCACAAACACCAGAGCTCGACCCGTCCTACTTCATGCATTAATACTCTCTGAGGGAGAGACTGAAGACTCATGACTTTAACCTCAACTAACCTGGTAAAACAAAGTGTAACATTAACGCAGATATATGAATGAGCAGAACTTATTAACGGTTAACGTACAGCAGTAAGAGAGGGTGTGAACACGTTAACTGAAGCCACACCATCACAGGAGGAACATGCAACCTCCAGGTACAAAAGCGTGTGGCGGGATTCGAACCAGCAGCCCGGTTGTGAAGCAGTGGTGCTGACCGTGTGCTTTTCTGTGATCTGATCTTTGCCAAAGTCTGGGTCTCTGTAAAGCACCTGGAGACAGTTTGTGTTGTAATAGACGTTTATACAAATAAAGTTGTGGTGAGCTGAATTGAAAAGTGAAAAGTCAGCAGCTTTGTCCGTCCGTTTACTTTCTTTCATTCCTGCAACGCGAATAAAAGAGTTTTCGATGTCGATGGAGGTTTAAAGAAGTTACCTGGGGAGATGCAGGACGGGTGCCCATGAAGTCCCTCCTTCCCTCTGACATGCTAAGCTACCTTTTTTCCCGCTACGGCCCCTTAAAGCTTTAATCAGGTTGCTTGTGTTACACTGAGCAACATTTGTGCCAGTTCTGGAAATCACAGCCTCACATAATGAGAATTTCATAATGAGGGATTTTCCTGCTTAAATAAACGCCACGTTGCTGACATGATGCCAACGCTCGGTGGCTAGCTCTGTCCAACAACGTGCAACAACGTGCATGCTGCTGCTGCTGCAGCATCTGGCAACCCAAAACAGGAAGTTACAAGGCAGCATTGCATAACTCCTTCTGCTGTCTTCAGAAATGGAGTTTAAAAATGCTCTCAGATGGTACATAGAAGTAAATATTCACTGATACCAGCGCCCTCATTTTCAACAGGACCGGTGAATAGTTCTGATTCTGGTATCTGCAGAAGGGACCTACAGAGGAAAAATAAGATCCTCTGTGCTGCTTTAACACCTTTTATGTAAAGCAGTTTGACTTCACAAACCTGCCTGCAGATTGTGCTGTTGTGAACATGCTGCACGGTACTGATCAATGAGGGACAAACAGCAGCAGTTTTAAACTAACCCAGTGGGGGTTGTTTCATGTCTGCAGCACATTTGCATGTTTTGACTGATGGAGCAGGTCGTGGCACATGCAAGCGTTAGACACCGGGGGAATGAAGCCAGTGTTCACCTGACAGCAGTTTCTAATGTCCAACCAAACTGCTAAAGACAACAAAAATGAAGCATGAAACAACTGGAGGGCTTCATCTGTTTGGGTCTCCTGTCTGAAAGTCAACCGTCAAAGCACCTGCAGTCTCCTAATTCAAGTTTAAAAATCAATTTTGTGATGTTTAACACCAAACCTCAAACTGCTGAGTCTGTTATCTCTGCCTTCTGAGATCAGCTGATTGGCCTGTCCACTGAAGAATAATTCTATTTCTTTGCCTTCATAAAGTCTTCAGTTGCTTTCTCAGTATGTTCCACTGGCAGCCATACATGCCCACAGCATGACACTGCCTCCACCATGTTTGACACATGATGAGGTCATGAGCTGTTTCTTTCCTTCTCCAGACTTTTCTTTTCTCTTCCATCATTCTGATAAAAGAACTTGATTCGGGAACTTTTTATTTTGTTTTATTTCATTTTTTTCTTTAGACTTTACCAGAAAACATCTGTAATCTGTCTTTCCTGTTCTTGAATGTCACCGGTCGTATGCACCCACTTTAGTCGTCTTGCGTGGTCTTCTCGGTCCTTTGATGTTCTTGAGCTCTCCAGTGCTTTCTTTCTTTTCAAAAATGAGCCGAGCTGTTGGTTTGACCACATCTGTCTCTGTTTTCGGTATCTGTCTCTCACAGATTTATATTTCGCCTTAATGATGACCTCCTTCAGTGGCGCTGTGATCTTCTCAGACTCCATCTTGGCAGCTCCCGTCAAACAGCAGCCGAATACCAACTCAGTACCTGATATCAGCTCCAGACCTTTTATCTGCTTCATTTGTCTTAAAGTAATGAAGGAATGGACCTCGGCTAGCTGAATCACTTCCTCTGAGCCCTTGAAAATGGAGCTACCTTAAAAATGTATGTAATTCCTAAAGGGTTAACAGAGTGTCCACTGGGTGGCAGCACCCGTCGACACCGGTTGTTGCTGCTGCATTTGGTGCTTTTGTGAGATTTGTGAACTTGTGGTTTTGAAGCGATGGTGTGATTTAGTGTGAGGCTAAGGACGAAACGGGGAAGAATATCAACAGAAGAAATTCAAGACTGTTCCCGTCCAGTCGGCAAGAAACAGCTCAGCACTGGCTGAGACCAGTGGTGATCCAGTCTTCTTCTGCTGGGATAACTGGAGGAAGCCCCAGGAGATAAAGACGCGTCTGTAAAGCCCTGGATGAATAAGCCCCGCCCCCTTATATGACACATTCCCCGTAGCCGGTTTGCCCCTATTATTAATCCATTGTGCTTGTGCATGTAAACTAAATCCAAGACTGCTGGCTTGTCCAAAAACGTCATAGATCATATGAACTGGTCAGAGTACGTGTTGGTGTCGGTACCTTGTACGATTCTCGGCGCAGGCTCTGAAACTCTCGTGCTGGGCTGGTGCTCGATGGGAGAACCTGAAAACCCATAAATGAATGAGCCATGGGAAATGATTAGCTCCTGGGCTGAAGCAACGCTGTGAAATCAGAGTGTGTTTCTATGCAAAACCAGCTGGCGTTCATGCATAACAAATCCATCGTAATTGTCAGTTTCATATCAGTTTCCGTTCGTCGGTTTTGGTCCGCCGTACCTTTAGGGACCGCAGTAGTCATGGTGTTTGCCGGCCAGCTGTTCCTGCGGCTGATCTCATCAAAATTGCTCTCTGCGCACAAAAAAAAAACAGCAAAGATTAGACTCGGCAGCGATGAGCACAAAGCGTCTTTGAAGTGGACGGTGACGGAGGTCAGCGACGGCAGGAAGGAAGTGAACGGAGACCAACATGCTCGGACTTCTGCAGGTCTGAAGATGACCTGAGGTTTCTTGGGTGAGCTCTCTTTTGTTCGGGTCAACCCTGTCACCAACAGATTGTGAATTGTGTCCCTGGAGTAGGACCCGTACCCCCATTTCCTCTGCCGGTGCAGCTGTTTCCTGTCTGAAACTGGCTGTTGAGTTCTGGACTCGATGCAGTTTTGTCAACAGAGGTTCATGCTGAAACTCTCTGACATGATTCTGAAACTTAACACGTTATTTTATTCAGTTTTTTTAATCTTTATTTCCCTAAATCATTCAAGTTGCAGCTTTTCCGTGACCCTGAACTCTGATTGCTAATGCTTCACAGGAAATGGTGGCGGTTACACGTGACATGCAGACAGAGAGAGGTGCCGGACAAACCATCCTTACATGGATAAAAAACTCTTATTGAACTGGGAAACATCAGTTTTGAGATTTGAGCCGTCGCACACGCATGTGTCTGAGCGTATGCAAATCAAATCTGCTCCGTCTGCAGGTGTGGATCAGTTCTTTCAGTGTAATAATATAAATCTTTTACTTGTCTAATTAAATATCCAGGAAACACGTCTGCTTTGACTCAGATTTATTGAACAGTCGTTTGGTGTCTTCAGTGTCTGCAAAAAAAAAAAACCTCTGCGTCATTTGTTAGTAGCGTTGCAGTATATTTATTTTTAAACCAGACAATGCTTATTTGATATAATCGATCGGCTGAGTAATAATCTAATCGAGCTGATGTGGAAGGTGAAGGTTTCAGTAGGAACGAGACGTCAGACACCGATGGAGCTGACTAGGGATGCACGATAACTATCGGGCCGATAACAGGAAATTATGACGTCATCCCAATAGGTCCGATATCACGACAAATAGCCCCGATAACATATATTTCTGTCAACACAGCAGTGCCTCGCTCCCTCTGAGCCTTGAATGACCGGTGTTCTGAACTGTTGTGAATGTTATGTTCAAGTGAGGTTGGCATAATCAGAAAAACGATTACTCAATAAGGAAAATCAAGAATACCCCCTCATGCCAGAAAACAACTCGTTAACTCGGTCATCATTTTGGTAGTTGCTGACTTGAATTGATATTTGCAGTATTTCCCCTCATGTTACACATAAAAAAGAAAAAAATAGAAAAGGCTGAAATAACGACTAGCAAATGAGGAAACATCAGAATTTACGTTACACCTTGAATGCAGCATACATTGTGCTGATCACAACAAATATGGCGGCGTGGAACTTCGTTAAAGTTTCAGAAGAAGATAGTTTGGTGGTTATTTGTGACGAATCCTCCGAGCGAATTCTACGAGGAGGGAAGCACAAGCTTTAATACGTAAAACCTGATCAGCCACCTACAACATAACAATCGCTTCCATGGAGTTTTGAAATCGCGCTAACGGAAGCTAATGCTAACGTGCGCAAGCCAGCAGCAGTCTCTTCTCCCCTCATTCCTCTCATCTAAAGCTTCCATGAGATTAAAAAATAAAAATTACTGAACCTCATTTACTTTAATTAAAGGTATTATTTAAATGGAACCACAAGCCAAAATCCTTTAAATGTTAATCTTTTTCAGTTTGTAATTCTGATGCATGTATTTCCATCAGTTCAAGAGCCTTTATTTATTTTTTTTATATCAGTCAGTAATGAACCTTATTTAAGTTAATGTGAGATATCAAATAGGTTTGTTTGATAGCTTTAAGAAAATGTTTGAAAGGCTTGCCAATAGTTTTTCAGTGTAAAAAATAAATATCTATTCATATAAAAAGTCAAAACTATTTTTGATTTTGTTCATAGTATTGATGTAATGATCTTAGGTATATGTGTGTGTTATCGGTTATCAGTATTGGCCGTTAGGAGCTGAGAGTTATCGGTATCGGTTTTAAAACAGTTATCGTGCATCCCTAGTGCTGACCCATATCTGTAGTTGCTCTTCCTCCATCACATGCTGCCTTTCTCTGGTTGGTCGTAGGCCCATCCCATGGTGTCAGGAGGCAGTTTCTTCTGCCTCAAAGTCGAATCCAGAGGAACCAGAATAATTCTTTTGCATCAAAGAGGAAAAGAATTCGGGCAGCTGACCAGGCTGAACATCTGACCGAGAAAGACGGTCGAGGCCTGAAACCCGGTCGTTCCAGGAACTCAGAACCGATGAGGTCACCTCTCTGGGTTTCTGGGGCCATCAGATCCTTTAAGAGTCACTCATCCACCGCCTTTATAAAGTCCCCAACGCCGTCTCTGCTCGCTCGGAGGGAGCCCGTTGTGTCGGGGAACAGCTGAAGGGTTAACACTTGTGTTCATGTTGAAGCCTTTTGTATGAGAAAGGCTGGAATTTCCTGTGTCTGCCCATGATAGGGACGTGGAAATGTGCATCTCTTAGGCTGATGGATGCCACCACACATTCCAGGACGTGCTGCATTGTGAGCGCGTAAACAGATGGCCGTGGAGGTACTTTTCCACACGGTTCAGGGTTTGCAGACACAAGGGTGGGGTGGGAATGTTGGAGCAGGCATCAACATACTGAGAAGTCCCTCCCCCAGTCAGTGAGCCCACCATGATGACGCGGCCACCGGGAAGTCGGCCTCAGATCTGGAAGTCTGTCATTGTTGGTACAAAATACCCAACGACGATCTGTCCAGCCCGTAAGGTTGAAAACAACAAAACCAAAATGTTCAGGGCGGTAAGCACTGAAATGTTCTGTAATGAGATCTTTTTCTGAAGCATTTCTTTGACATGTTTCCTGAAATTGTCTTTAAACACCAGCAGCAAACAAACGCTTTCACGTCAAAACAAAGCGAGTGAACCGTGGAAGCGAAGGGGCTGTAAAATCACCGTCTGGTCGTCGTGGTGACCCGAATAAAGTCACTGGACTCTTTCTCCTCTGTTTTTTGGGGGTGTGGCTTCAGGAGTGGTCGGACTGGTTTTGTATTTTTAACATCTGTCTGACCCTGTTTTCTTTCCTACCCAACCTTTAAAACAGCATCACCCTCCTGAGCAATGCTGTGAAGCTAGCCTGTGAAGCTAACATGCTAAAACACAGCTAGCAGGACCCACAGTCTGCAGCCCCGATGTCTCTTTATTGTTACCGTACGTTGTTGTTGATGATTTTCTGTTAAAGAGAAAAACCAGAGCTGGCAGGTCAGACCTTTGAGAAAACTTTGACTTTCCCAGGACGGCGGAGCAACGTGCTGACTGAGAAAATCACTTTTTCTCCCAGAAATAAAGCGTTTCCAATAAAAGGAGATCTCACCTGCTTTCACCTGTAGTCTGGGTTGTGGTGCTGGTGGCGGTGGTGGTGGTGGTGGTGTTGGTGGGAGTGGTGGTGTACGAGAATGTGGGGCTACCTGAAGAGGAAAAAAAACAACAAAACGTTCATTTCTCTTAATTTTGTCCCTAAATTCCAAACTATGAAGGAGGATCAGAGGTTTGACCGAGTCACCGGTTCAAGTGTCGAGTCCAGTCTCGGGTCAGAACCTTCAACTGTCAAGTCTTTTTAAAAACAGTATGTTAAATGTAAATGACAGCAGAGCTTGAGAGCACCACATACCGTTGTTCGTGCAGCTTCAAGCAAAGTTGGAAGTTGTTCCATCTCTCTTTTTTTTTTCTTTTTGTTTACTGTTTTGTAGATTTTCTATCCAAATTAAATTATTCTTGGAAACATATTTGCAAAGTGATGTTGGAAAGAAAGAAACGTCATTCTGGTTCATTTTGATTGGCTGTGCTGACAGCTCTTTTGCACACACACACACACACACAGTCTGCATTTGTTAGGTTGTGATGAGTGAAATTAATTGATTTGTGGACAATTTATAGATAACACACATTTTAATCTTTGGGTTTGAGGTAAAATATCAAGTGTTTTCAAGTCAACAGGCTCAAGTCCAACTGACGTCACCAGTCAAGTCAGTTGCAAGTCTTTTACATTTTGTCAAGAATGAAAAGTAAAGTAAATGAAGGACTCGAGTCCAAGTCATGTGACTCAAGTCTGCACCTCTGTAGTCTGAACACAGGTTTGTGGTCTTCAAGCATCTCTTTTGATTTTTTTTTATTTTTCTTAATGATTCTTCATTCTTCTTGGCTTCAAGCCTTGATAAATGGGCTTGAAGTTGAAGTACTTAAAGCTTAAAGGTTATATTTTCTGGATCTGGACAAAAATGTATCCAGAGACAGGAATCGTGCGTCATAAGAGTGGCAAACATGGATGATGCTGAAGTAATGCGACTAATATAATCAGCTCAAACCACAGATCATGTACAGTCATATTTAAAAAAAAAAAAAAAACTTTAAGGTTTTATGTATCAGTATATCATTTAAAACTCGCATTCGGTGCGTGTTAACACTCGGGCAAGGAGAAAAGACATGAGCAGTGATCTTAGAAAAAATGATTAACATCAATCTGGAAAGGGTTATTAAGCCATTTCCAAACTAGTTGAAGTCCACCTTCCTACAGAGAGAGAAATTATTAACCAGTGGGGAAACCTTCAGGACAGCTGCCAGTCTTCCCAGGACTGGCTATGAACTGTGGGTAGTGACGAAAGAATGGCATCACAGATATAAGCCGCTGAAATGAGTTTAGTCTGAAGGGTGGCTGGATTCTCCCCCAGGGAAGGACTCAGAGTAGATCTGCTGCTGTTCAGGGAGTTGTTATGGGCCAGATGGAGATCCCGGGGCAGACCCAGGACATGCTGCATCACTGGGCGGGAGGTCTGGGTCTCTCTGCAATGGGTGGATGGACGGATGGATGGATGGATGAATGTCTCACCAATGTGCAGAGAAGTAGTGGAAAAAAAGCTCTGCAGACTCTACAAGGCTCAGCTAACATGCTAAATTCAAATTCATTACAATGCCATTATGAAAAGACTGAACCAGTGTGACCTGTTGGGAGGTGGTGCCAGGGGGAAGCCACGCCTCTTTCTAAAAAGAGCATGTCTGAATGGCTGTATCTGAACCAACCACAAGTCTTCTGCAGCTGTCCCATGGACAGGTGAGACCACAGTGGGGATGTTTGGTCATCATGTGAAGTTCTACACTTGGAGGAAGCCGAACCTCCGACTAACTGTCAAGCACGGCGGTGGAGGCGCAATGATTTGGGCTTGTTCTGCAGCTACAGGACCTGAGCATGATGATCACCTCTGTGTATCCTGTTCTAGAGGTAAATAAGATGCTACAGTTTCTCTTCAGATATGTCCTGATACATAGAACCTTGGAACTGAAAGAGGGTTTGCTTTTCAACTCACTTAACTGATCTGTTTCGTGTTTAGGACATAAAGCGGTACTTATTGGTGACCAAACATACAAGTGCAGCTTTGGTGAAGGTCTCCAGTCTCAGTTGACGTCATTTTGTTTCATATATCACCCTGGAAACCAAACATGAAAATGGCTAAAAAGCTGTGCAGAAGACTGTTGCATCTTCAGTCGCCAAACAGATAATTATGTAATGTTGCAAAGTGCCAAAATCACGATGACAGGCATGTTTTATGCCCAACAAAGGAAGTACATGTCAGCAAAGAGGAACAGCGGAGACGACGGAGCAATGTTCTCCTTCGTATGACTCCATGATCTTCAAAACAGGTCTCCACACTGCACAACGCTGGATTTGTGTCCTCGATGGGGTTGGATGTGATGGAGAGAGGACAGCAGACAGAAAAATCACCCTGAAACCAAATCTTTTCAGAGCTGCAACCACTGATTTTTGGAATAATGTATGATGATTGCAGGTGATTCTTAATGAATCCCATCCAACAGAGACTCCTTGAAATGAATATTTCTAAAACAAAGGACATGATCATTGACTTTCGTAAAAACAGTACAGTTTTAAAAGGTCAGACAGTGGAGTGTGTCAGCACATACAAATATCTTGAAACTGTCATCGACAACAAATTGAACTTTGAGACCAACTGTCAAGCTGTGAACAAAAAGGGACGCCAGCGCCTGTTTTGTCTAAGAAAACTGTCCACTTTTAACATTGCCAGGACCATGCTGATCTTGTTCGTGCTTTTATAGAATCAGTTTTATCGTTCTGTCTTGTTTCATGGTTTGGAAATGTGTCCTTTAAAAACAAAAACTGTTTAAATCAAATTGTGAAATGGTCAAGCAAGCTGATTGGTGAGTCTCAGCTTCATCCAGAAACCTTGTATACTAGACAGTTACAGAGGATAGCTGGCTCTATTTTAAAAGACAACTCTCACCCTCTTAAAGGTGAGTTTCAGCTGCTCCCATCAGGTCGGAGCTTCATGGTTCCTGCTTGTAAAACCAAACGCTACAAAAACAGCTTCGTACCAGCAGCCATCAGTGCTATAAACACTGAGAGAAACTGCAACATAACTTTGTATTTATGTTTTGTATTGTTTCTTTTATCTTGTTTTTATGAAAGGCACATATTTTATTTTTTTTATTTTTTGGCTTGGTTTGAATATTTTAGTGTTTCTTATCTACTGATGTTTTAAACTTATCTTGCTTTTTATCTTGGGGGCCGTCCTTTTTGTTCTTTTAGCCAAAGCACTGTCGTCACTTTATCGTGTCCTGTGTTGTTGGGTGTATAGTTTTGGATTGTATGTGGAATACAAGGTATCACTCACTGTAAACCAAATTTACCCAAGGGTACAATAAATAAATCTAATCTAATCTAATCTAATCTAATCTAACTGGACCTGCTGAAGCTGAAACCCGCCGTCATGACGAGACACGGCTGCTGCAGCTTTTTAACGGTGATTCTTACTCTGCCGGAGGTAATTCAGGTGTGAGAGCAGGATGTCTGCGTTGTAGGCCGACGTCAGCCGCATCATGTCGTCTTTGGTCATCTTGCACAGAGCCTTTCCGTCCAGCGTCTGGAAGAGCATGACGTCGACCTCCTCCAGCACGTACTCCTTGATGGCCCAGTCCAGCCACTGCCGAACGTGGTCCTGGGTCCAAACCTCGGGATCTGGCGCCGCGGGGGGAGAAGGGAGGGAGAAGTGCTTAGTGAGTTATGACACATGCGCCGTACCTTTGCATTTGCATGCCTTCCTTCTGTGTTTTGCTTTGCTTGAGATTGCACCAACACGCCGATGCTGCTCTGGCTTTAAAAGAAGTCACAAACAGGAAGTTGTAGACGGCGCGTACAGAGGATTTATTATAATTACTGCGGTTAAGCTGATCATCAACAGAGCTGATTTCCTGTTTCATGCACAGTTTGACACTAAAAGTCTGTTTTCAGATGAATCATGTGAGCTTTAGGATTTACCTGCGCCTGTTACCAGCACACAAAATCTGACTTTTGGAGGAAATAAAAGCACCTAAAGCACAAATGTGCAGCTTTTAAAAAAGTTAAAATTTTTCCTCCCCTCTTTTTTTTTTTCCTGACACTAGTGGCCTTTATTCACAGACAGGAAATTAGGGAGGACATGCAGCAGAGGGTCACGGGCCGGGAGTTGAACCAGCGACGGCTGCAGGAGGACTGTGGTTTCTTGTACAGGGACCACCTGAACCACTGCACCACTGGGGCGGCCCAGTTAAAGGTATTTTTAAGGTTGTATTTACCATCTGTGTGAGAGATGTTGGGAACACGTCACTAAGGGTCAGTGGGATTTTGAAATCGAACCATCACCTTCCTTCAGACCTGCCTGCGAAGCCACGCCTCCAAACCACGCCTCCAAGCCACGCCTCCAAACCACAGACCAACGCCTGAAGAAATAGAGTTTTATAGACGAGCAGCTTCACTCAGGTCACCAACGGCTGGACGTCGTCTTTACAGCCTCGTCCTTTAGCTGACTAATATGTTCTGTTTCGACATGAGAGCATTTAGATAATTTTTTGCTGTTAAAGAGAATTAAAGAGAGACGCTGCAGAGAGACATCTGCCCAGCCTCCAGCGATAACAGGTAGTCACGGTAACGGCTGGTTTTCTGAGCATTTGTTTGGACGACATGAAAGTGCTGAATAACAACGGAAACTAGACGGTGAAGTTTGTGATCTTGATGGAGATTGTAAAACAGATGGTGCCTTTAACTCTTCAGAGTCACTGGTTAGAAGACGCACGCTGCTTTCTGTAGCCGTAAAAAACAAAAAAAATAGCTCTCTGATGTCGAATATGCAGCTAAATGCAGAATGTCGTCATGTTATTTAAACTTTCAAAGCGAACTTATTAAATGCTTTTATTGTTACAGGCCTTAAACTTTGACACAGTTCACCGACGGCTGTGAGAACGAAAGTGCACCTCACTCTTAGAGGTGCAAACCTCAAACTGAAGACGTGACTGATAACATCCAACAGAAAACGAGCCGGTGCTGCTGAAGGTGGATGTAAAGCTGCTGATTTAAGAGACGGCTTCTTTTTTCCACCCGCCACGTCTGCAGGCTGGCTCAGTCCTTCTCCGTAACGATCGTAACATGTCAGCTGGTGACGCCACACGTCAACCGATGAGGACTGACTTTTCCTCCCACCTTTCGATGAAACTTTGTAAAGGAATAAAAGTGATAAATCATGAGTCATTTTTTTAGGAGTATTAACATTTTCTGGAGGAGCCCAGAGTGTAGGTAATAACGTATGGAGCCCCGTTTGGGTCATAATTCAATGAATAAATGAGTATTATTATGAAATACAGGCATTTATTATTGTGAAATATGTATCCATTATTATGAAATGTTTCCCATTATTATGAAATACGTGTTTATTATTATGAAATATTTCCCTTTTTATGAAAAAAATGTAATTATTATGAAATATATTTTTATTATTATTTAATCTTAGTTTAATGCATAATAGTTTATTTCAGAATGGCTTTTTTTTAATCTAAGAATGAGTTTTTACATAATTGCTTCCTTTTTCATAAGACTGAGCTTTTACATAATAATGATATTTTGCCAGTGGGCGGGACCAGTGGTTTGACCTGCACGCTCATTGGCTGATCCTTCTCCATCCAGTTGGTGGGGGACTCACATTGAGCCTGTTGGCTACCTCTCAGAGTAAGTCAGAAAACGACCTTTCTCCTGTCGCCATGCCGTCAAAATCAAGTTTTCCCTACATTTTGCGCTACGTTTCTGAGTCGATGTCAACTTTTATCCATAAACTGAGGTGCATTCTGCCACCTACTGTCCTGGAGTATATACATCGCACCTCTCGCCCACTATCGAAATTCACTGTTCTGTTGCTTATGCCTGAATGAAAGAGCAGCCAATCACATAAATGGCTCCGCCCTCTCTGCTGTGATTGACACACAAATCATTCTTATGAAAAACAAAGCCATTATTATGTAAAAGCTAATTCTTATGAAAAAACAAACTATTATCATAATAATGGGAAATATTTCATAATAATAAATGCCTGTATTTCATAATAATAGACTTCATTTATTCATTGAATTATGACCAAAATGGGGCTCCATAATAACGGTCCTGAAAAGTCATTTGATGTCTGAGCAGACGGGATTTTTTCAGGACTTGTATTCTAATGATGAGGCCTCGTGTCGCGTTGCCAGGACACGTTATCGTCCCTTTATACACGCTGGACACGTCACACCCTCAGTGGGCGCCGTTTGATGACACGTGGCTGGTGGTGGGACACTCGCTCGGTCCATCCTCCACGCTGATGATGGAGTCACTTTAAACTCTCCTGGACGTGGCGATAACAGACGCACTATGACGAAACTCTGCTTCATTTTGTTTGTAACAGTTGATTTAAAGTCAAATCTTGGCGACAACGTTTCAGTCACACAGATAAAGCAGCCGAAGAAGAAAGCGGCTGATGTCATTTCCGTGAAGAGCACATTGTAAGAGCCATAGACTGGTTAAAAATAACAGGACAAACCGCTGTGACATCACCCTGACATTTTCTGAAGATATATTTTCTCTCTTTGCTACACAGCCCCAACCCCGTTGAGCCAAAGATTAGTCACTCAACTAGGCCTTGAACCAAGGATCCTTTAGCTGGTCTGGTCTGAAAGTCGGTGGCGGTTCTTCCCTGACCAGCTGCCTCTAAACCGGACCTAAGATTGCTGAACTTCAGCCCTGAACCTTCCAACTGGCTGCAGTCTCTCTCTTACAGTTAACAGCACAAGAAACCATATTTTATTTAAAAAAAAAAACAAACAAAAAAACACTGCTCCATCATCCTGCTTGGACGACTGTCAGCTGTCACTCAAAAGATACATAATTTAACCTCATGCGGTACATAAAGCATCAACCCAGCTGTTGTCATGGATGTGAAGATGTTTATATCTGCTGCAAAGTTCAACATTTTAACATGGAGATTGAGTTGCGGTTCGGAGTCCCCAGTGGTCAGTCAAGGAACTGCAACTTCTCCTGCCTCCTTTGTGAAAGATTTTGGGAGTGACTGATGCATTTATCAGACATTTTTATTTGTCAGTCTCTGAACATCCATCTAATTACCATTAATTATTTTCACACACAAGGTCAAATGATGTCCTATCCTCAAGCTCAAGTAGAAACAAGAACAGAACATTTTGGTCTAAACAGTGGAAGTCTTTACTGTGCGTTTTAATCCGGAGCTTTTACTTGGATTTGATCCATTAAACTATGACGCAGCACTCGAGACGCTCATTTCCAGAAGTGAACGATGAGTATGTGCCCCGAACTGCCCGTAATCTTGATCTTGGAGGACCGCCGCGCCCTCAGGTCCAGATTGTTCTGTTAGCAGCACATGCCGCTGTGACGCAACATCCGCGTATTCTGAAGCAGTCGCTCTGCCGGTGACTCACTGATGAATCTGGACGGTTTTTACGTGGATCTGAACTCGTCCTTGACATGTGACAAACCTGGAGCTCAGTGTAATGAGCCTCTAAGGACTGGACCAGTGTGAAGCCGCGGAGCAGGCGGGACGGGAGGATGTGTTATTTTTAGAGGGCTGTCGACGTGATTCATGATGAGGATGAAAGGGACAGTAGGTTGTCTGAAGCTTCGGAAAATAATGACTCACTCAAGTCTCAACGTATTTCCTTCCACAAAACACGAAGGTATCACCACAGTGACACCTGAACTTTTAGTTATTAAAGCTAAAGTTATTCCCTTTAATGTCTTTTTTGCCTTTCTGCTCTGTTTGACCTCAACAATACGAGTAGATTTATAGAATAAAGCCCCAAACCAAATGTATTAGTGCGTTTACATGGACAACAACACTGTGATATTAATCCATTGGACTCATGGCGTTTGGCGAGACCAGACGTCCTTCACATATGGCAGTTAGCATGAAAAATAAGAAGGTGCTAATTTCTGCTAAATTAGGAACAAAATGCAACAATATCATGACAACAAACTCATATTTGGTTTCTTGTATGAAGTTCCTGGAGGAAACGCCAGAACAGGCGTTGTTCTGAGTTCTGCATGGCTGCCAAGAAATGCTAAAACGAAAGCTAGAAAACACAGAGAAGATGCTGGAACGTGTATCAGCTGCCATTTTAGCAGAGCGCTTTCCCACAAGCGTGAGCACAAGGCCCAGGTACGTCAGGCACGTCCAGGTGAGCAAACTATGGCCTTTAAAGCCACTCTATGTAGCAATACCGCTCCTGACCACATGGTGGCATATAGATCCTGTAGTGTTGACAGTTCTGTGCTAACGCGAGTGAGGACGGTCCATCCTGTAATACCACTCTGTCCCACCAGAGGTGCACGTTGACGTGTCTTACGAAAAAGACTGACACCATGTGATCAGAAGTGTAAACCTGGAATATGAAATCAATATTCTAAAAGTAACTCATGTCAGCACGTTAATCTGAATATTGTCTGATTTAGATCAAGGTCAGAAAAGTCTGATTATTGTAGTCCATATAAATGTAGCCTGAGATTGACTCCACATCTTAATGTGATTAATGTCATGCTTTGACCTTATTTTGATTATGGTTGTTTCTTATTCAGAGTACTTGCCTTAATAGTTTTAATATCGGACTAATGTTGTCCTTTTTGTATTTTTGTTGGGAGGCTGGGGTGTGTGTTTAGATTTATATTTATATTTAAGAGCACTTATGTGATTTCAGTACGGTGAGATTAGGTGGAGATAAAACTGGTTGGGTCGGAGATGTTGGAAAAACCAAGTAGGAGTCTGCTAGATTTTGAAAATACACAACTGAAAAATACAACCCACTTCCTTCAGACAAACACCTCATATCTACTTGCTGAAAAAAAAAAAAGAGTTTTACAGGCAAGCTAGTGGTCTGCAATTTAAATAACTGTTTGCTATTGGGATGTAAAGAGAATTTCAGGTAACATAGCAAAAAAAAGGCCTCAGAAAAAGATCTACCCAAACTTTAAAGGTCCTACATTATGGTATGTGAACATGTTTTTATCCTGATGAAGTGCTGCTATTTACCAGCATAGGTCTTTTTTTAGACTGCAGCATTAATGACGACAACAACATGGTTTTCTAGAACGTGCAGCCTCTTCTCTCTTCTTTGCCTCTTTGTTTGGTTTGGCGTCTTTGATCCTCAGCTCTATCCCTGACATCCCTGACATCTCCAACATCCCCAACATCTCCAACATCCCAAAACATTCCCAACATCCCCAACATTCCCAACATCCCCGACATCCTCGACGTCCCCAACATCCTCGAAGTCCCCAACATCCCCGACATCTCTGACAACCCCGACATCTCCGACATCCTCAACGTCCCCAACGTCCCGCGACATACCCTACATCCCCGATGTCCCCAACATCTCCAACATTTCCAACATCCCCCGACATCTCCAACATCCCAAAACATTCCTAACATCCCCGACATCTCCGACATCCTTGACGTTCCCAACATCCCCTGACATACCCTACATCCCCTACGTCCCCAACATCTCCAACATCTCCAACATCTCCAACATTTCCAACATCCCCCGACATCTCCAACATCCCAAAACATTCCTAACATCCCCGACATCTCCGACATCCTTGATGTTCCCAACATCCCCTGACATACCATACACCCCGACGTCCCCAACATCTCCAACATCCCCAACATCTCCAACATCCTCGCCATCCTCAACGTCCCCAACATCCTCGACGTCCCCAACATCCTCGAATTACCCAACATCCGTGACATCCTCGACATCCCCGACATCCCCGACATCTCCAACATCCTCAATGTGACCAACGTCTTCAACATCCTCGACATTCCCAGACATCTCCAACATCCCAAAACATTCCTAACATCCCCGACATCTCCGACATCCTTGATGTTCCCAACATCCCCCGACATACCATACACCCCGACTTCCCCAACATCTCCAACATCCCTGACATCCTCGACGTCCCCGACATTTCCGACATCTCCAACATCCCTGACATCCTCGACGTCCCCGACATTTCCGACATCTCCAACATCCCTGACATCCTCGACATCCACGTTCTGCTGCTGTTGGTCACTGTTATGGACCAATAAAACACAAGATAAAACAGGACATGAGGAGTTTCTGTTACTGCACCGAAACAGCAACATCTGTGGAACGAATATTCTCAGAAATATTTAGGCTCAAGTTTTATGATTTATGTTTTTCAACTGTGCATATTCAATATGTTGACTATTGAATACACACGCTGGTTCTAAAGATATTTGAAACAGATTCGATTTATAAATAAAGAACATAAATCCTGTCACTGGGTTTGTTGGTGTTATTACATAAATCTCATTCTTAAATTGTTTCATTTACATTTGACTGACGGATATGCACCACATTAAGTTTATTAGCCTGTTTATAATAAATTAATGTACTCAAGAGGTGTCCAAACTCAGACTTGGAGGGCTGCTGTCTTGCAGGTTTTAGATGTTTTCCTGCCATAACCCACCTGATTCACCTGATTCAGGTGAATGGATCACCGTCAGCTTGTCATCAAGGTCTGCACAAGTCTGTTAACGACCCATTCGTTTGAATCAGGTTCGCTGAAGCAGGGAACCATCTAAGACTTCCAGGACAGCGGCCCTCCAGGACTGGAGTTTGAGACCCCTGATGTAATACAAATGGATGAAAAATTAACTGAAACACATAAATCTTAAAAATGAAGCCTAAATATTTCCATGAGTGCTGTAATAAAGCTGATTTCTAGTTCAGAGAAGTGTCCCTCCATGGCCCAGAGTGCAGGCGTGTGGATTTGAAAAGGTTGCAATACATTCCTACTCATGGAAACGTCCTGCCTCGGGACAGGACTTTGTCATAGTTCCTTTAAAAAGAGGAAACAAAAGGTGAGAAGGTTTTCTAACATGCAATAGTTTTTGGATATTGGGTGAACATCTAAGAACCCGTTAGCTCTCTGTTTTAAGACCGTACAACGCTTTTTAAAAAGTAGTAGGCGTTTAAAATAATGCCAATCAGATTTGAAAGAATGCACCTGTGCGTTAGGATAAGGTAAGTGCTTTTGATGAATAGGATACCTCAGAAGAACATCAGGAAAGTGATGATGGTCCTTGTTGGGCCACATGTCCATGGGTTACACAAAGAGCACATGGCAGTTTAAGACAAACGGACCACTGAAATGACTGCAACCCCTGCTATGGTGATATATTGTCATTATTATAACAACATTCACACAGAAACGAACTATTTATGATAGTTTATTCAAGAATTCAAGAACACTAATATTAAAGAACGACTAAACATCACTTGCATCTCCAAAACAAAAATGAACATAAACATTGTCTTTTATACTGCTATTTTACAGTTACTGATATGCTTGATTAACATTTGTTTATTAGCATTACTTGGCATGACAGCCATTAAACCTGAATTTATTATTTGATACCTCGGCTACAGACAAGAAGAACAAACAGATTTGGTTTTCCTAAATCTCATTACATTTTTAGCCTTTTAGGTCTATTCTGTGTAAGAATTAGCCTGCTTGACACATTATATAGTTTTGATTTTCTGCTAGGGTGAACCAAAAATCCAAAAAGAGGACACCCTACTTGCCTCTTGTTGAGACTGCAAAAATACTCAAAGATAGTCAAAGATGACAAAGTAGCTTTATAAACCATACATTTATTTAAAACATCCCTTTTATATTTGAAATGAAAAGTTTCTGATATGTAAACCTAAATAATGCCTCATAACCAGTGACATGTGGTGAGATTCATGGCTGCTGAGGCACTGACTCCATCAGAATCAGATTTACTAGTTTATGAACCCAACAGAGTAGATTATTCACCATCTGGTCAGCAGTAGTTAGCAGGTTATGTTTTATATGTCATATCAGCATCTTTTGAAAAGATTTTTTACTGGCCTTTATTCGATCGAGAGAAAGCTATGACTAAAAAGTGACACAACATATTACAACAAGGGAAATTGAACCCACATACCACTATATGAGAATCCACCCCCTTAACTACTAGACTACCTAGCAAATACTTTTGTAGGACCCTGACATTATACTAATTTTTTAAAATTAAGATGCCCCATGCGATGCTGCTGTGATTAGTTAGGGTACCATTCAACCAATCATCCTTCAAACAACATTTGTAGCCTATTCCACAGACATTGACCCACCACGCACCACAAAAAAGACAAAGATATATAGAGCCAAAATGGAAAACAATTCTCCCCCTCAAACTTACTTGGTTTTCTTTAGTTTTAAGTTTTCACATCCACCTTTCTCCTTGCGTTTTATGCTGCCATCTTTCTGTTGACAGACACTAACGTTAGTCTGCTTTGTTGGTTTTTAGGCCGATATCTGCTAAATAACCATCTTAGCGCCCCCTGCTGTTAGTTGATAGACTGAAAATTTTGGTTACTGAACATGGCCGACAGCCGTAGACCGGACGGCCGTTCTGGACTTCTGCAGAATCCACAGATTACCAGTCCGCTGATGCTGTTGACCACGAAGAGAGAAAGAGGAGGAGAGCCGCTCCTGAGTACCAGCGGAGCGTACGTTCATCCCTGCCCGATACAACCGATCCTGGATCATCAATCCAGA
This sequence comes from Hirundichthys speculiger, assembly GCA_018398805.1. NCBI lineage: Eukaryota > Metazoa > Chordata > Actinopteri > Beloniformes > Exocoetidae > Hirundichthys > Hirundichthys speculiger. The sequence continues at coordinate 115,827 of JAGFBZ010002093.1, forward strand.
CTTCCACGGACCCCACAACGCCATTGATCGCTTACTGAGCGATCCACGTAAGAGGCTTTTGTGTCTGAGCAGAGCTTAGTTTAGTGTTGTTTGCGAACTCCCTTTTCTGGTGTGTTGCATGCGCTTAGAACCGGACCATCGGTCCCGCTGTAACTGAATTTCGTTCATGTGTTTTTATTGTGAAAAGCAACTCCAATCTAACACACACACACGTCCATAGTCTCCCAGCATACATGTATATAAGTTGATACTCCTTTCCATTTAATGTTTTATTTGCTTATGTTAGTCTAGTTGTCTTTCAGTTAGTAGATATCTAACTGAAATGTTTTGATTGATTGATTCAAGTGTTATCTTAATACGTGCGTTAATAAATTCTGATATATATCAGATGTATATTATATATATATATATATATATATATATATATATATATATATCTGATATATATTAGATATATATCTATATATTATATTATATAGATTATGTAATATATGTTATATATAACTGGCGACCCGTCCAGGGTGGACCCCTGCCTTTCGGCCCTGTAGAGACGGCTGGGATAGGCTCCAGCAGATCCCTGTGACCCTTCAAGGATGAAACGGGTATAGAAAATGAATGGATAGAAAATGGATATCTGATATATATATCAGATATAGTATATATGTATAGATATATATATATATATCTATACATATATATATAATTTGTTTGTGGTTATTTTCCACAGTTTAAGAGGTCTGTGCTCGGACTCACACCTTCTCTGTTGCTCTATAGCGCCACACCTGGTCACAGGCTGGCACGCGTAGAGCAACAGCCATTTTGAGACTGATTTTGTTGTTCAGTCTTTGTTTCCTGATTTATCAGGTGGTGCCCCGTTTAAATTTATTAACTTTGATAATACCTTTCTAGTTATTAACAGCTATCTCTTAAGACAGTTAGTAATAACCCCCTTCATGACTAAATGAGCATGTTATATGCACAACATAATTGGTGCACGTGAGAGGCTTTAAGACAGCAGTTATGTTGAGCACCTTATAGGCTCAACATCCTTCTCTTGAAAACTCTGCGACAATGAATATTACAGGTCGTGAACGGTAAGTTGTGGGTTTGTGGAAAAAATACCTGCTAAAAATGTGAGCGATGGGATGATTCATCTTTGACTCACAAACTGCTTTCGTGTAGTTTATAACATATTTACATGTCATGAGGCAGACTGGCTGTAAATGTGAAATGATGACCAACTATAAAGAGTTGCACAATCTCACTGGGGCGGTTTCCAGTTACAATTCTGCCACAAGACAAAGCACACGTTCAAGCGCACGTTCTGCAGCTGAATGCTTTCATTTGCTGTTATTTTTTCTGAATCAAAATACAAATGTTTGCTTTTGAAAATATGAAAATTTAACTGCCCTTCTGTGCTTGGAGCCAATCAGCAAACTCTCCATTTGTCTCCATGCCATGACACTGACATTTTGAAACAAACGGTCTGAAACATGGCATCTTTGATCACTCTGAAATACATTTATTGATCATTTTTTCCTGTGTGTGCCGCTTAAAATATCACTAGACGACATAAAAGATGAATATATGATGGTGCAGGTGCATATTTGTATCGTTTAAAGTCAGGAAAAACATGATATGGGGCTTTTTTTTATTTTTTTATGTTTTTGCTTTGAAATAAAAAATTCAATTCAATTCAATTCAATTCAATTCAAGTATAGCATCACAATATTTCAGGAAACATCAACAGCAGTGTGATTTCAGAGCTGCTGTTTTCTCTGAAGGACTGAAAAGAGAAGCAGTGAGATCAAAAACGAGAACGTCTGTGCCTGCTCATCACACATCTGTTCCTGTTTGTTGTCTCTAATGTCACAGTTTTGGGTGATAAAGTTGCACTTTAGTCTTCACACTTATTTGAACAGTGTTTATTTTTAACCCTGATGTCATGTCGAAGCAGGCGATCTAAGAGCTGCTGTGGTTCAGCAGCACCGGCAGCTGTTTGTTGCTTTTTAAGGAAGAAGAGGCCGTCGCCGTACCCATCTCTGACTCAGTTCTGGGCGTTTCACACGCCCGGTGAGTGCCAGCTGCCAGGGAGGCGCCTTGTGACGGTCTGCTGGGAGGAAAGAGGCCGGCGGCTCACGTGAGCGACCCTGCTGCTCACCTGCCGGGACGATGACCCGCTTCTCCTCCGGGGCATTGCTGGGTGGGGTGGTGGTCTGGGGGCTGACGCGGGGCTCCGGGTACGAGGTCTGGTACAGCATCGGGGCCCCTTCGTCGCTCACGTGTCTGGAGCGCTTGGTGACGCTGCAGTCCACCGGAGACTCGCGGCTGGAACAGACACCACAGAGATGCTTTGGTCAAGGTTTCACCTCCAGCGCTTTCAAGACCACCAAGACTTTTAACTTTTAATTTTTTTGAATCAGTGCACCTAAATTTAGGTTGCTAAGGACTGCCGTTTATTATAAATGAGTGTTTTCCTGAAGCTGCTGATCTCTGGCAGATCAGAGTTTGCAGTTGTAGGTGGGTGCAACTGCAGTTCCTCTTGCAGTGTTTCATCTGTAGGTGACGGGAGATAAATTTAGTTCCTATCTCAACTCTCTTCGACTTAAAAGGTATGCGAAGAGTTGCCGACCTCATGCCACTAGATAAAAATGTTTGCACCACAACAAACTCTTGTTTTTGCACTTTAGATGGTAAAAACTATGATATAACATCCCCTAGCGCAGTAGAGATTCTGCACATTTCAAAAAAGTACTGTTTCGAAGTTCAACCTTAACTATGGCTCAAAGCACTTGCTGAACTCAGTTAAATGTTCATTTAAAGCAACACAAGGGACTTTTTCATGATAAAATATCAGTTTCAATTTGATTTGAAGAAATATTTGATTATTTTTAGGAAGTGCCGTCTTGCTTTTGTGGTCTTCTGACCCTGCTATTTGCAAAAAACATCTAAAGCAACATCCTGGACGTCCCTTGTGACAGCTGCACTGCGTCACACGTCAAGAGTGATGAAACCAGCTCACAGAGTTACAGCGAACCTCGTGGCAGAGCCGGCAAACGCCGACCACACACCAGACGACTTTGCAAAAGCTTTAGAGAGATTTTTTAACAGATGACTGTATGGCTCCCTCAAACGTCTAAAGACTTTAAAAGCAGCTTTAAGGTGCAGAGTTAAGAGCAGGGACCTTACATGACAACAGCTAGGCTCCCTTACAGGGCAGCTGTAGCTCAGCTGGTAGAGCAAGTTGTCCAGTCACTGCCCACGTTTCAGAGAGCCCTTAAGCAAGACACCAAACCCCAACCTGCCCCCGATGGGCCTGGCAGCAGTGCAGGGCCAAATGAGAGGCAAAAATGCCAAGCACTTCGGGGGCACCATGCTGGTGTCCAGAAAGTGCTATATAAGTACAGTCCATTTACCATTTCATGAATCAAAGACGAAAAAATATTCGGATTGGCTGTTGTTCATAACAACTCACTCAATAGACACAATGATAAAGACTTAAACATCTTTGATTTTATTGTAACGCCAAAAAATGGAAGACTGTCTCAGTGCCCCAACTGATGAAGAGCAAGACTCTTGATGATTTTCTGCAGACTGCAAACATCTGCGATTGTAAAGTTGTTAAGTGTAACCTTCACCCTCGTGATGGAAGAGAAAGTGAGAGTGTTTTACTGGTGACCTCCACGCCTGCTGGGGGACCATCTGAGCTAAAACTGCTGCTCGAAGGGCTTCTTCCAGATTGCTAAGATGTCAACAACACAGAAATCCAAGATCTTGCAGTTCCTCGAATGACCACTAGAGGCTGGCTCCAAAAGCAAATCCATCTCCACTGACCTTCATGGTAGTAGGTCCAACTTTACAGCAGAAACAGCCAGCTGGAATTTTGATGTACCTCATCTGGTAAAATCCTACAAAGCCAGTAATTTATGTATAATTAGAGGTGTGGTTTTGTTGAGTGACAGCCACATTGCAGTCCATGTATGGTGTTAGCACAGAGGTGGGCAAATCCAGTCCTGGAGGGCCGCTGTCCTGCAGGTGTTAGATGTTTCCCTGCTTCAGCAGGTTAGCAGACGTGTTGTGGCAGGAAAACATCTAAGACCTGCAGGACAGCGGCCCTCCAGGGCTGGAGCTGCCCACCTCTGTTAGCAGCTAGCTGTCATCACTTTAGCTCTGCTGGAGCTCCTCATTTCAGATACTGCTTCGGTTGTGGCATCTAACAGAGTGAATGAATACCAGGTAGCATTTGTTGGTACTGTACATTAGCATGAGCTGAGCTGAGCTAAATTAACTAGCGTGTGGTCACTGAGTTTCATCTGACTCCCGGGTGCGTTCGTTCTGCTCGTATTTGAATTAACCGTAGTTGGGTGGAGTCAGTTCCTGCCAACGTGGTGTCCTCCAGTGGTCTGAAAAACAGCTTCACAACTATTCAGGAACCTGCGGGTGACGTCACAGAGGGTTTGTCCAGTTTTCTTCTTACAGTCTCTGGTGCTGCTTTAATGAAACCTTGACTTTATAGACGCCTAAATGTTGAAGAACCACTGTTTTTTTTTTTTTTTTTTTTGGCATTAGTGGCCTTTATTTGCAGTAGAGACGGACAGGAAATAGGCGCAGAGAACACGGGACTCATACAGCAAAGGGTCGACGGGCCGGGAGTCGAACCCGTGACCGCTGTATTGAGGACTGTAGCCTCTGTACATGAGCCAGCCTGCCTCAACCGTTGCACCTCCGGGCAGTCCGAGGAACCACTGTTTTAATCTTTAATATGCTTTCTTCAAGCATCTTTTAACTGAAAAATACACTACTCAAAAAAAGTAACTTTTCATAAAGAGCATATAACTATGCACTATAATTTCATATAAAATGTGGCAGAGTTAAAATTAAAATACCATAATGTTTTTAATTTTGGCAGTTTAGTCGATAAATGCAGCTTTTTTGCAGCACTGCATGTTTGTTGTACTTCAGTTAAGGTTAAAAAAAAAAGAAAAAACAATGAGCAGGGTCGGTGGTCACTGCAGTATTTAACAATAAACAAATAGTTTTAGGATCTGGAAAAACCCAAAGTGTCGAACACAAGCGGACAGTCACATGGTCCGGGAATCGATGCCCCCACCCTGACTCACCTGGTCCCGTTGACGTGTTCGCCTCTCTTCCCAGAGTTCTGTGCTGCAGACCCCACCCACTCCGGTTCGGTGGGCTCGGGACTCTGCTTGGCGGCCTGGCTGAACCCCCCTGGCGACGTCATCTCGGGCTTAATGTGCATGGTGGGGGCTGCGGTGTAGGCCGACTCAAATATGGGCTGGTCCTCACTCACCACAGACAGCGCTTCCTGTCCGACAGACACAGCGCTCAGTTAATCCAGACTGGAAAGATTTAAAATCCTAAATTTATCTCACTTCTGGAGTCAAAACCTTACAGCCGAACACTGTGGACGTGAACAGATTTCCAGTTTTATAATGTTTATTTGTCCCCTTTTATTTTATCTTTATGGTGCAAAATGCTTCATAATTTCTAAATGAATTTCTGAAACTTCTGCATCATCCACATGATCCAAAATAATTGTTGAATACAATTAAATACAACTGAAATTAAGAATTGAAAAATGAACATTGTTGTGCTCAGTAAATTTCCATAAATGTTCATTATAATAAATATGATTCAAAAACTCTACAAATGATTTTTAGTGGAAATTTCGTTTAAAGTCCTAATAAACAAAAACTAGAATTTTCTGTATGTTATTTTATATATACTTTACAAGGCTCACTTAGTTATTGATTTGTTCAAATAGATATAAATAAATATAAATATTCACCTGCACATTTAAACTGAAAAATAATTCAGAAATATGGTAACATTTATCCACAAGCAAAACATTTTTAGTGAACAGTTTTCAATCAGACAAAATTCAGCAATTAGCATCAGTAACAGTGTTAAGAGAAATGAAGGAACGGATCAAGAAATACCTCGTTTACACCTGGCATTAAGCTAAAAGTGGCTAACGCTAATGCAAAGTTTGAACATATTCCTGGACGGATTCAGATGCGACTGAAGATGCGTTCAAAGGTGGTCTGAGACATTTGTGTTCACGTTCTCTTCGTAGTCTGAACGTTTATTCGTTGTCTGTCCCAGGACAGATTCAGGGAACGTCCTAATAAACTAACGTCACCAGCTTAAGCAATGACTCACTTAATTTTCCACACGAATGACCACAATAAAGCTCAAAATGATTTGGATGCTTCTTCATGTTTGTGGCCGAGCTTTCGATGTGTTGTTCCTATATGTTCCTGATTTGTATTGTTCTCTTCCTTTGCTCAAAAGTTCTTTTTAAAATTTTTTTGCTTTGTTATTTCCTACAAGTTACGTCTACTTGTTTCTCGCTACAACTTCTGGAATTTAAAAATAACAACACCTTCGGTGTTTGGAAATGGAAATGATTTCTGTGTTTATTCGCACATAAAGTGGAAAGTTATGCATTTGTGAAAACCCTCTAATGCTCGGTGTGAACACGTGCGCTAACACCTCGTTTCCAGTTGCTCACATGTATCCCAAAAGAATTTCTGGATACATGACACGGAAACCTGCGTAATCTCTGCAAAACTCGTACAGAGTGATAGCTGTCTTGAAACATTTTGAATCTTGCAGTGGTTTTCAGAGAGAACATAAATGCTGTGCACAATAGCATCCAAACTTAGCACAGTGTTATTATCGAGCAGAGATTTGAAAAACAAACTTCTTTCAGTTTTATTGACTATGACTGTGCAGGTAAATTTTATAAGCTACGAGTTTTGGCTGTTATAGAAATAGCTCCGCTCCCATGACAGCAACAAGAAACAAGGTTTTGTTAGCAACATTAGCATTGTTAGCATTCGTATAAAGCTAACCGAAGCTGCTGAGTGGCAGTGGGTATGGTCCGTATGTCATACAGATTGATGAGGGGAAAGTGGAAATGAGGCGTAAATGCTGGCCACTTGTCATCCATTTCTGAGGATGCATGTTAATGCCTGGTCTAAATACAGACAACATGGATCACTTTTGGTTTTTTAATAGTTTTTTTTTTTAACAACAATAGAGCCTTGTGGCTGGATGAAACCTCCCTAAGAAGAGTTGTCCTCTGATTAAAAAGAGACCCAATAAGTTCATGCAAATATCACAGCCTGTATTTATATTTGACAAATATATTTTCTTTAGTTAGCATACAAACCACATACAGAGAGTCTGTTGGAAGTATATACCTTCAAGAGCTTTCTTTTAGGATCAGACTCTTACTACCCTCCAATTTAAAAACAGTAAATTTACTGACTGAACAGCAAAGAAGCCAAGTTATCAAAAAAATAAATAAAACATGAAAACTTGGTATTTCAGTCTTTCAGTCTGCATCTAAACAAATCTAGAAGAAGACGTTCTTTGCGTGAACATACCGATTAATCATTCTCAGTGCTGGAGTAAAAAGTAAGTGAACCCATAAAATTATTATTTCCAAAAAAAAAAAAGAAAAAGATAAATGAGTCAGTAATTCAGACACCTGGAGTCCAATTGACAAAATGAATTTGGAGGTGTGATTTAACACTCAAACATTTAGGTTTTTTGGTCATGAGAAACCTCTGCTGATGTGAACCACAAAAAGGTCTCTGAAGACGTGAACAAATGTGAAGCTACAGGAATTTTTACTTTTCTGTATTTGTACAGTGGATTTGACTCTTTTTTTTTGCTTTTTTATTCACTGATCCCTTTTAATGGGCTGAGCCAATTTTATTTATTAAAACGGGCAACCATCTGTTAATGTCTGAAGAGAATTGATTATAAATGCTTCTATCTGAGTGGTATTGCTTTGTGACTGACTGGAAACTTTACATGCAGGTTGGATGTAAACAAGCAACACAGCAGGCTGAGAAACTGCTTTTAAAACACCGGCAAACAGAAAAATGAGCCGCTGAGAAAAGGTGTGAAGGCGGGCAGGAGGCTGCCTAATCTTAAACAAGATCAGCAGCCTCAACCACAGTCTTATTTTGTCGTTAGGATTGGGGTTGCGGGGGGGAGGAGGAGTGCTCGCTCAAGGTGGAGTCTAATTGAGATTTAACTCCGTCTTCCTGTGTTCAACACGCAGCCTCAAAAACACCCTAAGATGCCACTTTTCATCCCACGCTCTTGGGAGGGCAGAAACACCGGACCTGCTGTTCTGTCTGCCGGTCAAATTAAGTGCGTGCATGTGCGATGCGACCGCCGCGGTCTGGGGGGGGCAGCGCGTGTTTGTTTAGAGGAGCCGAGCATTGTCTTCGGGCCTCGCACGTCACTGCCGTGCTTTTTCAGCGGCCTACAGGAAGCCTGGCCGCCATGTGCACAGGAACCTTTTGGCACAGGCCAAGGGAGAGGAAATGGTGGAGGCTGGGTGGGGGTGGGGGGGCAAAGTGTACAAATGTGGGTCATTTTAAAGCTGGAAAACAACCGTAAAGACGCGCGCTGAGGGGAGGAGGGCAGAGAGAAGACTACAGACTTGATTGAAGTGCCGCCATCACATTGTTCTTTGTTTGTGTTTTTTTTTTTTTTAGCTCAGTTGCATTGTGAACCACATCTTAATGCATGGCACACGGTTCGGCATTTCCTTGACGCTGCAGACGAGATTGTCTGCTGTGTGTGGGATTTTTAGCAGCCTGCTGCTGGCACTGTTCACACATGATACAAAGATAAAGTAAAAAGATGTAGAGCTATTATTCTGCATTTTTTTATTCCTTGGTGAAACCTGCCACGATCAAATCGTGCAACTTGACAGGAGCAGCACCTGCTGCAGGCCTCCAGCAGCCTCCAGCAGCCTGCAGAGCTCTGATAAGATCCATTATTTCTCTGCCCACAATCCAACATTGCCCGTCCGTTGTCGGCTTCATTTATCAGACCTTAATCAAACCTCCACAAAAACGTAGAAAGTTTGTTTTACGCGCGCGCTCAGACTGATGTGTGAAATCAGGGGAGTTTCCCTTCAACCCATAAAGACCTAAAAAGCTCCTTGTGATGGCTCAGAAAGTGGAAATAAAGCTGAAATCAGAACCAGCCGAGAAGATAAATGTTCATCTTTTAATTTGTGTCTTTGCCCTGATGATTAGTGATTTATCTCTTCGTGTAAAGAAAACGCTCGTGTTGCTTCAGGTGAAAAAACTGTAGAGTGTAAAAAGCACTAAAAAGCTTCCTAATGAATCCTCTATTTTTGGGGGAAATTCATGCTCATGATTAAGTCTCAGTAACTGCAAAACTGTTGTGAAACAAAAAGTAACATAAAAGAAATGTAAAGTTAGGTGTATACAGTCATGAAAAAAATGATTAGACCACCCTTGTTTACTTCAGTTTCTTGTTCATTTTAATGCCTGGTACAACTAAAGGTACATTTGTTTGGACAAACATAACGATAACCACAAAGATTGCTCATAAGAGTTTTATTTAAGAGCTGATATCTTACCATTTTCCATGGTTTTCTTGATTATAACCTAAATCACTTAAGTTTTTACATCAATAGCTATGGCGTTGTACTGCCAAAAACACTGCTTTTATGCATTCAGTGTTTTCTTTTCTGTCTGTTTTAGTCACATGATGACGTTTAGTGGTACCCAGGTATTAAAATGAACAAGAAAGTGAAGAAAAAATGGTGGTCTAATAATTTTTTCCATGACTGTATATTACCAGACCAGATTAAATGAAGATGTAACACATCAAAGTCTGATAAATTCTTCCACTTTTAAAGTTCTTATCTGTTTAGATTCATAATAAAAACCTAAACGCTCTCGAAATTTATTCTATAACATCTTACCATCTATTGTTCCAAAACTGTTTTCCCTCTTGTGTAAGTTTTTAGAGATTAGGTTTTTGATTAAGGAATGTTGAGACGGACTTTTCAAATTGGCCGTTTTGGCACATTTAGTAATATCTAAGTACCGAACGTTAAATCGTGCTTGGTTTGGCCAGTGTGACAGCGATGTGTCCCCAGATGAGTGATGTTCACCGCCGGTAGTTCACAGATCCACAACCCTTCAGACATCAACCAGTCACAATGAAACAAAGATCTTTGTTTGCTCCGGAAGATTCTCAGTAATGGAAAATGATTTTGATTTGTCACAAATTATTGGGATGTCATGAAGTGAGTGTAGTTTTCCTCTGGGTTATGATTTATGATGGAAAAAAAATAAAAAGAAAGATCCAATTCAGAGTTGGGCTCTCGAAAGTGAAGTTGATGTTCGCTCTTCTTCAGCTGCTAGTCCAGTTAGGTTTTTTCTCAGAATAGATATACTTACATCGTTTTAATAAAAACCAATGTTTCTGTGTAGCACGAAGCCTGTGTACGGGACCAGTGTCATTATTGGTCCGTCACTCTGTAAATACATCACCAGACACTAGGTGGCAGCACTGTGGATTTGCGTCCTTTATGTATCTCAGACAGTGTTGCCAGATGTACGATAATTAACGTATTTCTGCTTTAATTTTGACCTCTGTATGATCTATGATTGAAAAAAATCTCCAAATGTGTGATAACTTCACAATTCCTCTCAGAGAGCGACCGATAAAGGGTTTCTTTACGAATCTTTAGTGATCAGATTCAGCCTAAACTCTCACTGAAGATTTACGCTGTCATGCCAGTTAACAAAAACTGACTCTGGATCTGTCATGAACAGGTCCAACAATATCTCTACTAAACTCTTGTGAGAGTTCGTTCTTTACTTCTTTTTAAAAGGTAAAACTGCTTTACAGGCTACGTTATGTCTGTGATGATGGGTTATTGATGACATTGAAGGTCCTGAGACACGTCAGAATGCAAATTATGTACGTATAATCATTTTCCTCCGAGTACGATAACTTAGAGCCACTCGTACGACACTTAAACATTTCCCATGTGGCAACAGTGCTCAGACACAGTAGCATTCACGAACACGGCAGCGGTTTGTCTTCTCCACCCAGCTTTAAAACGACAAAGAAGAAGTGGTGGCGGCAAATACGCTACCAAGCAGAACAGTCAGATTTGGTCATCAAGCCGACGTGCAGTTACGTTTCTGGGGAGCTGCAGGTTGAGCCTCAGCGGGGGTTATGATGTAGACGTCCCCGCTACGGTGGAAATACGTTGTTGCTTGGTCGTAGAGGCGTGAGCCATGCATTAGCTGTGGACTATAACAGGCTACTAGCATGTAGCCGCTGGTCGCTGGTTCCAACTGTTTGTGGAGCTGCACCTGTTTACGATGCGTTTACTTTGTCTCTCGGAGCTGCACTTGTGCCTCATTTCAGTGAAAATGGTCTTGAAGGAATAAAAACGGAGCTTGTGTGTACTGTGTGTACTGTGTGTACTGTGTGTACTGTGTGTATGGTCTCACATCTGTGTGTGATTAAAAGCATCTTGAGTATCATCTGCTCCGGGTAGCTGCACTTCTGGATGATTGACATTTAACTTCTAACGAATGTTCTTTTTTTTTTTTCATTTCATTTATTGATTCATTCCAGACATGTCAAAACAATCTTTTAAAGCACATGTGTCAAACACAAGGCCCGCGGGCCAAATGTGGCCCGTCACGTCATTTCATGTGGCCCTCGAGAGCTTGGACATTATTGGCTTAAATTTTATACCAATATTTTAAAACTTAAGATAAGCTTACCCTGCTTTAAAGCGCATATTGACAATAAACTACATCTCCCATCATGCATTTCGTCATTACCCACAACGATAATGGCAGCTATGAGCAAGACGATTTTTCAGAACTGATGGACCTTAAAAAAAACCTTTTACTAAACCCCAACATGTCAAAGAAAAGAAAATTTGATGCACAAAAGTATAACTTTTGTATAATGTGTGTCAGTCATGAAAGAGTTTAATCTACGTCGGCATTTTGACAGCAAACACAGAGCTAAGTATGCTAAATTTAGCCTGCAATGAAAAACAAAGAACCACTTCCGCTTCAGAAGCGGAAGGTAAGGAGGTAAAGGTAATGGATACTCTTACAACCACAAACCCCGAGTTTAATATAATAATGACTTAAATATTTGAAACTTGAATACATAATAAATACAGAAAACCATTATTTAACATTTATAATAAGATGTAGTTTAATTCATTTTGATTTACATTGCATTTTGTTACATTCATGCTGTCAATCTGGCCCTTCGAGGGCCACCATGATGCTGATGTGGCCGTCAGTGAAAATGAGTCTGACACCCCTGTTTTAAAGCATAGACAATTTTAACTCAATTTTATGTCCTCTGAAAATAAATATAATATATTTATAAAATAAAATATATAATAATGCATAAATCAATATACAGACACATGTGCATTAACCATAATTTAGAAACATATAGAACTTCTTGTAAATAAATCTAAATATTAAATGGACATATTCCCCCCAAAAAAAGAAGAAATAGAAAATAAACAATGTTAAAAGACAGGCACTCATCATGTGACCAAGAAGGGTTTTTTTTTTTTTTTTCATGTTTTCTTTTCTTTTCTTCTTTGGCTGGTTGCCTTGCTGTACTTGTGCGGCGTGCTGAGATGCAGCGGCCTTGTAGCTCATGCAGAAGTGAAACAGCGCTCTGAAGGCGGGAGAAAACGGCCTGCTGACAGCTAATTCTTACCAGAATCTGCTGCACTCGAAGCACTTGTTAGAGATAGTTTTTTTTTTTTTTTTTTTTTTTGGCTCAAGACTCAAACTGATTTTATCGTCACTTGCAGTTGCTCATTTTTCTCTTCTCTCCAACTCAACACATTGAGCAATGAGCCCGTGCACAGGCGCGCACGCTCCTCCCTTTATCAATCCTCCTCGGCGTGTTCTCTGCACACTGATACAAATATACCAGTGTGGCCTGACCGCCGATGCCACGAACTGACTTCCTGTTCAGTGTTTCAGCCCGTTGCTCAGTGACACAAAACAACTTCAAGAAAAAAAACACATGACCTCCTTGAAGCTGGTACGGCCCGTGTGCCTCCACTTTACAGCTCTGTGTGACGGCTGAAACATGCTCGACGTGGCTTTGATGGTTGCTTCATGCAGCTCTGAGCGCGGTGGCGGGCCGTCTACGACACCGACATTCAAACAACACCTTCGATTCAGCGTTCTGACTGCAGCTCGTCACACTTCGCTTAGATTCTCCACATTTGCACATATTTAATTCAAACGAAACGAAGCATGTTTCATGAAGATTTCGCTGTCAGATGTGATAGATCTGTGCACTTCCTGTTAATTAGTTCTAAGTATTTCTGTTATTGAATATCGTTCTCCAGGTAACCAGAACATGTTGCTGAGCTTTAGGAGGCAGACAAAATACCATCAACGTTAGCATTTTTTGATGTAACGTTATCGCTCTCCTTTTAAACTGCATCCAGATAGAAGACGCATTTATGACTGTGACAAGTGCTATGTGGGCCAGTTCATGAACTGGGCCAAAGCTGGGTTTTCTGTGAACCAGATGTGAAAAGTGCAGGTAGTTTTTGATGTGAGGTGCGGTAAGTATTGTGAGGGCCAGGCGTGGCCCACGGGCCCCAGGAAAACAGACTGGAGTGTGTCTGGAGGATGTTGGGCTGAGTTTACTCTGCTTCACCCACCTTGAGTCAGTCCTGTCGGTCAGAGCCAAATGTTGGCCAAAGAAAACTGTTTGGGCCAAACGTGCTTTGCAATCTGGATATTCTCAAAGTTATTATAATTCGCTATTTTAAACAGAAACTATAAAGTGATGTTTTTAACAACACTGTGCATAAAATATACAGACTGCACAATACTAGAACCCGTCCAGCTTGCTCCGCCTCAGTGTGATGCGATTTAGCACACGGGTTTTTAATCTTGAATATTTATACTTGGTCAGTAGGAAACAACATTTTGTTCCTCCGTATGCTGTGGACAGGATATGGAAGAATAACCAGAGTAAACATAGTTCTGGTTGAATGGGTCACAACAGGAAAACATTGTTGCATTTAACAAGGTTTCGAGCCAAAAAGCTTCAACTTTTTCACTTACATTCTGCATCAAGCATTACCATCCGTTTTTGCAGTTAGTCACTGGACCGGTTTGCTGTGACTCAGCAGAACATCTGTGATGTGCTAAAGGAGCTCATTCATGACATTTACGAGCTTTCTTACTTTCAGTGAAGCAGATTTCAGCCTGATGGGTGATGGAGGCAAACTGAGCTTTCATGGGAGAGCTAATATTTTTAACTCTTTTCTGCAGTTGTGACCAGTTATTTGGGTGTTTGAAATCACTAATAACTCAAACGCTTTGAGATAACATACCGTATTTTCCGGACTATAAAGCGCACCTAAATATAAGCCACACCCACTCAAATTTAAACGAAATATATATTTTGTCACATATGCGCCGCAGCGGACTATAAGCTGCCGGTGTCCAGGCTGAGAAATAAGATATTTACATCGAAATATTTCACCATAAGTGTTTATTCACATACCTGAACTGATAACTGTAACACGGCAGTAAAAGTGCTGATCAAACAAAAAAAAGAAAATTAATTGATGGTCATTTCATGGTTTCATTTTCCTCCTGCACACTAAAACCAAGTTGCTATATTTTTCCTCCTCCTGTGTACTGAAACCCCCCCACACAGCAAAGACATCCGGAACGGACCCGTGAAACGGACCCGTATCGGGGTCCACTTGCACACAGTGTCGGTCCGCGGTGGGTCCACTCTAGAGATGCGCGGATGAACCGTGCACCCGCGGGCGGAGCGGATAATCCGCATATCGGGCGGATGACTCGTCAAAAAATAATACTTTAATTAAATTCGGGCGGGTTGCGGTTGAAGCACTCAAATAAAAATAATAAGAAAAAATATTTTACATATTATTAAAAAGGATGGCGGGTCGGTTCGGTTTTGAAAATTGGTGAAAAAACGTTCCTGCAAATGGATAGCGGGCGGATAGAGATTTTAAGAAGCGGTTGCGGGTTAAAATTATACGTCATCCGCGCATCTCTAGTCCACTCAGAACCCGGAAATCCACTGGAGAACCAACAAACTGACTGGACAAATTTATTAATCAGTTTGTCCAATAATAATAGGTATTGATGCTCACAAAATGAATGTAGAGTAGCATAGCCAACATAGGCTACTGAACAAAAACAGAATAGCCTTTTAACTACTTCATTTGTTTTTGGTTTTTTGCACTTCCTGCTAGAGCGCCCCCTGAAAAAAGGGCTGAAAAAATAGAGAAAAATTCATAGAAAAGCCACATCTCTGTATAAGCCTCATGGTTTAAAGCGTGGGACAAAAGTAGCGGCTTATAGTCCGGAAAATACGGAACTTCTGTGCAGGACCGTGTGACATCACCAGCCCAGACCGATAATCCAGCTCTCCCAATTGACCCATGTCCTGAATTTAGTTGAGCTTTACTCTACGGCTTCAGCAAAAAGCAACCTTCTTTTGGCGTTTCACCTTTTTATGTGTCATAAAGTTCCACGTATTGATTTGACACAGGTCTTTTACATCGAACAGCCTTCCCTGACACAAGCTGCTCTGTTTACCTGACCTCGGCACCAGTAACTCCTCAGTGGTGGTTTGGGTCAGCGTCCCGCCCAAAAAAACTCAACCTCCGCTGACCTTCTTTTTGAAAGGCCACCATCTGTACCCACAACACGCTTTTTTGGTCCCCTTTAACCCAGAAGGCAGACAAAAACGACTTCTGGGCTAAAACCAAAGTGAAGTGAATTATTTCCACTGCATGTTTGCAACGACGCCCATTTTGACAAAATTTTAGTCGAGAGAAGTTCAACTAACCAATTAAAAACATTACAACTGGACTAGAATCTTAACTTTCCTTGGAAAACTACCCCTCTATTTAATCATTAAAATATTCCTTGATTTTATTTGGGAGAAAAAAAAACAAACTCATAACATCAATAAAGATGCTCTTTCCAGCTGTAAATCTCAAGGGGGTCTGTATTTTCTGGATTCGGATGTCTGTGTTTACTTTAAACTGAATAAAGAGATATCTGACGCAGCTAAGCCTCCCGAGACGGTTCGACAGCAACACTTCTAACGTGATCTCTACTGGATGAATCAGGAGATATGTTGACATAAGAACATTTTCTGACACGTTACGGTCTTCCAGTAGCCCGGCCAACCATCCTCAGTCTTTTCCTCTTTGATACAAAGAATGACGCAGGTTCCTCTCGAATTTCATTTTAAATTTCCAGATCAAATGCCAACAGACACAGACAGCCTCTGGACTCTATTGGATAGACATAGAACCAGTCAGAGGAACAAAGCGTGTGACGTAGGCAGAGCCACGACCAGACTGGTACCAACGCCAGTGAATGGCCGCTGTCGGTTTTACAGTGAAAACGGGTTGATCCGTGGTGTTATTAGCAATTCAGACATCTTGGTTGTTTTGATTAGTGACTGTGTGTGTCATCGCACAAACGCCGCCCCTGTGCTGTTGCAAATGGTTCGGGATATGAAAATGGTCGTAAATGGGCGGGGCACCTCACCGCACCTATTTCATAAGAGAATTTCTGTGAAGTGAACAAATATGGCTGGCCGGGCTCATCTTCCAGCACCTTCTCGAGAATTTAACCTCCACAAGAAAGCTGAATTCCTTCAAGCTTTGTTGTTTTCCTTCAAGAATTATCTGTCCTTTAGCTCATATGAGAAGATGAAAAATCAAGTTACGTCTGGGTCGTACTGGTATCATAATGGATGGGTGTTTCGAACTCAAAGGAGAATCTGGGATTCTCAGAAATTCTTCTGGACATCTTATATTCAAGATGTTTTGTTGTATAAAGTATAATTTATTCCATAATGTCTCTGATATGCAGGGATGGAGGTAAACGTCACAAGATAGGGTCAATAAGACTCTTTGACGGTATGCTGTTCCAGTAGGAGGAGAAAACAGCTGCCTCTCCCGAGTAGACGTCAACAGAACAAATGCAAGTGTTTCCCAAAGCGGGAAATTCAATCGTAAGATGTGATTGGTTGAAAGAAAGGAAGTGGATGTTCCTCAATCACAAGACGTGAGAGGACCAAGTCGAGACTCGAAGAAAGCAATAGAGGCTATCCGAGTACTACGGAAATGCTGCAAGTTTTCATCCGCTAGGTGGCAGTAACGCGTTCCACCTTTGGCGGACACAGCCAACGTCCGGTAAAGAAAGCAACAGGCCGGACCAAATGATACAGATCTTTCATTTCACATGATTTTCTACCATCAAAACAACCATGGAGTAGGGGCCACCTGGAACAGTGGTCAACAGTGGTTGGCCGAGGCTGTAGTCCTCGACACAGCGGTCGCTGTTTGACTCCCGTACGGCCCTTTGCTGCCCCATTTCCTGTCCACCTTCACTGTGGATGAAGGCCAATAGTGCCACAAAAACTTTAAAAAAAAAAAAAACAACCATGATGCACTACTGGAATGCAGCAGAGTGTAAATAACATATATCCAAAGCAAAGAAGCTACACATCTGTCCCCTCGTGGCATCTTCTGCACAGAGACGATGGAAGGCGCTGAACCGGGAAAAATATCAACATCATGAACCTGATAAGAATTTCCAGGCTACGTGCTCATCATTTCGACAAGGAAAAGATCAACACTGATGGCTACACGACTGGTGATCCTGCCTACTTTAACTGGAATAACGGGAGGAGGTCAGTAGCCCGGGGAAGACAGGATGGAAGTGAACGCTGCCCCCTTACACGTCGTAAACACTGTAGCTCAGGTGGCCTCTACGGAGCTTTAACACTGTTTTGAACTGTTTAAAAACTGGTATTAGAAGAGTATGGTTCAAGGTTAGTTATTAAAATTAGACTTATTTTTTCTTTACTTGCAGTCTTTATCAGTTAGCAAACTGTCCTAAGATTATAAAGTTGCTGTTACTATCCTGCAAAATAGGTTTATTCTCTATATGAGATTTAAAAAGCTGAGTTATGCAGTTAACATAATGTGATATTAGACATAATTATGTATGTGTGATTAAAAAAAAAACAATGGGTTTATTGAGTATTCTGTACACTAGAGATGCGCGGTTGAACCGCGCACCCGTGGGCGGAGCGGATAATCCGCATTTTCGGGCGGATGACTCGTCAAAAAATAAAACTTTAATTAAATTCGGGCGGGTTGCGGTTGAAGCACTCAAATAATAATAATAAGAAAAAATATTTTACATATTATTAAAAAGGATGGCGGGTCGGTTCGGTTTTGAAAATTGGTGAAAAAACGTTCCTGCAAATGGATAGCGGGCGGATAGAGATTTTAAGAAGCGGTTGCGGGTTAAAATATACATCATCCGCGCATCTCTACTGTACACCAATGGTGCAAAACTTAGAAAGCAACCAGTTAAATTGACTTTAATTTTATCATTCCACATCATTGTAAAAACTTTCTTGTGCTTTGAAGTAATTTTTTCTATGAGAAACAATACCAATCAAGTTAACATGTTTGAAGAACGCCCGCTGGTCAATAAACACTCACTTCTGCTCTGCAGGGACTCCTTTTCTATCAAAACCAGCCACAGTAGCACTTTCAACAAGAAAACACGCCTGCTCACATTTTGTCATGTTAAACAGCACATTGTCAGTCAAACTCAGCGTTCATTTCAGCGAGCTAAAGTGAGCGCTCATTTAGCGCCGTGACAGTCATCCAGATGTCCTCTGTCTTTACTTTAACCAGTATGACAGGACGCCTCGTACGTCTCATGTCCACTGGTCCTCTGTCAGTCCGTAATGCAGTTGGGACCATCAATACAAGGAAGTACAACTCTTTATGCATGGATTTGGCTTGATGCTAATGCTAACGCCAGCTCAG
This sequence comes from Hirundichthys speculiger, assembly GCA_018398805.1. Lineage (NCBI taxonomy): Eukaryota > Metazoa > Chordata > Actinopteri > Beloniformes > Exocoetidae > Hirundichthys > Hirundichthys speculiger. The sequence goes on from JAGFBZ010002093.1 coordinate 134,581, forward strand.
TCCTGCCATGGAAACAAAAAGTTAAGAGCCTACATTTCAAGCTCAACAATTTCAGTTCATTTTCCAAAAGCCTGCTAGCTACACGTCCTTTCCGTCAGCAGTCATGTGATACGTCTGATGCCCCAGTCGTTCCAGTGGGAACCTCTGTTATCTTCGATGTAGCCGCGTGATTTGCCTCGCGTGCATTCAAAAATTTCAGCTTGCGCGGTGGATTTTGGGGAGAAAACATCTACCGTACAAGCATCCAATGCTAGCAAACCCAGCGCCAGTAACAAGCGTCCTTTTAAAATCGTGTATTAGTCGTTTGTACGTGCTGAAATTCTACAGGCTACAGATGTTGTCTGTTAACTAGAGAATACACAACTACGTCAGAGATTACGGAGGTTCCCGTTCACATCGGTGGACTTCCAAATATATCAGATCACAAGTTCACAGAAGCTACTGGAAACTCGGCGTAAACCGCTGATTTATTTCAGAAACTGTATGAAACACAACTGGGAAACGTCACGGCAGGTCAGGCAAACAAGCTGGTCGTTTTGGCGTTGGAACTACGCTTTCTACGGTGGCCGGTGTGAGACCAGAGAGTGGACAGAAACAAAGGTATTGGATCATGAAATCTGCTCCCAGCCTGGTGGTATCCAAACACAGGGATGAACGCTACAAACGCTCCTTTTGTGGAGGAGTAGAGGAAACCCTGGGGTATTTTATTCTTTGGATGTTGTGATGGCCCACTTTGGTCTCCTGCTTGGTCATTTTTTTTTCCACCTGCTCACTTGGAGCCCAAATGATTCATCAGAAGTTCCTTCAGCTGGGATTTGGGAATGACTGCAGCTGTAGGAGGCAGAGCTCTGCTTCCTCCTCTGGGCAACAAGGATCCCACATCATGCTGTTTTTTTTGTTTTTTTTGGGGGGGGGATGTTGGTGGTCTTTTGTTCAGCTTGGACTCTCCTTTTTGTTACTGAGGACATCGAGTCTCATTCATGAAATGTGAGCAGAAAGGATTTGTGCGTAAACTGTGAGCAGAACGAAACTGTTATTAGTAGTTACAAACTTCTCGTACCTGCGAATTAAATCTCCTCCTGCCTTCGACCACATCTGGAGCTGATGCAGATGAGGAGACGCGACAGTGCTAATGCCATTATACGTTACTGTAGCAATACAAGGGGATTTTAAAACACATCATGTTAGACATGAGAATAACTTTGAAATGTAACACGTTTGACTGATGGGATTGTGTTTATTAAAGTGTCAGTTGGTTGATTAAATGGACCGGATCTGCTGACAGACGCCGAACACAGCGACTGTCATTAACACTGACACTAACGACGTCAGGAAGCTACAGTGGATCCCTGAAAGAGCTTCCTCTCACATTATAGAGACGGTCCAGTCTGCAGCAAAGCTTTCCTGATACAGAGAAATACATGAGTCTATTATTATTATTATTATTATTATTATTGTTTTTAGTTTGCATCCAAAATCCTGTCAACAATCTTCACGTCACCTCTTGAATGCTTCACAGGACAGAAGACACAACATTAAATATCTGCATGTATCCTGGTCTCTCCAGGAACAAGATTTTAAGATTTAAGATTTAAGATTTAAGATTTAAGATTTTTAGATCACGTGAATCATGTGGTGGTCTGCAGTGGTGCACCTTCTTTTTTTTTTGGGGGGGGAGGGGGGGGGCACTAGTGGCCTTTATTTTACAGTGAAGACAGGACAGGAGACCGGGGGGAGCGAGGAGGACTGCAGCTGGACGTGGGCCGCCTGCAGAACCTTCTTATCTGGTGATCCTAGGCGGGTTTATGCTAATGAATGAGCTGCCACACCTGGAATCACCTGGAATGTGATAATGGACACACGTTCCTGTGAGAAGGAATCCAAGTCTCACGCAGCGTTCTGGAGTTAAACTGACCCCAGGACTGCTCTTGGATGGTAATTACTGTTAATTACGTTGGGGAACAAAACTATGTTAACTGAAGCAGTTTTGAGTTTGAACAGACTGTGTTTACAACATCGGTAGTTTACTCGTCTACTGAGGACACGAAGGCAGCGGACGGATGGAGATTTCTGTTCAAACAGTCTTTTTTACAAATATTTTTCTACAAAGTAAAACATTCCTTGGTTTGTCTGTAGGGACCCAATCCACACTATCATTTAAGCAGAACCACATTTTACAGTCTTGTCAGATGGTGAGGTATTATTTATTTATGTTATTATCGTTATTATCGCGTTAACGCGTTAATTTATTAACACCGACATTTATTTTATCGCGCGTTAACGCATGTTGCTTACATGCTTTTGTTTTGAAAAGTCTGTTACTGGCTGCTGCGGAACCGGAAGACAGTAAATATAAGGAAAAGCTAAAACAGACATGGAGAACGGTAAAAATCAGTGAACTTTACAGTTCACGTAGCAATATTAACAATTCTGTCTAAAATAAAATTCTGGACTGCAGCAGAACTTTGTGGTCATTCCTCCATGTTCCATCAGATCTGCTCCATGTGTTCACTGTCCTGCTGTTCTCTAGCTGGTTACTGCAGTGCGGCTCCATCTAGTGGCACAGATGTGTAATGACAACAGAAAGTCCAGTCCTCCATTATAAAACAAATCCAGTTCTGTGGCCTGTTTTTTCATTTCATATTTTTGATCCAAGTCTAAAATTGAAATATAAAAAAAAAACTAGAATTTTTTTTTTTGTTTTTGTGTTAGATTAAAAAACGAAAAACGTGATAAAATGTCACTTTTTAAGTTTTTTTTTTTTTGATTGACTATTTCAAATAGCAAGAATGAATGATACACAGATTGGTAAAGTTTCTGAACTTTAACATGGACAGTTTCATTTTAAAGTTCTCCCAGACGGAGGATTTAACAGAAACAAGGTTATTTGTAACAACTGACAAGTTGAACTCCCCGTTAAAAGTTTCTGCTGTTACCTCAGAAATTACCTGTTTTAATGTTCTGATTGTGCTGAGACACAATCATTTTGTTGGATTTTGTTTGTAGACTTTTTTTTTTTATTTTTTATAATAACAGGATGACATTAATGCCCTGGCAGTGCCAATAAGCTTTATTTTTTTTGACATTTTTTAAGATGAGATTTACACTAAATATGTGTTACTGACAAGTGCTGATGTTAAAAGTGTTTGAACAACAAATGTTATGACACTTTAGTTCATATGGCAGCAGGACATTTAAATAAAAGTGCATTTTACACTACTTTTGAATTCATTATTTGATTTTGTGTATATATACAATGCGATTAATCGTGATTAAAAATTTTAATCGTTGCCCAGCCCTAATATATATATATATATATATATATATATATATATATATATATATATATATATACATATATATATATATATATATATATATATATATATATATATATCTATATATATATATATATATATATATATATAATGTATAATAAAATATATTTAAAAAATCCATCATCTCCACCTTTATCTTCATCCAGCTTCACGTCACACGTCAGTTATTGGACGTCAGACGTTCGGAGCACAAACCTGTGAGATGATGTGAAAAGGACGAGGGTTCTGCTGCAAACAGAGCTGTTCAGAAATGGTTGAAAACTGAGCTTTTGTTCTGTATCTAAGCAGGAGTTTTGACCAAAACATGTTGCAGATGTTTAATCAAGACCTCAGAAAACTGTTTCAACTCCTTTAAAAAAGAAAGAGCGTCAGAATGTGCCTCCTTTTTCAGACCAGATTTCCAGATCCTGGTCTTCCTTAAAGGATTTTAATGAGAACCTTTGCTGTTTGATTTGTGGGTTTCATGTCTGTTCCGCATTTTGTATTTCTAGAAACTGAAAGTGGCTTTATTCTGCTGAGCTGCTGTTGACATTTCAGTTTGTGGCCCTTAAACATTTCTGGTGTGTTTTTTTCTACCAGTCTCAGTACTCCTGCCCCCAGCTCCAGCTCCATATTAAAGCGGGTTAAAGGCCTCGGCGGCTGCAGTTGTGCAAAGCTCGTCGTGTCTGAGACGAAACGACAGAAAGGAGAAGTAAAAGTCGTAGCAAGCTGATTTTGCAAAGGCCTGAGCAGCTGCTCGTTCTGCTGCACAAACAACGGCGCGCTTTTCTTTCTTTTTCTTTTTTCCTGGCTGCACCGGGCCTCCGCGGGCCTCTGCAGGCCCCGCGCGCAGCCAGGGGCCTCCTGCCCCCGCGGATCCCGGCCAGGGGCCCTCCGCGGGTCCAGGGGCCCTCCGCGGGTCCAGCAGCGCGTCTGCTTCGGGCGAGGCTCTTGTTGGCTTTTTGACATTTTTCTTTTGTCGAGTCCAGAAGCGGAAATGTGCGCGGAAAGTCTGAGGTTTGAGACAGGAAGCCTGCCGAGCTCAGATAACAACACCTGACAAGCGCTCCCGTTTGCAGCTATAAATTATTCCTAAAATAACCTCAAACACAATCTGCAGCGCAAACACGACAGAATAATCAACTCCATAATAATTTCAGCGGAAAAACAATCCACAGCAGAGAAGAACTGCGCGCGAACCAACGTGGGAAAAAAACTGATGCCAACGAGTCAATTCGCTTTAAAATGTCCAAATTCTGCTGCTCCTTATTGTTCAGATGGAAAAAAAAAGATCAGAAGGCATTAAAATGTTTTCCCAGAAATGATCGAGACATGATTAGTTGTCAAACTGAATTCCTTATTCTGAAAAGCATTTTTAGTTTTACAAAAAAAGAAAGAAAAAAACTACAGATTCTTTCTGAAATTCAAAAACCAAAAATAAAATGATTAAAATAATCAATTTTCAATCGATGAAAATATCAAGATTCATACTTGCTTCTAATGTTCTGTTCTCCAGACAGCTTCTAACTTTAAATTAAAACTCTTTTAAAACTGGTTTCTGCGTGACTGCGGGCCGACGGTTCCGTCTGCGTCTCCGGTTTCCACCCGCGTTGCGCAACGGCCAGCTTTCGTGAAAACGTTTAATTCTGCTTTTCTCTGGACACGAGACACAAAACGGCTCCGCGACAGAGCACGAACAGGTAACTGTATGAAAGGTGAAATACCAGTCAGTCATCTGCTGGAAAGCGGGTCCTCCTGCTCCGGTTCTGGGTCCGTGGCGCCTTCGGGGACACCTGCCTTTTGCGCGCATCAGTAAAGTCCCGCATCCCTTCATTAACTCATTCTCCACTACAGAAACAAAACTCCCAGCCAGCCCGACGACTGCTCAGTAATTTATCTCCTTATTTATTGTGATTTTTTTTGTTAATCGTGGCTCCGTGGATCGTGCACGGCCTCGATTAAACGCAGCAAATAGAAAGAAAATTAAAAAAAAAAAAGATGAAGCGCTTGGAAATTCCTCTTTTACGCGTGTCGGCGGCCACCAATTAGTCTTTTTATCTGAGTGTAAAGATGTAGTGGTTAGTTGTGTTATTATAGAGCCGACATACAACCACGAACGGGAAGGAAGAGGAAATTTTGTACAAGAAGGAAAGAGTGGGGAGCTCGCATCACCGCCTCGCCTCTCTCACTGAGCAGACTCAGGCTGATGTGGGTGGCCGCCTGTCATCCCCGCCGCGGTAAAAACCGAGCCAGCTCTTACCTTTATCGAACAGTCCATGGCAGCGGCCTCGCGCTCTCTGTCATTGAGTCGTTTTGTTGAAAAGTTGCAGCGAACGTGGCCTCCAGCCTCCCTTCAATTCATGCGGGCGCGCATTGGCTCGATGGCGCAAACCATTGCAGTTGCATTTTTTTTTTTTTTTTTTTTGCTCACAGACCATAACCGGATGGCAAGTTTTTTTTTTTCACCCCCTCCTCCCCCCTCGCCTCTCTCACTCTCTCGCCCTGTAAATTGGGAAGTGAACTCACTCTGAGGGCTTCTCATGAAACAAACATCTCCTGCGCGCAAGAAAAAAAACAAAGACTGTTTTTACAGGACAAAACTGAAAGTCGCAATTTGAAACTAGTTTTTCTTTTTTTTTTCTTCTTTTAAAAGCATTTGCAAAGATGGCCCTGAGGGTTTTCTGTTTGGACTTTGATAAGGCTGCAGTCTTAGAAAAAACATCAGCCAATAATGACCAAAAATCCTGTTTGTTTGTTTATGTAAAAACAGAACAACAAAAAAAAAATCATCTGATTGTAACTGGTGTTAGTATTTGACTAAATTAGCCCAAAAACATCACTGATTTTATTTATTATATTTTTTTACTTACAGTGCCGAAATTCATTTAACAAAAAATAAAACCAAAAAGAAAAGAAAGCATGTGAGCAACATGAAGTACCTCATCGCTGCTTCCAAAGGATCTGAGAGAGGCGGCAGCAGGCCTCCGTAAAAGCAACTGCCCTCGGGTGTTTGATAACACTATGCCAGTAGGGAAAGACATCAGCTAAGGTCCGAGAGAAGTAACTTGCTGCACGTAGGGTCATAACATAATTCCCAAACAGTTTGGAGTTCAGCGCCTTACAGTGAGAGAAGTTATTCACAAGTGGGGGAAAAAAATGAAGACAGTTGTCAGTCTTCCCAGGAGTGGACGTCCCAGAAACTTTACTCCGAGGGCAGAGAGAAATGCTGAGAGAAATGATAAATAAAATACCCTGGAGCTGCATCTCAGTGAGCCGACAGGCCTCACCGAGCACGTTAAATGTTAAAAGCTGTAGAGCACCGTTGGAATGAACGAGTACGGTTCGTTTGGATGGGCTGCAGAAAGACTCGACGAGGAAAGAAAGACTGAAGTCTGAAAGACTGAAAGAGAGAACGAAAGAAAAGGTTTGGAAAGGCCTAAAAGTCTCAATATAACCCCCCCCCCCCCCCCCCCCCCAAAAAAAAAAAACTGAATGAAGTGAAATAATGTTGTAAAGAAGAACTGACCCAAACATGTGAGAGACTGATAGTCATTCAGGAAATGACTACTTCATGTTATTGTAAACTTCTGAAAAAGTGTCTTGTTAGTCTGAGCTTGTGTTTGTGAGACAATAAAACTCACAACAATCAGACGGTTTTTATTTTGTCTTCTTGCAAAATAACACAGAGGAGGTATTTCTGCGTGACTGATCTGATTCCTTTCTGCACAGAAACCTGCACAAACTCTTTTATCCTGTTACTACCCGGTAGTAACTGTTACTACCCAGTAGTAACAGTTACTTCTGGGTAGTAAGTTACCCGTAGTAACTACTACCGGTAGTAACAGTTACTACCGGGTAGTAACAGTTACTGCCGGGTAGTAACAGTTACTACTGGGTAGTAACTTACGGGTAGTAACAGTTACTTCTGGGTAGTAACTGTTACTACCCAGCAGTAACTGTTACTACCCGGCAGTAACTGTTACTACCCGGTAGTAACTGTTACTACCCGGTAGTAACTGTTACTACCCGGCAGTAACTGTTACTACCCAGCAGTAACTGTTACTGGGTACAGTTACTACTGGGTAGTAGTTACTACCCAGTAGTAACAGTTACTACCCAGTAGTAACTGTTACTACCCGGTAGTAACTGGCAGAGCAGCAACATGAGGCTTTATTGCAGACATGAATCCATTAAATTATCACTGTGCATCATCACAGTCATTCAGATTCATTCATTCATTCATTCATTCATTCATTCATTCATTCATTCATTCATTCATTCATTCATTCTGTGTCCATTGAAAGGACAGTTGTTGTTTCTTCACACCAATGAGAACACTGTATTTTTAATTAATTCAATTAAATTATTCTGTATTAATTCCTGCTCTTCATTTGTGCAAAAATGAGAACAAAGTGAAAACAGACACAAATCAAATGCAGCACATAACTGATTAACAGACCCAGTCTGGGCGTCTAGGAAGAAAAGAGCATCATGTCAGGACTGGAGTTTTTATCTCAGTTTCAGTCTCCCAGCTGCACTCAGAAATCCTTCAAAGGATTTGGAACAGAGGTGCAGGAAACGCTCTGAACTCCGAAACTGATGAGCAGACAAAAGAAAAGCTTTATTTGAGCCCTGCAGGGGAGGTTGACGCAGCAGAACCCAGAAAACATGGCTAGGACGCAGGAAACAGCCCAGAAGACGTTTGATTGACTGTTATTGGAGTGGCGAAGGTGCGTCAGGTGTACCTGCCCTGCTGGGTGGACTCCTGGTCCTCCCGGCTGCTTTGGCCTGAAGCTCAGCTCCGGCCCAAACGCTGCTCACCAGCAGAGGCAGGTGGCAGTCACGAGTTTCAGTTTACAGACACAACCACCTTCAGTAAAGAAAGCAAGGAGCCAAAAGCCAGATCATTCATTTCACGTCATCTTCTAGCCATCAATCAATCATTGTGGTCAAGAAGCTACACATCCATCCCTTCATGGCTGATGGGACCTAAAGAGGCCAAAGAGCTAAGATGGAAGGACGTGTCCTGATCCTGTCTACTTTTCCTGGAGTCATTTCTGAATAAAGTCTGAATTTTTTAGCAATGCTTTGAAATTTAAATTTGTTTCCTGTAAGTCTGAATTTATGAGGTCAGTAATTCTGATTTTACTTAAATGGTCCTGACACCGACGGGGTTCGCTCAGCAACATTTAGTAGCTGGATTTATTTTGTTGGATAAACCTGAACTGGAGCTGCAGATTTCCACATCCAACTTTTTTTTTTTTTCTTTCTTAAACTTTAACACCATCGCCACTGGTCACAGTTTGAACTCCCCAGTCTGCCCAGTCTCACTGGAGCTTCACAAACAGAGGTCAATTAGACCTCCACATCCAAAAATCAAGCTTTTTTAAAAAAAAAATGTGTAACACAGTAAGTTTGAATTCAGAAACCACCTTTTTTGTTGTTGTTGTTTATTTCTGTTTTTAAATAAATATTGTGGCTGATTTCATCGCTGGCCTTTTTAAAGTCCTGAAACTGAAGTCCTCGTTTCACTTTTCTCCTCTAAATTTGTGACTCAAAGTCAAATATTTAGATTTTTTTTTTTTTTTTTGAATTTACAAATTTTCCTCCATCATCTACATCTGTCTGTCTGGAGTCTATCCCAGCTGTCTTCAGGTGATCCACCTGGACAGGTCTCCAGTCCATCACAGGGCCACATGGTGACCACGCACACACACAATCCCTCCTCCAGGTGATCTAGAACCACCAGGTAACCTGACACGCAGATCTTTGGACTGTGGGATGAAGCTGGAGAACCTGGAGGAAACCCACTCAAGCACCAGGAGAACTGAAACTCCACACAGAAAGACCTGCTGAGGTTTGAACCAGGAACCTTCTAGCTGTGAGGCAACACTGCTGACTAAGCCACTGTGCTGCCCCATTTACAAATTTATATCATACAATTTACAACTTTGGTCTTGCAAATGTGTTAGTTTGTAAAATCACTTTAATTAATATCAATTCTACATTATTGATCTCTGAAGGGAAATGAAATATTTGCCGTAACTGTAATGATTTAAGTGTCTTCAGTGAGTCACTGGTTCCAGCTGAGTTCAGGAAGGATCTCCAGATCTGAAGAGGCCTCAGACTGAAGATGCTGATGCTGAATCACTGGGTTGTTTAGAGGATGCTCAGGGTTCTCCGTGATGTTCTTCAGGTTATGAAGAATCCTGCTTCGCTCCATCAGCTCCATGGTGTTTTATCCCATCCTCTGTTTGTTTTCTACTTTGAAGCTGTGGCTGAATTCTGTTCACGGTTTCACACCTGTGAGGAGATGTCCACCACTGAGCCGTTACAATACGCTATGAAGACCCAATTTATTTACTTTTTAATGTATAGTTTATTAGTTTGTCAAGTTGTAAAGTTGTTAGTTTATGAAGTCAGAAATTCAGATTTCTTTCATGGGGTTTTACTTCCTTTTTTTCCCCCTAATAGACCCTGTGTGAGCTCAGCTGTCCTCAGAGTCATCTACAGTCATGGAAAAAATTATTAGAGCACCATTTTTTCTTCACTTTCTTGTTCATTTTAATACCTGGTACCACTAAACGTCATCATGTGACTAAAACAGACAGAAAAGAAAACACTGAATGCATAAAAGCAGTGTTTTTGGCAGTACAACGCCATAGCTATTGATGTAAAAACTTAAGTGATTTAGGTCATAATCAAGAAAACCATGGAAAATGGTAAGATATCAGCTCTTAAATAAAACTCTTATGAGCAATCTTTGTGGTTATTGTTATGTTTGTCCAAACAAATGTACCTTTAGTTGTACCAGGCATTAAAATGAACAAGAAACTGAAGAAAACAAGGTGGTCTAATAATTTTTTCCATGACTGTATGTCACCTCCTGTGTTTAAATATACCATCTCAACTTTCACATTAAAAACCTCACCTGTTTTTGTTTTAGAGTGTAAAAGCACCTTCACAGATCATCTTAAACATGACCAATGAAGTGACTCAACCAGGGGCGATCCTAGGGTCAGAGCTTTAGGGGTGCTGAGCACCCGATGAGCCCCACCACAACCCACAACCCCACCTTTTTTCACACAAAACCAAAAAACGTTTATTAAAGAATAATTTTGGATAATCATTATGACATTTATGAGAGAAGAGCATCATCTTTTGGGAAAAAACTGACTGGAAAGACATGCAAAACTTTGAAAATTTCAATGAAAATTAATAACTACTAACTAACTACTAGCTAACTGGTAAATGGTGCCTGGACTCTAATAACGTTACTTGCCGATTTGGTATCGGATTCTGAACAACTCTAAACGGAAACAAGAGCGAGACAGCTTTGCAACAACTTACTTGGTTCGCAACAACTAAGCAGATTATCATTGTGTGTGTTTATGTTGGACGACGGGCTGTGCTCCTACTGCGCATGCGGGACCAGCAAGGTGCGTTTATTCCAGTAAATAGTAACCGTCTGGAGCGGTCCGGACGTGGACTGGTTTGTTTAATTCTGGTTTAATATGAAGGTTTTCTCTCTCTCGGAGTGCCCCCCCCCCAACCCCCCCGCCCGCTGCTCCTGTTGTTAATCACGCGCCGTGTTGTGTAACTTCACCCCGCGTGTCCCCGTCTCGAGGTGGGGCTCCCAATCACGACTCCCGGCTCCGCGCACGATTTCACCCGACTGCACTTTTCCAGATGGACTCGACCTGTGTGTGTGTGTGCGTGTGCGCGTGTGTGTGCGTGTGTTTGTTTATACAAGGCTCTGGACTGGGCCTTATCTGCTGCAGCCACTCACGCTGTGATTTCAGACTTTCTTCAGCCAACACTTGAGTGTGTGTGTGTGTGTGTGTGTTTTTACAGGCCATTGTTTTGCAGAATGGCTTCTAAAGATACAGAGATTTTTTTTTCTTCCTCCCACCTCATTAAAAAGCCGACTGGACAAAGCTCTGATTTCAAGAAGCCGGCATTTCATCTCCACCCAAAGCGAGTCTTCCGCCTGTCAGACAATCACATCTGAAACATGTGAAAACCATCCAGAGACACAATCAGGCGCAACTTAACTTCACCTGTTTCTTTTTTTAACCAACAGACATTTATTTCAGCCGCTTAAAGTCTCAGAGGAAACCACCTGATTAAATACAACATAAGCAGACAAATAAAAAAAACAAAGCCTATAAAAGGCTGAATTAGTGTGAACTTAGTTCCAGATGTTTCGGGGTCAAATGCCCCCACTTTCTTTTATTCACTAACCTTTATTTAACCAGGCAGAAAGCGTGACCTGGACGAGACAGACGGCAGTGAAGAGCATCAGCTGCACAATAACAATATACACATAAGACATTCACAGAAACCCAACAGAACATCAAAACTGCCAACAATAAGGTCCACAATTACCTCCTATTTTAGAGCTTTGAAGTGTTCCTGAGTCAGAATAACCATCAGATCATCTAGAACATTTAAAATATGCTTCAGTTCATGTGAAGGGACTGATTCTGATTCTGAGGTTCTTAAAGGTTCAGGAGGGTCTGGAGCTCAATCCAGCTGCGTGGAGATGGATGGTCCAATTTATTTTTCCTCATTTCAGATCAGACTGGAGTCAGAAGAATCGAGTCTTGTGAACGAAGACTGGATCCAGTATCAGCTGCGTGTAGACCGGATCCAGTATCAGCTGCGTGTAGACCGGATCCAGTATCAGCTGCGTGTAGACCGGATCCAGTATCAGCTGCGTGTAGACCGGATCCAGTATCAGCTGCGTGTAGACCGGATCCAGTATCAGCTGCATGTAGACCAGATCCAGTATCAGCTGCGTGTAGACCGGATCCAGTATCAGCTGCGTGTAGACCGGATCCAGTATCAGCTGCATGTAGACCAGATCCAGTATCAGCTGTGTGTAGACCGGATCCAGTATCAGCTGCGTGTAGACCGGATCCAGTATCAGCTGCATGTAGACCAGATCCGGTATCAGCTGCGTGTAGACCGGATCCAGTATCAGCTGCGTGTAGACCGGATCCGGTATCAGCTGCGTGTAGACCGGATCCAGTATCAGCTGCGTGTAGACCAGATCCAGTATCAGCTGCGTGTAGACCGGATCCAGTATCAGCTGCGTGTAGACCGGATCCAGTATCAGCTGCGTGTAGACCGGATCCAGTATCAGCTGCGTGTAGACCGGATCCAGTATCAGCTGCGTGTAGACCAGATCCAGTATCAGCTGCTTGTAGACCGGATCCAGTATCAGCTGCGTGTAGACCGGATCCAGTATCAGCTGCGTGTAGCCCAGATCCAGTATCAGCTGCGTGTAGACCAGATCCAGTATCAGCTGCGTGTAGACCGGATCCAGTATCAGCTGCGTGTAGACCGGATCCAGTATCAGCTGCGTGTAGACCGGATCCAGTATCAGCTGCGTGTAGACCAGATCCAGTATCAGCTGCGTGTAGACCGGATCCAGTATCAGCTGCGTGTAGACCGGATCCAGTATCAGCTGCGTGTAGACCGGATCCAGTATCAGCTGCGTGTAGACCGGATCCAGTATCAGCTGCGTGTAGACCGGATCCAGTATCAGCTGCGTGTAGACCGGATCCAGTATCAGCTGCGTGTAGACCGGATCCAGTATCAGCTGCGTGTAGACCAGATCCAGTATCAGCAGATCCAGTATCAGCTGGATGTAGTATCAGTGTATCAGTCCGATCCATAGACGGATCCAGTATCAGCTGCGTGTAGACCGGATCCAGTATCAGCTGCGTGTAGACCAGATCCAGTATCAGCTGCGTGTAGACCGGATCCAGTATCAGCTGCGTGTAGACCGGATCCAGTATCAGCTGCGTGTAGACCGGATCCAGTATCAGCTGCGTGTAGACCAGATCCAGTATCAGCTGCGTGTAGACCGGATCCAGTATCAGCTGCGTGTAGACCGGATCCAGTATCAGCTGCGTGTAGACCGGATCCGTATCAGCTGCGTGTAGACCGATCCGGTATCAGCTGCGTGTAGACCAGATCCGTATCATCCGTGTAGACCGGATCCAGTATCAGCTGCGTGTAGACCGGATCCAGTATCAGCTGCGTGTAGACCAGATCCAGTATCAGCTGCGTGTAGACCGGATCCAGTATCAACTGCGTGTAGACCAGATCCAGTATCAGCTGCGTGTAGACCGGATCCAGTATCAGCTGCGTGTAGACCAGATCCGGTATCAGCTGCGTGTAGACCAGATCCAGTATCAGCCTCGTGTAGACCGGATCCAGTATCAGCTGCGTGTAGACCGGATCCAGTATCAGCTGCGTGTAGACCAGATCCGGTATCAGCTGCGTGTAGACCAGATCCGGTATCAGCCGCGTGTAGACCGGATCCAGTATCAGCTGCGTGTAGACCGGATCCAGTATCAGCTGCGTGTAGACCAGATCCGGTATCAGCTGCGTGTAGACCAGATCCGGTATCAGCCGCGTGTAGACCGGATCCAGTATCAGCTGCGTGTAGACCGGATCCAGTATCAGCTGCATGTAGACCAGATCCAGTATCAGCTGCGTGTAGACTGGATCCAGTATCAGCTGCATGTAGACCAGATCCAGTATCAGCTGCGTGTAGACCGGATCCAGTATCAGCTGCGTGTAGACCGGATCCAGAATCAGCCGGATCCAGTATCAGCTGCGTGTAGACCGGATCCAGTATCAGCTGTGTGTAGACTGGATCCAGTATTAGCTGTGTGTAGACCGGATCCAGTATCAGCTGCGTGTAGACTGGATTGAAATTGAAACATTGCAATTAATTTAATGACCCCCCTCTCTTAACGACTACAGACCAGTTGCCCTGACATCTCACATCATGAAAGTCCTGGAGAGACTCTTACTGGTCCACCTCAACAAGCAGGTCAGCACCTTTCAGGACCCATTACAGTTTGCATATCGTAATGGTCTTGGGGTTGAAGACGCCATCATCTTCCTGCTTCACAGAGCCCACTCTCATCTGGACCAATCAGGCAGCACTTTGAGGGTCATGTTCTTTGATTTCTCAAGTGCTTTTAATACAATTCAGCCTGCGTTGTTATGTGAGAAGCTCCATCAGTTCCAGGTGGATTCCTCCACAACCTCCTGGATTTATGACGACCTCACAAACAGACCACAGTCTGTGAGACTGAAAGGTTGTGTGTCTGAGATGGAGGTCAGCAGCATTGGAGCACCACAAGGAACTGTTCTCTCACCATTTCTCTTCAGGAGTGGAAAGGAGGTGGAGGTGGTGGAGGAATACAAGAACCTTGGAGTTCAGCTTGACAACAGACTAGAGTGGAAATGCAACACAGAATACATCTACAAGAGCTGATTATACAAAAAAGAAAGCTGCACAAGCTGATGAAGATGATGAAGAACTCTTCACTCCCTCTCCACAACACAGTGATCAAACAACAGAGTGTGTTCAGTGAGAGGCTTCTTCAGGTCCGTTGCAAGACGGAAAGATACAGAAGATCATTCCTGCCAGCAGCCAGCAGCCATTATTATTATCAATTAATATTATTATTATTGCTGTAATATTATTATTATTGCTGTCATTTATCTGTTGTTTGAAAAAAAAGAGAGAGAAGAAGAGCCCTTACTACAGTGTTGAATTTCCCTTCTGGGATGAATAAAGTATTTTTCATTTCATTTCATTTTCTTTGCTTTTAATTCATAGTTAACTTGTCAACGTCGTTACGAGTTAAAGTGATGAAAATGAGCCGACTGACCCCACAGACTGCAACGTAGCTGTCACTGAACAAAGAAAACCCACACACTTAATCACGTATTTATTCTTGCTGCTAATTTGGACATTTTAACATGGAGTTCAAAGGAGCCAGCTCCCAGTGGTCACTGGAGGAACTGCAGGTGTCTCCACTTCCACGCTGGATGTTGCCTCTTTATTTACTCCCGTGTTTAAGTGTTTAACGTTGGACACTAAAGTGCTGCTTGCTGATCTCACGAGAGGTTCTGAAGTCCTTCATCTGAGTCTCTCGTGTTTAATCAGCGCTAACGTTTATACGTAGCGATGTTTTGTTTTGTGTCGGCTGATAAAGAGTCAGGGCGTTTTCTCAACGCAGCTAAAATGTCAAATCAGCTGATTTGTTCATCTGACACATGCTGTGTCTTTTCTTAGATGTGCATTTAGATGTGAAGTTTATGAAAAAAAAAAAAACAGCCAAATGAAAGCAACAATCTGCGCCAGTTTACTTGATCTTTGTCCTCACGAAAGGTCCAGAAGTCCGTTCGTTCCCACGAGAGCCTCCGTAATCTCTGACACAGTTGCAAAACTCCTGCTTTTTGTTGTTTTTAAGTGGTGGAATTCAAAGAGAGCGTATATGCTGCGATTTAATCCCATACTAGCTCGCACCTCGTGAATTAACTCGCTCACAAACACAAGCAGGAGGCGTTTATTTGACTTCTGGATATCGTTCTTACATTCTTTACACATCCTTGCACAGTCTCAAGTGGTTTTACGTTATTATTTAATTCGTTTATTGCGTTAATGAACAAGGTTACGGGAGGTTTTTCACAGCTGGCTTCAGCACATGTGGTGACGTCACGCTACGACGTACTCATGACTGATCAATTAGAGATGCAGGACGACAGTTGTAAAGATGTTGTAAGAAGCTGTTGTTCACAGCATCTTTAAAACTGAAACAAACAGAGAAAAAACTGAGAGTTGTTGAGATTGCTGAGGAAAATGGCCAGGGTTAGAGTTAGCACGGTTCACATCTGTCACAGTCCCAGGGGTGGGACGGTATTTCATACGGTATTTTCATACAGTATTTCATACGGTATTTCAGTTTCATGACAATCTCGTGAAATCGTACAGGCTGCAAGTGTTGGCTGCGAGTTTCTCTCTCCTTATAGCAACGAGTTGACGTTAGCAATGTCAGCCCCAAGCCAACCCAGCTGTGAAAGAACTGTACTTCCTAACTGATTCACAGAGGGAAAGTACGGGCAAGAAACGACTTGCTATCGTGAAACATCCTTATAGAAATGAATGGATGGAGCATTCAGAGCTGGAGTACGAATGAAACCTGGAAGACTGGTGGAAGCTGAAAATGTTTTTTTTTTTCAACCTGCTCCAGAGCTCAGACTTTGCTCTTGATGGGCAACACACATATATATGTATATATATATATATATATATATATATATATATATATATATATATATATATATATATATATATATATATATATATATATATATATATGTATATATATATATCATGGCAAAGTCATGGAAAAAATGATTAGACCACCCTTGTTTTCTTCAGTTTCTTGTTCATTTTAATGCCTGGTACAACTAAAGGTACATTTGTTTGGACAAACATAACTATAACCACAAAGATTGCTCATAAGAGTTTTATTTAAGAGCTGATATCTTACCATTTTCCATGGTTTTCTTGATTATAACCTAAATCACTTAAGTTTTTACATCAATAGCTATGGCGTTGTACTGCCAAAAACACTGCTTTTATGCATTCAGTGTTTTCTTTTCTGTCTGTTTTAGTCACATGATGACGTTTAGTGGTACCAGGTATTAAAATGAACAAGAAGTGAAGAAAAAATGGTGGTCTAATAATTTTTTCCATGACTGTATGTATATATATATATATATATATATATATATATATATACATACATATATATATATATATATATATATGGATTTTTATATGAGCTTTTAAATGACCAAAAGTTGTCCATCTGCCTCACAGAATCCAAAATAAAATCAGAACAATAATCCAAGACTTACTTCTTTTTAAACTCATCTAGATGTTTACAGTTTTCACCTCTCAAACACAAATACCTGATGAGTGCGGGAATGTCTTGTATTGTCCACGTTGGCAAAGATATTTTGTTTAAAATTATAGTCTTCCTTTGAATAGCTGCTGTTTGAGACAAAGTTTTAGTGCATTTCCAGTCTAAGTCAGAATAATTCACCGTAGAAACCTCAGACTTCACTGCTGATGTTCAGCTTCTCTCTTACATTTCTCTTCCTCCCCCCCCCCCCCCCCCCCCCCCCCCCCCCCCATCATAATATTTTTATTGTGATTGATCCCTCAGGTCTTCATATGAGCTTCCAGCTGTGCACAGGTCTGTTTCACCTCATCTTTATCCCTACAGTTGGTTACGTTAATAAATAAATTTGAGTGTTTTTTAATCTTTATTTGTCGTTTTTTTTTTTGCTTTGACTCGAGTTAGAACAATAATTCCTACAGTTTAAGTATTTGCAGCCCTGTTTGTTCTCCATCCTGTCATCTGTCTTTTATGAATGAGTGTCTGGTCGCTTCTTGCTGCGTGAACGGTGGAGGGGGGGTGGGGGTGGGGGGTGCGTCTGACGTCACGGCGGGTTAAAACAAACCTCCGCGCCCGCAGGTCACGACGCACCGCAGGCACCGCCCCCCCCCCCCCGCCCGCCCTCCCCGCCGGTGGGCTTTAAAACGGCACCGGGCCGCCTCGCAGGCTGAGCGCGACACCAGCACCAGAACCGGAGGCACGCGGACCGCAGAGACAGAGTTTAAAGGTGGGCTCCGACTTTTCTCTTTCAAACATGAGGGAAACGATGGAAGACATTGATTGGATCCAGTACTGGGCTCATTCTTAGATAAATGCTGGAAGAGAGATACTTTAATAGTACTTATATTATGTGTGTTTCTGCGTTTAGAAAGTGATCAGAGTTTTAATGACATGACTGTGTGAACACAGATGGAGATCTGCCACACCGGTTACTACACAGAGGACTTCAGGACGCAGGAGGTGCCGGCTGGCTTCGACTTTGCATCTTATGGTGAGTTCAGGGGCTCGGTGGGGGGCTCGGTGACGTCCCTGTCCGTCCGGGCTGCTCGGACCCGCCGCAGGACGGAGCTTTCTGCGTGTTTGCGCGCTCTGTTTCCTCTGGAGCTGAGCAGCTGAAGGACAGAGGAAATGTTTTTGCAGACAGCTCGGTCACATCTGTCAGAGCTCTCTCGGTGAGACCTTGAACCCGGAGGCTCCGGCTCCAGCCCGACAGGGCAGCCGCTGGGTGGGAGGAGGAGAAACTGGGTGGTCAGGTTAAAGACACGCTCCACGTTGCACTCCCCTCTCTGTCTTCCCTAATCCTTTCCTCCAGACTTCCTCCTCCAACAGATTTAGAGCCCCCCCCCCTCCCCATCCCTCCATCACTACTCTGTCACACTCCCTCCGGTGGCGTTTCCTCCTGGCTTTTCCTCCCCCTCCCTGCCCCGTTTCCTCATGGCTGCATCCATCCATCCACGGAGGAGAAGCTCTGATTGACTGTAAACAAATGGCTTTTTCATGTTCCAGTATTTAACCCATCCATCCATCCATCCATCCATCCATCCATCTCCTCTGCATCTGCTCCAGTTTATCAGCAACGGCACAGTATATTAACTCAAACTTATATCTGACTTACAGTTCATCTCACCGTTTATTCTCTTAACGGCTTTTTGAGCTGAGCTGAGTTGTACTTGAATGCATGTATTTGTATTTGTGTGTCTGAAGTTCAACACACCCGGATCAGAGAAGAATTATCCAACTTTCCCAAATTCGTTCAGTCTAATATCACATTTTGCTGCATTTGTAGTAAATCTTGATTCCGTGCTTCTGTGCAGCAGATCCACAGCTATGAACAGTTGGAGTTCATACTTGCTCCTACCGTTTGCGTCACTCCGTAGTTACTCCACCAAACACTAGATCGCATTGTGGGCCGAGCTTCCTTTTGTTTACTTCCTTTATTCACTTCAGACGTATCAACCGAGCAAACAATGCACATCTTACGTCGGTTGGAGCTGATAAATGTTGAGCAGCAGTAACTTTTACTGACTTTACAGGCAGTCTGTTATTCTGTTTGGCTCGGAAAAACAAAGGCGTTGTAGCAGGAAATGTGTAGAAGGAAATACAATGGTTAGACTCTAGGGAGGTGCACGCAGGCGATGATGGAGGTTGGGGTGCTGGGTCCCCAGCTATGGCGGGAATATGATGCTGGTTCGACGTAAATGCATAAATTACCTTTGATTAAGTTGGGAGTGAAGAGCTAAATGAGTGATTTCAACATAGGAAGGTGCATTGCAGTTGAATCTATGACCAGAAAGGGAGCTTTTGTGCCGTACCCTTGCAGTATATTCCTCCAGATAGTGAATTAAGATGTCGTAAAACTGAGTTTTAGAAGAACAAAACAATCAAAGGACATGAGAAATCTTTTATTTTACTGTTTCCAATTGTCTGACCTCCCTAAAACACCTCAACGCATCAAAAATTCGCCCTTAAAACCAACAGGATCATGTTCATCGTAAAGTCTCTAAAGGAAACATTGTTGACTGTTCGGTTGGTGAGAGGTGCTTGAATTGGAACGTAGTGAACATTAAAGGATTGGTTTGGTGTTAAACAAGCCTGAGCTGTGCTGCTGCCTTCACTGACTCCGTGTGTGTGTGCGTTATGTTTAACCTCCAGATTACGCTGGTGAAGACCTGTCTTTTCTGTTAGACAGCAAACCGCCCGGCCAGCAGCAGTATGTGGCGGAAAGCAGCTACCCAGAGCTCTCAAAGGCTTCCCTTCCTTACGACGCCAAAGGTAAAACCTCCAAAAACCTGTTTTATCAGAGTTTTTCTACCTGTGAGAAGCGTGCGCCGTCATCTTACGGTTTTTGGTTTTCTTTCCCCGCAGGGAGCGGCAGTGACGCTGCTCTCTTCAACCTGGACTCGTACCAGGACTTCCACTGGTGGGCCTCATATCCCCACGGTGAGCCCAGTCACGCTGAATGTTGAATGGCTTCAAACCCGGTTGCTACCCGTGTCTAATTTTCCTCTCGTTTGCTGCTCAGACGGGCTGACGGTGGACCAGCCGCAGACAGGGTACCAGGAGTCTCCACAGACCTACCAGAGCCTGGTGACCCAGAGTGGGCAGTTCAGCCCGGCCCTGGAGGGCAGCCACAGCCCCTTCCTCTCTGGAAAGGGATCAAACACGTTACAAGGTATGAATTTCACCCAAAGATTCAAGTCAAACCCACTCCCACGGCCTGGTTTCTGACGTCCAGTGTGTCTCAGGTGAGGTGGACCAGAACTACTACGACTCAGATGGACAGAGGCAGCCATCGTCCTTCTGGCATGAGTACGCATCGCCCAGCTTCACTGCCCCACCGCCACACCCAACTCCAGCCTCCTGCCCTTCAAACCCCAGCCCTCAGTCCTCAGAGCAGTACTGCCCCCGTGTGGCCAAGCGGAAAAACACTCACCCCCAGAGGCCGGACAGGGAGGGTCAGGTGACGGGGATGTCAGCATATCCAGGTCAGAATCAGCGCTTTTTGGTCCCTTATGCTTCAGTAGCCTGATCCAATCTGACATGATTTATGAAAATAATCAACTACAACAATTACAGATGAATAAAAACGCCTGCAGCTAAACGTATCAACACATTTGTGCATTATTCAGGTTCTGGTCCCATCCAGTTGTGGCAGTTTTTACTGGAGCTTCTTCTGGACTCGGCCTGTCGCACCTTCATTTCCTGGACGGGAGACGGCTGGGAGTTTAAGATGTCCGACCCCACAGAGGTGAGGACGGAGGCCACGGCCGCCCAGCCAGCATGCCCACATCTGGGCCCCATCTGGATTAAACGTGGCCTTCTTAGGAACAGAGTGGGTTTAGGTCCCAGATAGGACAACTATGTGGGCGACATATACGGTGGCCCACCTAGATTTAATTCAGACTCCATACAAGCCAACGCCGGCAGGGAACCTGCAGACACTAACCCTAACCCACTTAAAGGGGTCCACATACAAATTCTGGCTGGGTCAGGTACTAATGAAAGGTTACTAAAAGGGACTTTGTCTTTGGGCACATTTGGTGTGATTAAAGCTAACTCTGGTGCCTTAAACACGTGTGAACGTTGCCACCGGAACCACCACACAAACGGACCAAGGCTCCTTTAGAAAGTTGGGTCCTCGTCCTCTTCCAGTCGGACCAAACCAATCCAGCTGTGACCTCTTCCACGTTTCTTCTGTCGTCTGTTTTTGTCCGTTCGATTTTGTCCGACCAAAGTGAACGCCAAAATGAACCGAGACTTTCTACTTATGAACCAAACTAACTGTATCACTTCCCGCTTTGGGCCCGGACCAAACTACTAAACTACAAGCGGAAACACCCCTTAATTTATAAGTTCCAACTTTATACTCGTGTACCTCATAACGTTTCTAAACAAATTTGAAGACATAATGTTAAATGTGTGGTTAAAACCAGGAAGGATCTTTGCTTTCTAACCTCTTTAGACCGTAGAGTAAGAATATTTCTACATGAGCAACTTTGTCCCAGACTTATAATCAGTTCTACAAAAACAGTAAGGATTAAAGAAAAATCTTTGCTGTCTCTTTAAGGCACTCGTGTCTATGACAGTTGGGGAAGTCGTGCCAGAAACCACCACTCTGTTTGTACAAAGTGCACTGAGGAGGGAAGCCAAAGGTGCAGCAATACTTGTTATATAGTATAACAAAGACTGTAAAGGAATATTACAAAGGAAATTATAACTACATGCAGGTGCTGCTGGAAGTCTTGCAGTGGATTCTCAGTCATCCAGGTCATGGTACTTGTTTATTGGTTCCCCTGGGATTATTATAACTTGATTATTCTGCACTTTTTTCACTGGGATCCTTGTAATCTGATTACTTTAACCAACCAGTGCTCCGTCAGAAAGACTTTTCTTGTCCCAAACCAGTGTTCTCACGGTGTCAATCCCACGTTCAGATAAGTCAGGGACGATTGTGTCAGCAAAGTACCTATAACAAACCTATAACAAATTAACATGTGGAGCATAATGATGTCAGGGGAAAAGCTAGAAGAAGAAGACCACATCCACTCACTTCATTTCTTAATTAAACTCCAAGTAAATAATAATAATAATAATAATAATAATAACTCTAAGTAAATAATAATGCTTCTGTGGTTTCGTTGATCCCGCAGGTGGCCAAACGCTGGGGTCAGTGCAAGAACAAACCGAAGATGAACTACGAGAAGCTGAGCCGCGGCCTGCGCTACTACTACCACAAGAACATCATCCATAAGACGGCGGGCAAGCGCTACGTCTACCGCTTTGTCTGTGACATGCAGGGCATGCTGGGAAAAACAGCGCAGGAGGTTCTGAGCAGTCTGAACGTCCTGCCCACGAACTCGGAGTCGTGGCAGTGTGCCGGGGGACTGGCAGCTGTGGATCAGGGGACCAAAACATGGGGGTCACAGTAGGGGGAGGTTCCCCGGTGTCTTAATGGCTGGAGGGGACCGGCCCGGTCTGAGTACCACGGACTGGAGGCTGAAGGCTGCTTCGTCAGGCCCCGAATGAACTCCGCCGTCCTCGGCCAAATCTGCAGCAGTGGTTCGCAGATGCTGCGTTTCAGGGAAGAGAAGGAACAAACACAAACATTCGTCATGCAGGTTACTTAAATCAGTATTTCAGGTTCGGTCCAACGGCTTCATTTCTTTATATTGGGACATATGTTACTGACACTACATGGGAAAAACAGTATTTGGTCCCGTCTCACCCCATGTCTACCTGGTCCCTCACGGACCCCGTATATTTGGGGTCTTTCATGATTTTGAAAGGCTGAGCACCACTGACTTAGACAGCAGAGGACAGGAATGAATATTATGTCTTTTTCACCTCAGGGCTACATGAGCGCAGCACATGAAGCAGCCGGCAGCTTTGGAAGCACTAAGGTGTCTGGAGCCGTGTTTCACTTAAAGTGTTTGCAAGAAATAATTGTAAATTCTGTTTATATGAACCGTTTGTAGAGTTTTGTGCATTTATTTTATTCTAATTATTGATGCAAAACTCATGTCTACCTCCGATGCTACTGAGAATAACACGCTGGTGGCGTTCAGGTCCTTCCAGTAATGTTGCTTTCATTCATTTGTAATGATTATTT
Source organism: Hirundichthys speculiger (assembly GCA_018398805.1). NCBI lineage: Eukaryota > Metazoa > Chordata > Actinopteri > Beloniformes > Exocoetidae > Hirundichthys > Hirundichthys speculiger. The sequence continues at coordinate 157,791 of JAGFBZ010002093.1, forward strand.
TGTATAAATAAACTGTATATAAACATGTACAGGAGTGAATTTGTTTAATTTTTTTCAAAATATTCTTCAGACTGAGCTTACAAATGTGTTTCCAGATGTTATATTCTTCTGACTGTAGGTGTCGCTGTTGAGCTTTTTACCCTCAGATGTTCAGTTCAGGCAGAGTGCCTGGCTTTATAAACAGCTACTAACTGTACTAACTTAACTGTTATAAAACCCACTTAAAGATGTGTTGGAAAGCTTTATACGATTCTAATTCTCCTCCTAACTTGCTCTCTCAAACCATCCAGATGCTGTTTTTATTTATTTTTTTTTTTTATACCTTTCACTGATACAATTTTCTCTCCTGCTTCTTCTCAAAAGCAGAAACATGAACTCATCCATCTGTCCAAACGAGATGAGCTCTTTTCAAAAGAACTGTTTCCACACAGTGGTGAAAGATGACTCCCTGGTTGTCCTGCACACTTCCAGGTTTCGTTTGTGAAGCAGAGGACAGTATGAAATGAAACTTAAGTAAAGTTAAGTATGAAATGAAGACCATAGACTGTTTAAGGAGAACCCTGCTGTTTCCCCACGCCTATGTTTCTGAAAAGTTTGAAACCAAGCACTGGAAGCTCTGGTGGGGGCCATAATTCAAAACCCCCCACGCTGAATCAAAAAGATGAGTCTGACAGCTGGAACACGGCACAGACTGTAAAAGACAAACCGGAAATATGTTTTTAACAGATCGATTACTTGCTCAAAATCCGATATTTTGCAGCGCCCATGAATGCAGCATTGAACTTAACGCTCCTCCTTTAGAGGAAATGAGAGCGGAAAAAGAAAACTTTTTTTTTTTTTTTTTTTTTTTAAATCAAGCCCTCCGCGGCTGTCAGGACAAGCAGAAATGGCCCCCACACCTGTCAAGATCGTTCTTCTGAACACCCTGGACGACCTGTCTCATCAGAGCTTCGTGGAGTTCTGCCACCAGCTGCGGGACCGCGAGGGCGAGCCGCGGGTCAGACGCTGCAGGGTGGAGGGCAAGAACCGCCTGGAGATCGTGGACGTGCTGGTCTCCACCTTCACCGAGGCGGGAGCCGTGCGGGTGGCCGAGGAGGTGCAGAACGACATAGACTGCAACGAGGCGGCGCAAAGACTCGGTGAGTGCGTCCTGCTTTTAGGGGTGTGAAAAAAATCGATTTGGCACTATATCGCGATTTTCAGCCGTCCAATATAATTTAATTTTTCAGTTCCTAATATCAATTTTTTAAGAAAATTTTATTCTATTTATTTTATTTTATTTATTTATTAAATGTGCAAAAACACTAATAATAAACAATAAATAGGATGTTTTGAAGTAAATAGTTTTGACTAATTTGTCCTCTGAATGATCAATATCATCTGATGAACATATACAGCAACTTGATTTTTCATTTCTACTTTTAATTTTGATATTAACTGGGTAGAATAACGCAATATATTTTGATAATGTTGTATTGTGACCCAAGTATCATGATACATATCGTATTGCGAGGTCCTTGCCAATACTCACCCCTAGTCCTGGCGGACCCAGTACTGTAGTACAGCGGGGTCACGTGACCACATGACGCCCCCTGCACGCCCCCAAGTTTCAAAGAATAATTCAGAATGAGATCTTTGCGGACTTGATGGCAGAACTGCGTCTGCCCTCACGGAAGTACTTTAGTAACCACAGAGGAGAGTTCTCTGTATTATTTCTGAGCTTCACTGTCCACAAATGTGCTGTGAAATCATGAAAACAGTGCAGAAATATGACTGACCAACAATCTGACAATAATCTGGCTGTTTCTGCTCTGAGTTGTTCCAGTTTTTTTCAGTCTTAATGTCAGCAGAGGGACGTTTTCCATCTGAAGCTCTGCAGCTTGGACCATTCTTAGCCGTATCGGTAGACTATTGGTTCAAATTAGACCGCTGTATCTCTTGTTTAAATTGGAGTTCACAAGTCTTAAGATGCAGAAAAAAAAAAAATCGACCTCGTCCTTTAATTGGCCCCCAAACTCCTCCACAGGGACATTCAGGCATCTGAATATTCACCAGTTTCTAATCTTTGAAGTCTTTCCTCAGCGTTTAATGGTCATGTTGATCATCACAGTTGTGGATGTCAACGTGGATGTTGCAGCTTCTTTGAGCATCGTGTGGTCTGATCTCGGGGTGAACATGCTGGAGCGTCCTTGGTAGAGTCTTGCTCCAGATGTGCCCACCTGAAAATCATTTTAGTGAGCTCAGTATTCATCTGATCTTATTTTAAAAGAAAAAGCTTAAAGTGCACTGAATATTTGTCCGACTGAATCGTCCCCCATCTGGAACAGATCACAGCCTTTATTATTAACAAGCACCTCCTTCCTTTACTCTCACCGCTCTCTCTGCAGTCTCAGACTCATTGGAGTCCAGAATATGTTCCTGGAGCCAAATCTTGGTTCCCACTCTGTCTGTGTTCGCATGTTCGGCTCATCTGCTTCATCTGCAGCATGAAAATCCAGAAAAGAAATAGTTTAAACTTCCTCCTCCTTGATCCTCCCCTGCATTAATATCTCAAAAGAAACTCATTTTGGTACATTATTTAGGCTTTTGGTGCACTTCACAAGCTCTGACACACACACACACACACACACACACACACACACACACACACACATAGTGCTGGGCGATATGACGATACATATCGTGGGGACGATAGAAAAGTGTGTATCGTGCCATTTCTCTTCTATCGTTTCTAACCTAATTTTATCAATTATTACAGCAAATATGTAATTAAATAACCTGCAACGATAAATTTGATAGAATCATATCTACTTCTACAAAGTAGCCTTTTATGTTTGCACTTTTATTCATGGTTAAAGCCTTAAACAGAGTTCTCTTCAACCCTGATGTTTACTTTAGACACTTTATATTGGTTTGCAAACTTTGCACTACAAGGTTACAGATTTCAGAAAGTTGAAAAATAATTTGTGTTTATTTTTTATAGCTGAACTTCAGGTGCAAAAATGTGTTTTTCCTCTCAGAAACTGTTGTACACTTTAAAAAAAAATGTGAAAGCTACTGTACCTCTGTACCTACCTGTTTTTGCTGCACTAAAATGTATGTTTGTGACAGTTCAGCTAAATGTCCTTTCAAAATAAAGTTGAAAAGTAAGCAATGACATTTTTGTCAAATTCTTCAGAGAATAACTGAAAACATACTTTATTATGGTATATCGTGATATATATCGTTATCGTGATATAAAATAGTCCATATATGATTTTTTCCATATCGCCCAGCACTAGATCATTGCATAACATCCACCTGCTCTGTTTTAACTGGTTTGCTACATTCTGCACCAGGGGAATTAATTATGCACCTTTTACAATAAAAACCAACCAGACAGCCTGAAATCTGTGAACATTACAACTGAACCTTTGAAAGTCAGGAAAGGCCTTTAAAGTATGAGTATTGTCAGTAAACAATCTGCAGTGCTTGTGATTTCTGTTGACCGTAATAATGTCTGTTACTCAGCTTTTATCATAGTTTATTAAACATTTATTACAGTTCCAGGAGGGAACTGAGACGCATCACTGACCGACTAACGCTGGCGCTGTTGTCTCTGATGTGTTTCACAGTGAAGGAGACCCGTAGGACGGAAATAGACGTCGTGTTGAACATTGAGTGGATCTTCAAGGATTTGACTTTTAGACCCCGACGTGTTCAAAGAGCTGCTGGATGATTGAGACTTTCAACCGTTTTGCAGCTGCCAGACCCTCATCAGGAGCTGCCATGTCAACTCTGCAGACACACGTGACGCAGATCAGCCGCAGAAACAAATCACGTCACGTCACATTTGAGACATAATGTTTCAGAGGGACATTCTGCCATTGAGGATCCCAGTGGTTGAAGACGGACCGGTCCAGTACCTGCACACTCTTTTCTCCCTCAGTCATGCCTCTTCCATGTGGACACATGTTCATTGTGTGATGGTCCATCCCAGACGCCTCCGAGCCCAGAGATGTCACCGCTTGATTTTTATTGATTTTTATTGATTGATTGTTATGTGTCCATGCAGGTCTGTAGGTTTTTATGAATGTTCCTACTGTCATCCCTTGTCCATGTGCTCATATCAGCTGTAGATAAATGACGGTTTTTCAGTGATTTCTTTTGCATATTTTTTAAAAAGTAGACAGCTTCTCCCCAGTTTTACTCTTCGAATACTTATTTTTTTTTATGGAGACTACTTTTGTACCAAATCATAATCATCTGTTTGAGTGAACAGATTTTTTTTTTTTTTAACTTATTCCCATTGAAATGCTCCTTTCTCAGCTTTGTTTGGGACGTGATGTAGGCCTGAAATGCAGAAGTGGATTCATATTTACACATTATATTAAGCTGATGAGAATCAATGTGAACTAAAAGTCAAACTAAATCTGAGAATCACAATTTTTTTTCTTTTTTTTTTTTTTTTTTTCATTTTCCACATCTCCCCAACTCTTTCTGATTTGTGTTTGTACAAATCTGGACACCAAATAAAAGTTCCAAAAACTAAGAGAAGGTCATCATATTTTCTGGAGTCATTTAAAGCCATCAGGGTTAAGAAACATTTTTCATGACAGAAAAGTCATGGAATTTGAAAATGGGAAATTCCAGGTCTGGAAAATTTTAGGAATTTTACAAACACCCATTAGGTTTTGGAAAAGTCACAGAAATTTGCACCATGTCGTAGTGTAATATTACCAACAATAATATAACAATATCTGTGTGAGCTCGTAATATATTTGTCAGCATTTGTGGGAGTGTAAATAAATGTGGTGCCACTGATTTCCTGTGAACGTCCACCAGATGTGTACTGGATGTTCCTGACACGAGCTCATAATCAATCAGTTAACCAGGACTGCTCATCTACCTGCTGGTTTTAGAGCGTCCATGCTGACTGTGAGAAGGGTATTTTTAATATATAATACATATATAATACCAACATCCTGCCCACCTACAATCACCTGTAATGTCTGTCTGAAGAAATGTAAATAAAAACAGCTGCTGCGACAAATAGTTTCCTTTCTGGGATTATAAAAAAAAGTTACTGAATTAAATATTTTAGTCACGTATGGACTTAGATGATTTTAATAATGGTAATATATTATCCTAAACTGTAACATCACAGTTATTCAGTGTCCTGCTGGATGTGTGCGTTTATTAGAAGCCTTTTATTAAATCTAACAGTTTTATTATTAATGCTGTCAACCCAAAAACATTTTGATAGATAGATTATTAATGCTCTTCAAAACTTGGTGGGTGCTCTTTAATCTTTGCTGATGCTCCTAACTAATTTTGGACACACTAGTGCCACTAAAAAGGTCATTTTGAGTGCTGTAAAACACATGTTTAATTTAAGATCGACATGGGAAAACTTCATTTTCAGTTTCAGTCTGACGTTTGCTGACCATTGTTCGACCATACGTTCAGAGCATCTACAGCAGTCGAGACGAGACGAGGCCTGAGGAGCCGGAACAAATCAGCCCAGTGCCAGGAAAACACACATTTAACAATCGACGGCTTCACTTTGATAAAAATAAGGTACGGCTTGAGAAAGTCCAGGATCCAAAGCTGCTAAATAATGTTGTAGTTTTATTAGCACTCCACTGGTGTGAGAGATGCATCGGTTCAGTTTTTATGTGTGTGTGTCTACTGTCATTAATTTTGTTTCAGAGTGGTAACTCCTGGCCTGGAAATTAGGTCTTAAATTTGGTACACACTAAAGATCTGGGGATGTGGTCGTGGACTGGTGCTGAAACATCATGGGAATATTTAAGTTTTTGAACCCTGGCTGCGCGTTGTCATCTCTCTACCTGTTTTTATCCAGAATCAAAGACCTCACTCACTGAACTGATTTTAATATTTTTGTATATTTCTGTCTTCACTTTCTGCAAACTATACAGAAAACATTAACAAATGTATTTATTTTTCTTCATGTTTTGATCTGGAGTAGAATGTGCAGTGTTCTCATGAATGTGCATATTTGGAAATAAACACTGTTATAAGGATTGTAACATTCTTACATATATATTTCTGCTGAGCAGTGCAGGACACGAGAAAGAAAAACCCAAAACAGGAAGTTAACATCCCTCGTGGAGAAAAGGAGAAAAGAACAACATGATGACAGAGCTCTGAACTAATCTAAAAAAGAAACAGGAAGGAAATAAGTCTTCAGTAAAACAAGGGTCCTCTCACTCCTGCTGCACTGACATGAACTGATCAGCTTTCCCAGCTATTCATATACAAATCTACACCCTCAAACAAAGGACTATGCAAAATGTGTAGATCCTACCCTGGTCTACCTGGGTTGAGGGGGTCTCTGTGGTGGCGCCCCCTGTGGCCGCAGGCTGTGGTGCTTCTCAGCGTGGATGGTTCTTCCTCACCTGGATCCTCAGTGTCCTGCAGTGTTCATTTTGACAAGAATTTTACTTTTTAATTTAGTCTTACTCACTCACCAAAGGCTTGATTCAGTTAAAGTCACATATTAGTCTTTTTGTTTTCCTTTGTTTTAGTTAAAATTTAGTCACTACAAATCAGTTTTCGTTTTAGTCTCAATTTAGTCTTTTTACAAAATGTGACAGTTGTTATACTGTAATAGATTTTGCAAAAGGTTTCCTGTCATGGTAGTAAAAATCATTGTAGCATATGTTTAATTGGGTTTAGTCATTTAAACTAAGAGTGTACCATATTACTTCTGTTTATTTTCTGAATATTTGTACAACAAATGATTTATCTGCAAGGCTAAAGCGCTAATCCTCTTAAGACATCAAAAGAAAATAATTTCAAACATTTCAAACCCATTTTCACAATTCACCAAAACTTTCTTCAAAAATAGACCAATATAAAAAACAATATAGAAAACTAGAAAAAGTACTGAGACAGGAAAAAGGTACATGAGTTTAGCACAGTAGTCTAAAATAGAAAGAACATAGTCATCCCAAATAAGATTAACAGAAGGGCTAAACTGGGGCTGAGTCTTAACATTTTGCACATAACTCTGGTTCTAGGGAAGCTGAGAATTTACTAGCTCAGGCCAAAGAGATATAGAACAAGTATAACACATCTGGCACTAGGGGTGGGAATCGAGAACCGGTTCCTGTAGAGAACCGGTTCCATGTGTTTCAATTCCATGGAATCGTTTGGCAGTTTATCCAGCGATTCTCTTATCGATTCCAACCAGCACGAATCTCACGTAATTTACGCAAGTTACACACAGTCAATTCCAGAAAGCACTTACGTGATTAAGTTATGTTGCTTTAGCACGCACATTGCAGGTTCAAACGCTCCAAAGTTTCGCTTCACTTCACCAAAGAAAGATGGCAACAAGGCAACTAGCAGTCATTGTAAAGTGGAGATAACAGCGTCGGGAAAAAACGCGACTAATATGCGATAACGAATGTCGTGTTTTGACGGACTTCAGACTGATGGATCTCAACCCAGCAGCAGCGGCAGTAGCCAAGCTAAGATCACCTCTGCATTTACTATGGAAGGCAACTCTGGTAAGTAGCTATCCCGCTGCCTATGTGCTTCTTTGTAAAACACGCTATAACATTAACGCTATGCTTTTAACAAATGCCTTCTGCATTATATTTAGAAGATGACCGTGATGAGAGAGAGAGTCTGGCAGCACTTGCTACTGCTCACTACCTACCTCCAGAAAGATCACGTATCCTTTTTGAAAAAGCAGATATGCATATTTTTCTTAAAAAGAATTGTTAATTCTTCATAGTATTTGCTAGGGGTGCACGATAACTATCGGGCCGATAACAGGAAATTATAGTCCCGATAACATATATTTCTGTCAACACGGCAGTGCCTCGCTCCCTCTGAGCCTTGAAAATCAAGAATACCCCCTCATGCCAGAAACCAACTCGTTAATTTGGTCATAATTTTGGTAGTTGCTGACTTGAATTGATATCCGCAGTATTCTCCCACATGTTACACATAAAAAAGAAAAAAACTACGAGGAGGGAAGCACAAGCTTTAATACGTAAAACCTGATTGGCCACCTACAACATAATAATCACTTCCATGGAGTTTTGAAATCGCGCTAACGTGAGCTAACGGAAGCTAATGCTAACGTGCGCGAGCCAGCAGCAGCCTCTCCTCCCCTCTCCCTCATTCCTGTCATCTAAAGCTTCAATGAGATTAAAAAATAAAACTTACTGAACCTCATTTACTTTAATTAAAGATATTAATTTAAATGGAACCACAAGCCCAAAAAACAAAGACATTAGGCTACCTGGCCCCTAATAATAACGTTTGGCGGTCGGGCGACTCCGATAACCAGTTCTGGTGGGCTTGACTTGCGGCCAACAATTTCAGGTTCATCTCCAGGAGGATCCAGCCTTTTTAGTTTAGTCTTTTCCTGCGCTCTTTTTTTGTCTTTTCTTTGCATTTTGTTGCTCCACTTTTATGCTTGTATGAACTGCCACTCATGATCAGATTAATCTGTGATCCACCTACCCTGCACCGCATAGACTCTGTTGACTAGTGACTGATGATGATGATTTTACCCAAAATACATTTGGAGATCTTACCATGGCAATCCAGTTGTAAATTTACACATTGTAAAGTTAACTGTGAGAGTGAACATGAATCCAGCCATGTAGCACAACATTTAATTCACTGTGTAGAAACCTACATGACCAAAGTCAGTCTTACATCTTTTTTGACCAACCATGATTCATTCTGGCTGGAGAAACCTATATATAGACCTTTTCGGGCCAGCCCCCCGGAAGTACCCCGTCTGCCACTGCTGGGTTGTGCTACAGAGCGACACTTTCACCGGCTCGCAGTGTTTTTCTCTCTCTACAAATAGATATTTTTATAATGTCGAGTCGGTTGAGTGGGAATACATGTTCTGTCATAAACTGTGCCAACAATGGCGTGAAAATTCAACAATGGAAGAAGAAAGTATGTGAAATACACAAGCCTTTACTGCACGAACACTGCCTTGTTTGCAGAACAAGAAGTTAGGAAGACGTGGGTGAAAAATATCAACAGAAAGGACTTTGTTCCAAATGAATACAGCCGGGTGAGTTTTCGTTAACATTCAATCTCGTACTACTCATAGTCTCGCTGAGAGTCCCGGACGATTCTGGCCGAAAGAACAGCAGTATGAGGCTACTGTAGCCCTCGGCACTAGCACAAGCCTATAAATCAATGAATGAATGAAGGATGAAATAAATTAAATATAACATTAACACATAGCCTAATTTACCGCTAGCGTTAACGTTACAGTAGCATAATCTTTATGGCTTGTTGACGTTAGTTATAACCAGCGTTGCATTTTTCACGTATTCCCACAGTTTTTAGTGTTTGATTATGGGAATAAATCATGCTATTTCCATAACCAATCATTAAAAACAGCAATAAACTACCTTCATCTGTAACTGGAGGCCACTGCCTAACATCATCAATCCAAGACATGTCTGCTTTATCAGTAACAGATGCTCCACGCTGCTGTGTTTGGGTTAGTTGGTGGAGCACCGCACAGTCCAGTTATGGCGGGGCCACTAGGGGGCGCATGTCCACAATTTTTAAGTCGAAAAGGTCAATATAACCTCATACGTTGTGTATGTATTTGTCACAGAGGTTGTTGTAACCAGTATTGCGCAGGGCGCGACTGATCCCCCCCCCACCAGCCCCCCTGACGCCCCGTGAGTGCATGAAAACATATGTGTGGGGTTGAGAGGAACCGGTTTTTATTCTTTGTTGTGTTCCTGTTTTATGTCTTATATTGTGAAGCACTTTGTGTTGCATTTTTTATGTATGAAAAGTGATATATAAATAAAGTTTTGATTTGATGATTTGTAGTCGCTGTTGTTTTCACTTCCTCAGTTTCTCACAACACCACTGATTCATCACAGATGAACGCCACCAGATTTAGCTCATGACTGGGAAACCTGCCCGTTTAATGAAGACGTTAGAGTAGGTTTATCCAGATGTAATTGGCAGAATTACCTTAACATAAACACCTGTTTTTAATCATTTCAGACAGAAATGAGAATATGAACATAAAAGAAAAGGTTAGAAAAAAAACTGAGAATAAAAGGAGAATGAAACATTAAGACCTGTGTCAGACTCAGATAAGCCATAGCTTATCTGAGACATTTGGCCTGGACTGACGCACAAAATTCAGCCACATATGCACCAGAAATGGCCCAAATCTGAGCTTTTTTTTGAACCGCTGGTCCATGCTAGGCTCTGAAAACACTTGCTCTAAACCATGACAAAGCCAGACTTATCATTAGGGCCACACGTGTTTCCAACAGCACTTCCCAGGGCTGTCACCGACCTATACGGTCTATTAGATCAGATTATCTGGGAATAGTCCATGTTCTGCTTCAAAGGCAGCAAATATAATCAGAAAGTGTTGGAAAAAATACAAAAGCATAAATAGCAAACAATAGTGATGAAACAGTCATGATGTGATTGTTTACAGGCTAAATAATCTGCAAACCCGTCGCAGAATAAATACTGCAGGAGTTGGAGTTTCTGTGTATACAGTAAGTGGATTAAATGCTTCATACGTACATTATACACGGCTCAGAAGTGACCTTTGTCTGCAACAGATATGAGCGTGACGTTACGCAGCCTCCGCCCTGCGGCGAGGCTGGCTCTGACAGATCTATGACTGCCTGTTGCTGCTGGAGCTGCATCCTGTAACATGGGTTGGTGCAGGTCGCTCCTCCTCCTCCTCCTCCTCCTCCTCCTTCTCCTCCTCCTCCTCCCGCTGAAAGTCTCAGTGTGCATTATTACTGAGCAGCACCACAGAACTGGTGATGGTGTCTCTGCCGCCTCTGGAGCTGCTGCGTTCTTGCAGCATTTATGCGACTGTTTGAACATTGTGGGCTCCAAACGTCTTAATTCTATGGCAACAGCCAGACCAGTATCAATAAAAGACTTCCAGTATGGCGTGCAGGGGAGTGGGAGCGCTGGTCAATGACTTTGTAGTAAATTTTGTTGATTGAAGTTCTTAGCAATGTTGCAGCCATGTTGGTTGCTCTTTGACACTTCTGTGTGAATCATTGCATTAAACCCAGCTGCTATGTTGTAACTGGTTTGGTACATTCTATACTGGTGGAAAGGGCTGTGACCTACTTTAGGAGAGAGCACTTTAGTGAATTAGATGACTTTGCCTGGTCTGCCATACCGTACAGTACACCATTTTGGATGTCTGTTGTTCAGACTAAACTGACTGTCGCTGTGCCAACGTCACACCCTTCATTGTTCTGACTGGTTGATTGACGACCCGAAGGCGTCCGTTAGTACTGCCCGCTGGAAATCAAACTGGAATCCAGAGGAACCGGACGACTTCTTTGTATCAAAGAGGGGACAAATTAGGATGGCTGAGCTGGTGAGGTTCCAAAGGTCTGACACCACAGGTGAAGGTACCATCATTCATTACAAAAAATAAAAATAAAACTATATAATTCATTGTGAACATCTGGATCTTACTGGGCCTGAAAACAACTTACATACAACCCCCAGATTATCATCATTTATTGGTCAAAATGAGTAGCATGAAAAACTAAGTAACTGATTGAGCATCTTGCAGAACCTCCTTTAGCACCAGTATATTTTCTGCATGACATCATCAGGGACTTTGTTCTTTGTTTGTAATTAAACCTGAAGTTCCAGTAGTTTGGCCCGAACGTGACGTCACGGTTGGTGGCAGACCTGCTCCGTTGTTAGTTGGCCTCGCTGGATGTTGCAGGTTATCTTTCATACTGCTACAGATGGAAGGGATCATAAAAGACGGGGAGGACTGCTATCACCCCTGGAGGCTCAAACAAGTGTCACCCAACAGACTACTTCTTCGTGTTCTTCCTCTGACCCTGTCGCTCCACTGTTGGTCAGCTTGACTGAAACTTCACTGTGGTCCAGTTGTGGGACTGGGATGAAGAGTCGAGTCTGCAGTGACTGACCGGAGCCAGACGCTGCCCATCGGCGATTCATTTCAGCAGCAATGGATATTGGAAATATGGAGAGATGCTGCTCTCCGCCACAGATTCTGTACACAAACGACCACGCAGAGCAGAGCAACCAATGGTTAATTTACTTCTACCTGTCTAGGCTAATTCATTAGGCATCTGGTGCAGATATAAGTAACATAAAGAAAGATAATACATATATATGGCTCAAACTGTTGCCATATTCAAATTGCTGCTAAAAACTCTCCTTTTTCCTTGGCTTTTGACTCAAGTATGCTCTGATACTTTATTAGTGTTATTGTTTTTCTGCCTGTGTTTCACATTTGTATAACATTTTAAACATATGCAGTAATGTGAAAAGTAGAGTACAGCCAGTCTCAATTCAAAGGTTTTAAAAGAAAGTCTAGACCTGGTAATGATTGACAGCAGATTTATGAGCCATCATGTAAAAAGAGGGTGGATATTTGCTTTTCAGTGGCTGCATATGTCTTCTAAAGTTGTACTCTAGACTTTCCGACACCACTTGAACGCACCTCCTCTTCCTTGAATCGCAAGAGAGCGGAAAAGCGCGTGCGCTGATCAGGAAGTTACAGTTTTTACAGCCATCGCGGGAGCCTCTTCAGCTATTTCGTGAGAGATGCCCCCTAAAACTGCGAAAAAGATTTTGAAAAACACCCTGTACGATCTTTCAGATGAACAGTTTAAGGAGTTTTGCGACTCGCTCGTGGACCGGAGGGCAGAGCCGTGCGTCAGGCGCTTCAGGGTGGAAGGTAAAAGCCGCTTGGACATTGCAGACGTCTTGATAACCACCTTTACCGAGAAGGGAGCTCTGAAGGTGGCCGAGGAGATTCTCAGAGACAACGGCTGCAACCAGATCGCAGATCTACTAGGTAGGTTAAACATCTGGATTCATGGTCTGATCCAGGAGCGGCAGCCATGACGGTAAAAAGAAAATAAAAACTCCGCGGAAGTTTCCGGGGCGATAAACAACTATTATCCATTATTGTATATAAAGACAATCTTTAATAATTTTAACTTATTAAATAAAGTTCAGTTATAAGCGGACACTGGCAGAGAAAACCCGACAATCCGATTATTTCATTTTTACTTTCGGTTTTGCGCTCGGAGGCGCTCTGAGGGCGCCAAGTTATCTCCTCCTCCAAAGTGCTTTAAGACACGGAAACTGAACGAAAAACAAGAACTCCGTGTAGCTGAAGCATGAACCTCGTTCATTTAAGGATCCTTTGAGGCTGAAACGTTTTCAAACTGCTGCAGCTTCTCAGTAAGACCATAGATGAGGAGTTACAAGTCTGAATGAAGCTGCTAGAAAACTCTCCAGGTCCTTCAGATACTTGAACTGATAGAAAAACTGATAGAAAACCTGAATGAGCAGGTAACCAGCTGGATTGTGTGTCCTCCAGATTTGTTAAATTACCAATGATGGAGAGAAAGAGGGTGTAATTCTTTAGTATGTTGCATAAAAGTTGCGTTTCAAATGTCAAAATCTAACAGTGTCTTCTTCTTTCTTTGCAGCTAAAGAGGCAGGTGGAGGGTCCTCGAACTCTGGTTCCAGTGAGTAAGGTTTCTGCTTTTATTTATTTTTAAATTTGACCATAAAGATATAGCAATCTGGGTGATGAACTAAAGACAGGTAATAAGTCTTTTCACAGTGCGCTCACAAAAAGCAAAACTTTAATTTAAAGAAAAGTACAACATTTGTTTTGTTTGTAATAATTCAAAGTTGGAACACATTTCATGTATTTTGTAATGAATCCTGAAAGTTAAGTTGTTGAAGTTGTTTTTCTTCTATAAGCTGTAACTTCAGTACATTCAGCCTCTGAACACTCGTTTATTTTTTTCTTCAGTGCATTTTGTGGACGAACACAGAGAGGCCTTGATCCAGAGGGTGTCCAGTGTTGATCCCATTCTGGATGCACTCTTTCAGAAAAGAGTCATCAGTCCTGAAGATTATGACACAATAAGGCTTCACCCCACCTCTCAGAAGAAGATGAGGGAGATCTACGCAGGTCCTCTGAAAGCCGGCGACCGCTGCAAAGATATCTTCCTGGAGATCCTTCGGGTTCAGCAGCCATATCTCATGGAGGACCTGGAATAAAATGAATTCTGGTGACATCAAAAACAACCACATCAACCTGGATACAAAATGTTGTTGGCAGTGGCAAATAGCAAAAACTTAAAATTTGTTGGAATTTCAGTGGTTTGTAATACCCTATACCTTGTAATACCCTATTGGCCAAATTTGTATTTTTAAATCACCTGTGATGTCAGATATATATTTTTTCAATGTATATATTTTTTTAATGAATTATCATGTAGGCTCAATATTTCCACCAGAAACAATGTTTCCTTACTGCATAGTAATTTTACTTCCACATAAAGTACTTGTCCCATTATTTTAACCAGTTTTATAATGTTTTACATCAACTGCCAATTTGCTATTGATGCCACATTCAAAATGTTTTTAACTTGAGCATCATAAAAAAAAGTTAATCTTTATTCAAATTTGAGTGGCTGTTCTTTTTTAACTTCCCCATCATCATCTAACAATCACTAACATGACAACAGTGACACCTGTTGGACACACCCTGGTACAGCAACCAGACTTTAGTATGAGAACGTAACAACAAAAATAAAGATCTCACCATGTCTTAAAATGAGATAAACAAAGCCCCAGATGAACAACAGTAATACATTATATATCAGAATATAGGGAGTGTTTAGTATAAATGAAGTCCAAAGGTAGAAGCAGTATGTGAACACAGCTCAACTACCCTGCTTCATGGCTGAGTTTGAAAAATGCTTCATTGACGTATGAAACTCTGAACCACCGCTGTTCGAGTCAGTGACAGTCCCACCAGAACCGGACCTTTTCCGCCACAGATGTGGGTCGACTCTCCGTCGGCGCTTCGCCATCAATTTACAAACAGAACAACGAGCTGCCTGGAAGTCAGGTGCGAAAATGGCAGAGAGAATCCGGTGAAATTTCAAAATAAAGCACCGCTGGCAGGCTCGTGGATCAACATTTTGTCAAGCCGCGGAGACGGTGTTGTAGAAGAGGGTTTTAGAAAAGGAAAACGTCAGTCTGTAAGATGAAAAACACTTTTGCTTCACAGCACTCAGCCTTTTTAAATGTATACTTCAAGGGAGAACAAGACTGTCTTGTTCTCCCTTGAAGTATACATGTATATCTCGTATGTCTTGTCAAGACATACGAGATATAGGTCTCCCGTGCAACGGTCACGCTCTCTCAAAACCTTTGGGCAAGTTCGTTATCAATCACGGACAGAGCCGAACGGCAAGCTTTCTGTTGGGCTTTAAAACCGGAACACCGCGTGTTCCGTGTCATATACGGTAATCATATACGGTAATATATACGGTAATCATATATGTCTGCGCACTGAGTGACTTACGGTAATACCCCCCCGGTGCGTGTGTGTGTATGAGACGAGCTAGGGAAGTTGTGTGAAGAGTGTGGATTAAAGCTTGCGGAGATATTCAGAGGCCTCCTTTCACAGTTATTTACATGGTGTCAGAAGTAAACCAGGCGAGGAGAAATGGCCAAGTTTAATCCCCCGACGAACTTTGCCTTCGAAAAACCGGGAGAGTGGCCGGATTGGAAACAGCGGTTTGTGAGATTCAGGACTGCGACCAAGCTCGACAAAGAAGACGGCACCGTGCAAGTGAGCAGCCTGATATACGCCACGGGCAGTGAGTTGGAAAATATCTACCGGTCATTTGTTTTTGCCGAAGAAGAACATAGAAATGACTTTGGTAGAGTGCTTGGAAAATTCGACGAGTACTTTGTCCCCAGAAGGAACGTTATACGTGAACGGGCGTGTTTCCATCAGCGCATGCAGAGACCAGGAGAGAAAGCGGAGACTTTTATCAGAGCTTTGTATGAACTTTCGGAGCATTGTGAATTCGGTGCCTGCAGGGATGAAAACATCCGGGACCGAATTGTCTTTGGGATTATTGATAAAGTTCTCTCACGAAAGCTGCAGCTGACGAAGGACCTAAGACTGGCGCTGACCATAGAGACGGTCAGGCAGTCTGAGGAAGTTGCTTCACAGGTCAGCATGCAAGGAGAGGCAGCAGGAGTGATACAGGAAGTCACTCACAAGCACGTACACAGGCCGTCGAGGTAAGAAGAAAGAGGGAAATAAAGGACAATGTGGAAAGTGTGGAAAAGTGCAACACAGCAAAGATGAAAATTGCCCAGCTAGAAAATCGACATGTAACACGTGTCATAAAGTTGGACATTGGAGCAGAGTGTGCAGAAACAGGAAAGCAGTGAGAGAGGTCACAGAGCAAACAGAGCAGCAGCAGTCATACTTTCTTGGGGCTGTGAGTAAAGCAGACGGGTCATCAGAGGAATGGTCTGTCAAGCTGCTGGTGGGCTCCACATTGGTAGAGTTCAAAATCGACACGGGGGCCGATGTGAGCGTCATCAGTGAGAATACTTACCACGCACTCAAGCCCAAAAGTCCACTGGAACCTGCTGAAGTCCCTCTGGATAGCCCAGGGGGGGAGCTGCAGTGCTTAGGACAGATCCAGAGCACTGTGTCCCACAAAGGAAAGACTCACCCACTCACTGCATATGTCGTCAGGGGACGCTCTGTAAACAATCTACTCAGCAGACCACTATCTGTGAAAATGAACCTAGTGAGAAGAGTGGATGAAACGGTGTGCAACAGAGGACGCTTGAAAGGATATGGTGAGCATGGGACATTAAAGACAGAACCAGTAAAAATACAACTGAAGGCAAAGCTCAGCCATATGCTGTACACACAGCACGACGTGTACCTCTCCCTATGCTGCAAAAGGTAAAGGAGGAGCTTCAGAGGATGGAGAGAAACGGCATCATTGAGAGGGTGACACAACCCACCGACTGGTGTGCACCTATGGTGCCTGTACTAAAGAAAAGCACAGGTAGAGCCCGCATCTGTGTTGACCTCAAAAGGCTGAACCAAGCTGTGAAAAGAGAGCACTACATCTTGCCTACTGCAGAGGAAATCACAGCAAAGCTGAGCGGGGCCACGGTCTTTTCTTCACTAGACGCTGCCAGCGGATTCTTCCAGATACCGCTGCACCCAGACAGTTGTAAACTCACCACCTTCATCACGCCGTTCGGCAGGTTCAATTTCAAGCGGTTGCCGTTTGGAATTACAAGTGCACCCGAAATCTTCCAAAGAAAGATGATGGAGACATTGCAGGGGCTGGTGGGAGTTGAGGTTTTCATGAACGACATCCTGGTCTATGAGGCGACAGAGAAGGAACATGACAGCCGCCTGGAGAAAGTGATGCAGCGCATAGAAGCAGCAGGCCTGAAGCTCAGTAGAGAAAAGTGCTCCATCAAGCAGAGTCGGCTGCAGTTTCTGGGGCACCTCATTGACCAGTCAGGGATCCGGCCAGACCCTGACAAGGTGGAGGCAATACGACAGCTGTCACCACCAGCAGATGTGCAGGAGCTGAAAAGGATACTGGGAATGGTGAATTATCTGGGGAGATACATCACCAACCTTTCAACAGTGGGACAGCCACTATATGAGCTCCTGAAAAACAAGAATGAATGGACATGGAGTCATGCACAGCAAGCAGCGTTTGAACGCTTTAAAGAGCTATTGACAACTGCACCTGTACTGACATACTACGACCTGAACAAGCCCACTGCTGTGTCAGCTGACGCTAGTAGCTATGGACTCGGGGGCGTTCTCCTCCAGCTCCACGGGGAGCAGTGGAAACCTGTGGCGTATTGCTCCAGACGCCTCACTGAAGCAGAAACTCGCTACGCCCAAATAGAAAAGGAAAGCCTTGCTGGCGTGTGGGCGTGTGAGAAATTTGACAGATATCTCAGTGGGCTGGAGCAGTTTAAGCTGGTTACTGACCACAAGCCGCTGATACCCCTCATTAACAGCCACCGTCTGGACAATGTGCCTCTACGGTGCCAGCGCCTCCTCATGAGGCTCATGAGATTTAACCCGGTAGCAGAGTATGGTCCAGGAAAAAACTTTGATTGTCGCAGACACCCTGTCACGCAGTCCACTGGCCAGCACAGCTGCAGAGACAACACTCACAGTGAGGTGGCATGCTACGTGGCAAGTGTAGTCGAGGGGATTCCTGCGTCTACAAGCAAACTGGATGAGATCAGAACGCTGACAGCAGCCGACACCCAGCTGCAGTCAGTCGCAAGGCTCATAAAGACTGGATGGCCGGAACGCCTCAGCAGCGTGGCCAGAGATGTTAAAGAGTACATCCAGGTGAAATCAGAGCTGTCGGAACACAATGGCCTCATCCTAAGAGGAAGCAGGATTGTGGTGCCGAGGATAATGAGAGGCGAGATCCTCCAGAAAATTCACGAAGGGCACCAGGGCCTCGTTAAATGTAGGGAGAGAGCGTGTTCATCTGTGTGGTGGCCCGGGCTCTCTGCAGAGATCAACAAGCTGGTGACCTCATGCCAAGTGTGCCGTGAACTGAAAAGAACGCAACAAAAGGAGCCTCTCATCTCCACACCGCTCCCTGAGCGACCCTGGAAAAGAGTTGCAATGGATCTCTCTGAGTACAAACACCACAGCTACCTGGTGATTTCTGACTATTACTCCAGGTTCCTAGAAAATATTGCATTTGCCCTCAACGGCGAGCGCTCAAGTCATCCAGAAATTAAAGACTGTCTTTGCCAGGTTTGGAATTCCTACTGAGGTGGTGAGCCATAATGGACCCCAGTTTTCAAGCGCTTAGTTTCAGGAGTTTGCGAGGCAGTTTGACTTTAAGCACTGCACGTCCAGCCCACATCATCGTCAGGGCAACGGCCATGCAAGCAGACTGCTAAGAAAATTCTCAAGCAGGGGGATCCTGTGATGGCTCTGATGGTCTACAGGTCTACTCCCTGCTCCACCACAGGCTTCAGCCCAGCCGAGCTATTGATGGGGAGGAAAATCAGGACCACACTGCCCGTCTTGGAGAAAAACCTCCTGCCCAGATGGCCGGGAAGGACAGCTGTGAAAGAAAAGGACAGGAGGGAAAAAGCTAAACAGACTCATTACTTCAACCGTCATCATGGAGCCAGGCTTTTACCTACCCTGCAGCCTGGAGACGCTGTGTTCTCCAAGTTGGACCATGAGAAATCGTGGTCTTTGGCAGCAGTGATCTCAGGTGAGAGCACCACCCCAAGATCATTGGTCATCAGGGCGCAGCAGGGTGCGGAGCTGCGGAGGAACCGCCGTCACCTCCAACCTGGGCCGGTTCACCAACCTGGGCCGGTTCACCAACTCACCCCAGCAGCACCTAGTGTGTGCACGGACTCAAGCACTCACTCACTCTGATGTAGCCACCGTGTTAGAGACTGTTCCTGTCAGTCAGAGTGAGGCTGCTCCCAGAACCCTTCTACCGGGCCAGACTGTGACTAGATCGGGTCGGGTTTGCAAGCCAGTCAACAGGCTCGACCTGTAGACAGGTGTTCAATATATGGCCTTTGGGGGGAAGGGAAAAGAAAAAAAATGTCTACAAGTTGTTTATATTCCTGTTGATATTGTTGTTTTATGACTGTCAAACAGTAGCATTTATGCAGTATTTCAGTCAAGTGAGAAGGAGACTGTTTATGTTGAAATGTTATTTTGAGTTATGATAACCTTTGTTTACAATGAGGCCCGTTAAACAGTTATTTGTGTAAGAAACGGTTCCTATGATGTTACTGAAATAACACAAGAAAAGAGGGGGAGATATCATATACGGTAATCATATACGGTAATCATATATGTCTGCGCACTGAGTGACTTACGGTAATACCCCCCCGGTACGTGTGTATGAGACAAGCTAGGGAAGTTAGCCGTTTGCTGTATGTTGCTGTACGTTGCAAGAGTGTGAATTAAAGCTTGCGGAGATATTCAGAGGCCTCCTTTCACAGTTATTTACATTCCGCACTTAAGTTAGAAAGATATTCACAGATTCGGCTTTCCGGGATCAATAAGTCTGAAGCCACACATCGTCAAAACACAAATGATGCCTCTATCACATCTTGATAGCATAGACTACCAGCTACAAGGACAAAAACCCCGATTTATACAAAAATAAGCAGTCCTGCGAGCTCGATGTAACATATTGATGAAAATACGCAGCCGGCAGCCGTGCCAGTGCCCAGGGACCGTCTGCAAATTGCAACAAAAGAAAAAAACCCTGGAAACAAAAATCAATAACTCCACTGTTGTACTGTATACAGACGCTAAAATCACTCCACACATCAGAGTCCTCCTCATGGTCATACTACAACAGCTATAATGTAACAAAAACATTTGGAATAATTGATGCCTGGATGCCTAATTCAAAATGCTTTTAACTTGAGTTTGACAGTAAAATCTTCATTTCTAGTAAAGATTGGAGTGACTGTTTATTTTTTTGCCCACATATGAAAAATAAGAGTTTTCCTGTGAAGACTCATATTATGGAGCTAAATCAGCCATTACCTGTAG
Source organism: Hirundichthys speculiger (assembly GCA_018398805.1). Taxonomy (NCBI): domain Eukaryota; kingdom Metazoa; phylum Chordata; class Actinopteri; order Beloniformes; family Exocoetidae; genus Hirundichthys; species Hirundichthys speculiger. Next base: position 178,231 of record JAGFBZ010002093.1, read on the forward strand.
TTCAAAAAACTAAAAATCTCTTGGGTTTTTTTTTCTCCAATTACAAATTTGATGCTCTCAGATTCAGATTGTCTTTTTTCACCTTCAGATCATTTCTTCAGGTTCAAATCTTTTTTTGATCAACTTTTGGATCATTTTTTCAGGTTCAGAATTTTGATCTGGCATGGGGGGCGGGACACCATGATTGACAAGGCTGAGAACCTTTTATTGCCTTTAGTGAATGTAGGTAGGGGAGAATGGGGTAATGTGAGACACCCCCTGTATCTAAGCAATAGGACATACCTGTGGTGTAGTGCTGGGCGATATGGAAAAAATCATATATCACGATATGGACTATTTTATATCACGATAACGATATATATCACGATATACCATAATAAAGTATGTTTTCAGTTATTCTCTGAAAAGTTTGACAAAAATTTCATTCCTTACTTTTCAACTTTATTTTGACATTTAGCTGAACTGTCACAAACATACATTTTAGTGCAGCAAAAACAGGTAGGTACAGAGGTACAGTAGCTTTCACATTTTTTTTTTAAGTGCACAACAGGAAAAACACATTTTTGCACTGAAGTTCAGCTATAAAAGATAAACACAAATTATTTTTCAACTTTCTGAAATCTGTAACCTTGTAGTGCAAAGTTTGCAAACCAATATAAAGTGTCTAAAGTAAACATCAGGGTTGAAGATAACTCTGTTTAAGGCATTAACCATGAATAAAAGTGCAAACATAAAAGGCTACTTTGTAGAGGTGGATATGATTCTATCAATTTTATCATTGCAGGTTATTTAATTACATATTTGCTGTAATAATTGATAAAATTAGGTTAGAAACGATAGAAACGATAGAAACGATAGAAGAGAAATGGGACGATATACACTTTTATATTGTCCCCACGATATATATTGTCATATTGCCCAGCACTACTGTGGTGTGTCCCATTTAAGCGACTGATTTTCAAGGCCTGTCCATTTCACCTTGGCCATGAAGAGCGTGACTCCTTTGTGCTGTGGTAAGCATGTGTTTTGTACAAAAATACATTTTTGGGATGTAAAAGTAAATTTTTCGGTTTTCACCATAATCAAATCGGGTGCTAAAAATAATTGATTATAACGGACAAACTCATATCATGTATATTGTTGAACTATAACCTTTTAAAATGATGCGGTGCTGCTAGCTAAAGATTGGCCTGAATTCCGCAGAGAAGTTGTTTAAATAAAGTGGTGGTGGGTTAAAGTGAGACAAATCAGTGTTTTCACAACTTTTGAAAGTAGAAGTTGCGTTGAGTGGAGTAGGAGTTGCAAGGCCCGAAAGACCCCCCTAGGGGGGCCTGGGGGCATGCTCCCCCAGCAAATTTTGAAATTCTAGACTCTCGGAGACGCATTTTCCAGCATTTTGAGATGCAAAATGGGATGTTCAGATACCTTTTTTTTTAATTAAAATAACCCTAGCCATAACGTTGCATGTCTTTTGTTAAACAAGAGTAAAGAAAGTAATTGCAAGTTTGAAAGAGCAAAGTGTGATACATGTATTTAATAACAAATCAAATGAAAATAAACTAGTTATTTTATAACTCCATGTTTGCTTGGTTTATGATAACATTAACGTCCTTGATATTAGTGGACAGTAGTGGATCCAACGCATACTCACTATTGGCAACATTTTGGCATTGTGCTTAGTAATATGCAAGATTACCAACAATTTAAAAGTGAATTTTCGAAAGTAAAGGTTAAGTGAAAACATGTAAACTCAGTCAAGCCCAATAATCTGATCAATTTAGCAACTACTTAATTCAGTAAAGGGCAATTTGTACAAGAAGAAGAAAAAACAAATTGCAACTTCTCCATCATTTTTGTTCAAAACAACAGCAAATTAATTTATAGGAAATACAGTGCCTTGCAAAAGTGTTTGGCCCCCTTAAACTTTTTGCCACATTTCAAGCAAAGATTTTTTGTCAAGAATCAACAAGTGGGACACAATTGTGAAGTGGAACAAAATTTATTTGATATTTTAAACTTTTTTAACAAATAAATAAACTGTAAAGTGGGGCGTGTAATATTATTCATTCTCCTTGCATTAATACTCTGTAGCGCCACCTTCTGCTGCAGTTTCAGCTCCAGTCTCTTGGGGTTTGTCTCCATCAGTTTAACTCATCCAGAGACTAAATTCTGGTCCATTCTTCCTGTAAAACAGCTGGAGCTCAGTGAGGTTGGATGGAGAGAGTTTCTGAACAGCAGTCTTCAGCTCTTTCCACAGATTCTGGACTGGATTCAGGTCTGGACTTTGACTTGGCTGTTCTAACACACCTTCCATTTCAGTCTGATTGCTGCTCAGAGCTCCTTGAGATGTTTAAAGCTTGAAAAATCTTTTTGTATCCACATCCAGCTTTAAACTTCTCCACAACAGTATCTGGGACCTGCCTGGTGTGTTCCTTGGTCTTCCTGATGCTCTCTGAGCTTTAACCAGAACCCTGAGACTATCACAGAGCAGGTGCATTTATACGGAGGAAGTCGGAAGATGTTATTAGATGTTATTACTCTGGATGCATCATCATTAGAAAAGTGAACCATTACATTTAGGTTTTTTTTTTTTCTCCATGTTTTGGGTGGTTGATTCAACAACATTCAGAGGAAACGTCCACCCTTGGAGCTGATCAGACAGACGTTTCTAGAACTCTGAAGCTGTCATGTGTGTTCACATAACTGGCCTGCTGAGTGGAAACGGACAGATTTGTAAAGTGTTCTTTATTAACGCTGCTTTTTTTTTTTTTTTAACATGGATCTACAGCGGTTGAGCGACCGTTAATGATCAGGCACGTTCCACTGTGAACGAGCGCACGTGTATTTTCAAGTCGGAAATAAAACCGGTCATCGGGGCCGCTACGTCCGCAGCGCTGTGGCTGTTGCTCCGGGAAAGCAGCTGCTTTATACCCGGCGTCTCCTTCGTGATGGCGAAGAGCTTTTTTTCTTTTGCTGCTATAGACTAACTTCTTGGAGCACAACACAGTCAGGTAGCAGGTAGCTTCTGGCAGCAGCTCCCAAACCGGTTCTGTCCCCTGTGTTCCTCTGTCCCCTGTTCCTCTGTCCCCTGTCCCTCTGTCCCCTGTCCCTCTGTCCCCTGTTCCTCTGTCCTCTGTCCCTCTGTCCCCGCCCAGAGACGCTTGAATTTTGCCTCCGTTCTTCTGAATGCGGGAGAAAAAACCACCGACTCACTTCGCCTGCGTTTTAAGACCACTCAGAAATAACGTGTTTCTGTGCGTGTTTTGTTTTTTCTTCCCCTAAATCATAGTCAAAAGCCGGAGATACTTTAACCCCTGAGTTTATTAACTCAAAAACCTTTGTGGACACTTAGCTCTTTTACGAAAACTTTATTTATTTCATGATTTATTTACCCAAGGGAAAGTAGGCGTCGCAAATGGAAAAGTTGCCGTCGGATGCGACGGCCGACGGCTGTTTTTGAAAACACTGCAAATGCCATGGGGAAAAGTAAGACACTGTCTCACTTTTTCCCTAGAGGCAAAATAAGACAAAAAAATAAGCTTTGATTTTTGTGTCTTAAACAGTATGAAAAATCCATGTCAAGGAAATATCACAGGAAGACAACCTGGGGCCGAACCTCCATTGAACAGTTGGAAAGTGCAGCCACTGAGGTCATGGAGACAAAGAGGTCCTTAAGAGGTGTTTCAAGGAACCGTAATATTGACAAGTCAAGCCTCCTAAGATTTATAAGAAAAATGGACTAGGGGAGACGTTCTTACAGTGGCCTGGGGTTCGGTGGCCCAGGCAAAGAGAATTTTCACTAATGAGATGGAGGAAAGAACTTTCCAAACACCTGAAAGAACTTGCTGAACAGTCCTATGGCCTCTCTCCAGCTAAGTGGCATTTGACATTTGAATATGCAGACAAGAACCATGTCCTCATGCCTGCCAACTGGAAAGAGACCCAGTGTGCAGGTAAGCCAGGGTGTGCAAGACATCGTATGATTTCCTATGGTAACGAAGGCTGATCTTCCCACAAGGCTAAATCTTATAATAATGGATTATCTATAGGTCAAGAGTGGTTCAGCAGCTTCCCAGCACGTTGCTGATTTTCTGTCTGAACTCCAGAATCAACATCCCTCTGAAGGGCCACTAGCTTCAATAGAACGACTGTTGGGGAGTTCTTTGATAATCTGGCAGTAGTCATGGACAGGTAGGAGAATTGATTCTTCCAATGCATGTGATTTATTCTGGTTTTGTTCTCTAAAACTAAGTAGTTTGGATTCCCTTTCTCCTTGCAGAGCCGGTTCAGACCTCCATGGGGCCCTAGGCAAAATTCTGCAAAGGGGCCCTCCTCACTGAATTCAACAGCCACACCTGACACCGCAGTGCTTCCACTCATCCCCCTTTCTGCAGGATCATCAGGTGGAGCAGATACTGTTGCTTGAGGTACTGACTCTGAGCTAGCTTCTGATGCTGTCTGTTCTTCCCCTGTGCCACTTGACAACGATGGCTGTACTGGACCTGCGCTGTTTGTACTGCCTGAAGCAACTGTTTCATCTGTGCCTGTATTAGATGAACCTGGCTCTGTCCCTCCACTGGCTGACTGGCTGGAGCCTGTGCTGCTGGTGCTAAGAAATTTAAGCATAGCACCTGTAAAATATAGACAAGACAAAGCAACTATTAATTCAGCTCCATCAAATTGGCTGCACTTAAATTTACTTTAATATTTCAAATATAGGTAATTGTTTATATTATGTACTATAATTCTGATTCATTTAGCACTGTTTATGCATTTATATTTGCCTGTGTACTATCCAAGCAAATAACATTTATTCTTAAGATAAGATAAGATAGAACTTTATTGATCCCACACCGGGGAAATTCACGTGTCACAGCAGCTCAAGCAGAACAGATAGAAAGTAGAGTGACAGCAGGGTAATTATAAAAATAGGCTAAAAATAAAATAGAATATAAAATGTGTATATAGCTCTCTCAGAATTTAACTATTACAATAGCAAAATACAAAATGTTAAGTACTAGAATAAGCAGGGCTATATACTAGGGGTGTGCTCCGATCAATCGGTGACCTGATCGGATCGGCCGATATGCATATGATCGGGATCGGTCAGAATTGTTGTTATGTTGAAATTTGGGCATATCTCACTCAAAAGCATACACTCAAATTCAACCATAATTGTGTTCCGGTGATGCAGCCAATTCAGTTATTAAACAAAGCACTGACAACCTGACGGAGGTGCAAAACGGAGTTTTATTCTCCAAGTCTGCATGCAAAATTCAAAGAGGTCATTACAGAATGCTGGATGGTTCAGAATGACAAAGTATCAGTAGGGAACAGTTGCCTTTAAACATCACATGAAAACATCAGGACCTTGGATAAGTTCTCTAGACGTCAAATTCGGCAGACTCGTTGGAGCCTGAACGATAACAAAACTGTGGCCTTCGAACAAGCAGGAATCGAGACCAGAAGTCATGGACTCATGACACAGCACTTTAGCTCAAAATGCAATCTTTAACATAACAATTGTCATTAAAGCCGATCAAAAGAGCCGATCAAAAACGCTCTATTCTCGTGCGCATACACTGTCTATAGACCTTTTCGGGCCAGCCCCCCCGGAAGTACCCCGTTCGCCCTTGCTGGGTTGTGCTACACAGCGACACTTTCACCGGCTCGCAGATTAACCAGTGTTTTTCTCTTTCTACAAATATATATTTTTATAATGTTGAGTCGGTCGAGTGGGAATACATGTTCCGTCATAAACTGTGCCAACAATGGCGTGAAAATTCAACAATGGAAGAAGAAAGTATGTGAAATACACAAGCCTTTACTGCACGAAGACTGCCTTGTTTGCAGAACAAGAAGTTAGGAAGACGTGGGTGAAAAATATCAACAGAAAGGACTTTGTTCCAAATGAATACAGCCGGGTGAGTTTTCGTTAACATTCAATCTCGTACTACTCATAGTCTCGCTGAGAGTCCCGGACGATTCTGGCCGAAAGAAGAACAGCAGTATGAGGCTACTGTAGCCCTCGGCACTAGCACAAGCCTATAAATCAATGAATGAATGAATGAATGAATTAGGAGAATGATAAATATAACATTAACACATAGCCTAATTTACCGCTAGCGTTAACGTTACAGTAGCATAATCTTTATGGCTTGTTGACGTTAGTTATAGCCAGCGTTGCAGCGTTCCACAGTTTTTAGTGTTTGATTATGGGAATAAATCATGCTATTTCCATAACCAATCATTAAAAACAGCGATAAACTACCTTCATCTGTAACTGGAGGCCACTGCCTAACAACATCAATCCAAGACATGTCTGCGTTATCAGTAACAGATGCTCCACGCTGCTGTGTTTGGGTTAGTTGGTGGAGCACCGCACAGTCCAGTTATGGCGGGGCCACTAGGGGGCGCATGTCCACAATTTTTAAGTCGAAAAAGGTCTAAGACAGCAAGAAACAAAGGGAAATAAATACAATCGGTGATGATCGGTATCAGATCGGCCGATACTGATTTCAGTGATCGGTGATCGGCCCCAAAAACCCTGATCGGAGCACCCCTACTATATACATATGACTATTTACAATATATTCACCTTTCACCCATAGATATATATGAAAGTGGAATGGAGGTATGGGCATACGGCAGTGGTGAACCGTGAGCACTACAGCTGGGCCTTCACCCTGGCCCTCACTGCCGAGAAGAGAAATCATCACGGAAAAAAGAGAGTATGATGAATTCAAAGCGTTTAACAACTGCAATCCTTTAATTAACGATGACAAGGATGTAAACAAATAGACCATAACATAACATTCTCCGCAACAAGAAACTTTCTCAACAGTAACTTCATAAAACTGGAGACAACACAACATTAAATAAACATAAGTCAAAATCTGGAAATATAAAAATGAGGTCACCCAGAACGTCACCCCATAACGCTGCTGACACCGACACCGAGGCTCATTTAATCACCATAGACAGCGCTATAAAACACGGCGCACAACAAACCATACACACATTGACAAATAAATTCATGAGCATCCTCAAACTAAACAATTTTAAATGCACAATATAGCAAAAGTTACACAAAGCTGGTAATACAAAGATTTTTTTAAGCTCGATTGAAGTGCAAATACCTCTTCATGCGCAATCAGGCATGGCGCATTAAGAGGTACTGATGTCAAAAGTCACAATTTTCATAGATTCCACAGACAGACAGAACAGACAGAAACAGACAGAAAAAATTCTCTCCCTCTCTCTCTCCTGCTCCTTTGGAACTTGCTTTGCAGGGTTGAGCCCACAGCCTGTTGAATGTTAGAAAAACCTATGAATACAAATAACTGAATGTCCACTTGGCCCGATTTAATCACTCAAAATAATAATCAAGGTGGCTTGTAACATAGGCCTACCTTACATGAAAATGAAATCCATTCATCTGTCTTTCTTTGTGAAGTGGGCGATGGCAGCGTCATAAAGTTTGTCCTTTGACTTGAGCTCCAAAAGAATCTGCCCGCTGTTTGGACTTCATGAAGGCCTAGAATCTTTTTTTTTTGTCCCGCCAACTTAAAATCAAATCGTGATTGGTCAATTTTCCCATCACTCTCCAAACTAAAACACATAGCTTGGCCTTTCCCGGGATTCATGAAGTCCTAACCAATTAATGAGCCAGCTAACCGGACTTTGATGAAGACAGACGATTATGATTGGATAACATGTTTCAGGACAGTAACCCTTTCATTGCTGATGTGAACTTGACAGTAAACTTAACTTTAGAACATAAATGAGAGAAAATGTATTAAATATATTGTATTAAATTAAATTATATATATATGTGTGTATATATATATATATATATATATATATATATATATATATATATATATATATATATATATATATATGTGTGTGTGTATATATATGTGTATATATATCTATGTATAATTTGATACTCATATTTTTTGATTTTTTAAGGCCTTCTCTGAAGGCGTAGAAGGCCCTGAGGGTTCCCCTCTGACATACGCATTGTTATATGAATGGCTGTGCAGATTGTGAGAGAACACACATGGTGTGAAGCATTAATAATACTAGCAATGAACTATGTTGCCATGTAAAGGCAGATCCTGCCCAGAGTTGTAAAATACACACATGTGTGTAGCATTAAAAATATTAAGCAGCTTCGTCAATATTCCATTAGTTTCCATGTTTGTAGTATGATGTTTGCCTAATTGCAGTTGTAACTACAATACTGACACACACCCAAATACACACAAATGCCCGCGACAGCGTGCACATACACACAAACATGCAGACTGACACACATAAGCATGCGCGACAGCACGAACATTCATATACACACACACGCACACACACACACACACACCCTCAATGATACATTTACTGCTATTAATGATTTGTATATTGGTGCAGCGAAACTAGTCGGCAGCAAGCATCAGGCACGCTCAAAATTCCATGCGTAATTTTCTAGTTGCAGTTGTAACTACGCTACAACTTATAATAGAAGCCAGCAAGAGGCACACAGAGACTGGGGGGCTCACTGGGGGGCCAACCGCCCTGTAATGTAGGTCAAACACGGACTAGTCCCGCCCACTCTCCCACACAGAGAGGGAAGTTACCTGACTGCTGCTCCCTAAATTCACTGTCATGCTGTTTCTTTTTCCTCTTCTCATATCCCGAGGGAAAACTGCGCTTCATCGTGGCCTGTTTAATCCCTTCACGCGCTACAATCCGGGGAGACACACACGCGCTGCAGACGGTCACGTCGTCAGTTTTTTTTTTTCTCCCCGCATCAACGTTGCCGAGGTAACGGGGCCCCTATTGGTTTGCGAGGCCCTACGCAAAGTGCGTAGTGTGCGTATTGGGTGAACCGGTACTGCTTGAATCGCAAGAGAGCGGAAAAGCGCGTGCGCTGATCTGGAAGTTGCAGATTTTACAGCCATCGCAGGAGCCTTTTCATCTGTTTCGTGAGCGATGCCCCCTAAAACGCAAATTATTTTGAAAAACATCCTGGAAGATCTTTCAGATGAACAGTTTAAGGAGTTTCGCTTCTCGCTCGTGCACCGGAGGGCAGAGCCGCGCGTCAGGCTCTTCAGGGTGGAAGGTAAAAGCCGCTTGGACATTGTAGATGTCATGGTAGCCACCTTTACCGAGAAGGGAGCTCTGAAGGTGGCCGAGGAGATTCTCAGAGTTAACGACTGCAACCAGATCGCAGATCTACTAGGTAGGTTAAACATCTGGATTCATGGTCTGATCCAGGCAGCCATGACGGTAAAAAGGAGAAAAAAACTCGGGGCGATAAACAACTGTTCTCCATTATTTTATATAAAGACGTTCTTTCATCATTTTAACTTATTAAATAAAGTTCAGTTATAAGCGGAAACTGGCAGAGAAAACCAGACAGTCCGATTATTTCATTTTTACTTTCGCTTTTGCGCTCGGAGGCGCTCTGAGGGCGCCAAGTTATTCTCCTTCTCCACTGAACGAAAAACAAGAACTTCATGTAGCTGAAGCATGAACCTCGTTCATTTAAGGATCCTTTGAGGCTGAAACGTTCTCAGTAAGACCATAGATGAGGAGTTACAAGTCTGAATGAAGCTGCTAGAAAACTCTCCAGGTCCTTCAGATACTTGAACTGATAGAAAAACTCCTACTTATGTGTTGGTACTGTGCTGAACTGAAGAGAGACCTGAATGAGCAGGTGACCAGCTGGTTTGTGTCCTCCAGATTTGTTAAATTACCAATGATGGAGAGAAAGAGGGTGTAATTCTTTAGTATGTTGTATAAAAGTTGCGTTTCAAATGTCAAAATCTAACAGTGTCTTCCTCTTTCTTTGCAGCTAAAGAGGCAGGTGGAGGGTCCTCGAACTCTGGTTTGAGGACCAGGACGTCATCTCCTTCTAAGTGGTCTCCTCCTCGTAGTGATGGACCACCCCTGGCACATTTGGAAGGTTTTTAGCTTCAACATATACATATTATATATGTATAAACATCACTTCTACTATTTGTGCCTCATAATAATCAATCACACACCTGTGTATGGGCTCAGAACAGCTCGTCAACTAAATTCAGAGAAGCTCGACTGGTACGACGTACAACTGCACAACGTGACAGGATCTGACACAGAAAACACTCGTTTCAGAAGATTCACATCACTGCAGACTTTAGTCTGAATGTGACGTAGCACATTTGCAAGATCAACAACAGCAACAAGCCAAGTAAACATGGAGTGGAAACCAGAAACACAGAGAGCCAGCTAGCGTTAGAAAGACATTACTTACTAGTCCAGCGATGAGACGCAGAGTTCAGCGTTTTTCTCGTAGCTCTGGCAAAGATCAGCAACCAGTCCACAGTTAGTCCTCCGTAGCTCTGCATCTGTCCAAACAGAAAGAAAGAAAACACTGCAAGACTTCCTCTTCTCCAACACTTATCTTCTGCTTAACAGAGCCGACTAACCAAGCCAGTTTGGTTTAAAGGAACATTCCACTTTAATTTAAAGAAAAGTACAATATTTGTTTTGTTTGTAATAATTCAAAGCTGGTACACATTTCATGTATTTTGTAATGAATCCTGAAAGTTAAGTTGTTGAAGCTGTTTTTTTTCTATAAGCTGTAACTTCAGTACATTCAGCCTCTGAACACTCGTTTATTTTTTTCTTCAGTGCATTTTGTGGACGAACACAGAGAGGCCTTGATCCAGAGGGTGTCCAGTGTTGATCCCATTCTGGATGCACTCTTAGCAAAAGGCATCATCCTCCGTCCTGAAGAGTATGACACAATAAGGCATCAGCCCACCTCTCAGAAGAAGATGAGGGAGATCTACGCAGGTCCTCTGAGAGCTGGCGGCGACACCTGCAAAGATATCTTCCTGGAGATCCTTCGGGTTCAGCAGCCATATCTCATAGCTGACCTCGAAAAAAAATGAACTCTGGTGACATCAAAAACAACCACATCAACCTGGATACAAAATGTTGTTGGCAGTGGCAAATAGCAAAAAGTTAAAATTTGTTGGAATTTCAGTGGTTTGTAATACCCTATACCTTGTAATACCCTATTGGTCAAATTTGTATTTTTAAATCACCTGTGATGTCAGATATATATTTTTTCAATGTATATATTTTTTAAGGAATTATCATGTAGGCTCAAGATTTCCACCAGAAACATAATGTTTCCTTACGGCATAGTAATTTTACTTCCACATAAAGTACTTGTCCCAATATTTTAAACAGTATTATAATGTTTTAGATCAACTGCCAATTTGCTATTGATGCCACATTCAAAATGTTTTTAACTTGAGCATCATAAAAAAAGTTAATCTTTATTCAAATTTGAGTGGCTGTTCTTTTTTAACTTCCCCATCATCATCCAACAATCACTAACATGACAACAGTGACACCTGCTGGACCCACCCTGGTACAGCAACCAGACTTTAGTATGAGAACGTAACAAAAAAAATCAAGATTTCACCATGTCTTAAAATGAGATAAACAAAGCCCCAGATGAATAACAGTAATACATTATATATCAGAATATAGGGAGTGTTTAGTATAAATGAAGTCCAAAGGTAGAAGCAGTATGTGAACACAGCTCAACTACCCTGCTTCATGGCTGAGTTTGAAAAATGCTTCATTGACGTATAAAACTCTGAACCACCGCTGTTCGAGTCAGTGACAGTAGTCCCACCAGAACCGGACCTTTTCCGCCACAGATGTGGGTCGACTCTCCGTCGGCGCTTCGCCATCATTTTACAAACAACGAGCTGACCGGAAGTCAGCTACGAAAATGGCAGAGAGAATCCGGTGAAATTTCAAAATAAAGCACCGCTGGCAGGCTCGTGGATCAACATTTTGTCAAGACGGTGTTGTAGAAGAGGGTTTTAGAAAAGGAAAACGTCAGTCTGTAAGATGAAAAACACTTTTGCTTCACAGCACTCAGCCTTTTTAAATGTATACTTCAAGGGAGAACAAGACACAGGGCGGTTCTAGAAAATGATGGTGCATCTCAGATCAGAGGGGGTGCACATGCCTGGCACGTTATTCAACCTTAAATTATGCATTTTCCCATCATTTCAAGCGGAATGATACTGGGGGCCAAGTCTCACAGTCTGGGGTCGGTTGGAAAGAAAGTCTTTAATCCAGGCACATGTGGGGGGGGGCGATGGTGGTCAGTTTGGTGATGAGGATGTCTGGGATTATTGTGTTGAAGGCAGAGCTGTAATCCACAAAGAGATCCGGACGTAGCTCTGCTGTTGCTCCAGGTGGTTCAGAGCAGAGTGCAGAGCTACAGCGATGGCGTCCTCAGTGGATCTGTTTGCCCGATAAGCAAACTGGAAGGGGTTGAAGTCTCGGGGGAGGTGGTTCTTTATGTGGTGAAGAGCTAGTCTCTCAAAGCACTTGGTGATTACCGGGGTGAGAGCCACTGGACGGTAATCATTCAGGCTGGTGACGGAAGACTTCTTCGGCACCGGGATTATGGTGGCTGATTTCAGGCAGGACGGGACCACTGCCTGGACCAGGGAGGTGTTGAAGATCCTGGTGAAGGTGGGGGTGAGCTGGTGGGCCAGGGAGGTGTTGAAGATCCTGGTGAAGGTGGGGGTGAGCTGGTGGGCGCAGGGAGGTGTTGAAGATCCTGGTGAAGGTGGGGGTGAGCTGGTGGGCGCACGCTTTGAGCACCTTTCCTGGAACTCCGTCTGGCCCGGCAGCTTTCTTGGTGTTCACTGTACAGGAGCACCCGTCTGACATCATGCTCCTGCACAGTGAGTGGAGTGATGGAGGATCCTGGTGGGGGCGGGGCTAGAGCAGGTGGGGGCGGGGCTGGAACAGCTGGGTGCTGCTGTGGTGTCTCAAAGTGAGCAAAGAAACCATTCAGCTCCTCTGCCAGCGGTGCACTCAGGTCTGCGGTTGACACATCACTGCCTCTGAAGTTGGTGATGTGTTGTAAGCTCCGCCCACACCTACCGGGGGTTGTTGCTGGACAGGTGGGACTCTATTCTCGTCCTGTGGTCCGCCTTGGCTTTCTTTATTCCTCTGTTCAGGTCAGCCTGAGCAGCTCTGTATAGAGCTCTGTCACCTGACCTGAAGGTGGCGTTGCGGGCCCTGAGGAGTGAGTGGACCTGGCTGGTCATCCAGGGTTTCTGGTTAGGGAAAACCCGGATGGTTTTGTCTACAGTCACATTCCCAATGCAGAACTTGATGTAGTCCAGTACCGTGTCTGTGAAAGTATCCAGCCCCTGATGTTCAAATAAGTCCTCTTGGTATCATCCCTGGCCTGATCCTCAGCCAGCCTCCAGCCTGGCTCTCATCCCCGGCGTGGTCCTCCAAAAGGTTCAGGCCTGGTTCTCATCCCTGGTCTGGTCCTCAGCTGTGGTCTGGTCCCCAGCCAGCCTCAGGTCTGGCTTTCATCCCTGGTCTGGTGCTCATAGAGGCTCCAGACTGGTTCTCCAGTGGCCGGCAGGACCTCCGAGCGAGCAAGGCCGAGAATAGTGCTCCGAAATCGTATAGGCTCGCTCGGGGATCCGGGATTCCCGCCCTGGAGGCAGTACTTTGACAGGTGCCTTGTAATAACATAGTAACCAGCTAGTCATTGAGAGCATCTGCCGGCTGCAGCAGCAGCCTATTCTTCAGATTGAACGTACCATTGATTCTGAACTTTCTGTCTGTTTCAGGTTGTGACACAAAGAGGGAAAAGGCAAGTTGGTTCCATCACATCGGCCGAGAGAGGGGAACTGGTAACTCTGGTGTGTGCAGTGAATGCTGCTGCTGGTGACGCTGCACCTCCGATGCTGGTCTTTCCCAGAGTAAAGTTTAAAGACTGCTTCATGATCAATGCACCTCCAGGAGCAAAGGGTACCTCCACCAGAACAGGATGGATGAATGAAGATAGCTGGGCCCAATTCCTCGATCACCTGATAAACCACACTTACTGTTCACCTGACCCCCCCCCCCCCCCCCCCCCCCCCCACCCCCACGCTTCTCATCATGGACAATCTTAAAGCTCAGATATCACTCAGGGCAGTAGAACTCGCCAGGAGCAATGGTATCGTTATGCTCACTCTCCCACCTCACACATCCCATCATGCACCTCTGGATGTGGCCCTGTACGGTCCATTCAAACCCCAATACAGCCGAGCTCTCGATGGGTGGATGCGATCGAATCCTGGCAAAACAGTCACCATCTACCAGGTTGCAGGACTTGAGTCAAGCCTTCATGACAACTGTGACACCACAAAACCTGACTTCTGGGTTTAGGTCCACTGGGATTTTCCCAGACAATCGTGACATTTTCCCAGATGAAGCGTTTGCACCATCCGTTCCATCAGACCGGCCAAACCCTGAGCTACAGCCTGCCACCTGTGATGCTCCACCTCCGGGAGAAGGTACGGAAGGCCTGAAGGCTGCAGATGATCCGCCTGAAGATGAACCTCCCGCTACAGATAACGCAGCCTCCCGTACTAATTCGCCCGCTCCTGCGCCAGCTGACACGGATGTGCGGATGTGTGTATGATACACATATGTATCGCTCAAACTGTTCCCATATTCAAATCGCTGCTAAAAACTCTCCTTTTTCCTTTGGCTTTTGAATCAAGTATACTCTGATACTTTATTAGTGTTATTGTTTTTCTGCCTGTGTTTCACATTTTTATAACATTTAAAACATATGCAGTAATGTGAAAAGTAGAGTACAGCCAGACTTAATTCAAAAGTTTTAAAAGAAAGTCTAGACCTTGTAATGATTAACAGCAGATTTATTAGCCATTATGTAAAAAGATCTAAAGGGTGGATATTTGCTTTTCAGTGGCTGCTAGGGTTGCCAACTCCCTAAAGCTGGAAAGAGGGACATTTTTTGGACGGGGGGTCTGGGGGGTCCTCCCCCAGAAAATTTTGTGTTTCTTAGATGCAATTTCCTGCATTTTAAGGCATTGAAAAGACTGACGTCTTGCCACCCTACCCATGCCAGAAATGATGATGTTTTCTTATCCAGACCACAATCCTACTAATTTCAGGATAATTTTGTGAAATTAATTATGCATGTTGCACACAAAATGTTGCACACAACTTGTGTGCAACATTTTGTGTGCAATATGGGCCGGGCAGTTAGCTTTTAGAATGCCATCGTTTACGCTGGTGAGCAATTTGTAGACAGAATGGTGCTTTCTAAAGTTAACATTTGCATTGTCGGCGGCATATGCGGTGATGTTTTTAACATTAAGATCATATGTGTCAAGACAGGAAAGGAGAGCCTTATGTGTGCCATTCGCAGATTCGTCGCTGTTTTCGTAGAAATCCAACAACTTGGACATTACGCCATCCGACGCGGAAAAGTAGCTCACACACACTGGAAACATTTTTCTGTTTCCCTTGTTAGAGGCATCGCTAGCGAGTGAAAAATAAAGGGGCTCACCATCACCTGAAGAAAGATAGGAGACTATTTTCCCTACAGTGCTTGGACCCAACACATTCATGGTGATCATCTCCGCTTCGGTTCTTCCCAACTGCATCATCTTAGCGACACTCGAGTCTTGAAATAAAGCCCCGTTTAATTTCACGGTGCAGTCAGCGCTGTTATAGCTGTGAACGTGTTTGATGGTGTGGTATATATAGGCCACCTCGCTAGCAGAAATTTTGTCAATTTCAGCAGTAGATGCGGCGAAGAATGAAGTGATGTTGCTTGCTCCTTTAGCTAGCACAGCCTTTTTATGACACGCGGTGTCTTCATGACGGGATGAGTCGTGCTCGCCACCATGGCCAATCGATATCTCGTGGCGGCATAAAGTACAAAATGCTCTTCTAGGGTCTGTAGTGGCTTTAACCCACAACCTTTTGTTTCCCATTCTTTATTATAGCTGCAAAGCCTCTTTTTTTTAGCTGGTTCATCCATTTCCCTCAGTAAACTTCACTGATTACAACCGTCTCCCATAGCAACGTATACATGTGAATGTAATTATAAGGGAGCGACTCTGCGCCCCAGACATTGAACTTCTGTCTGTCTCGCTTAGGCCCTTCTATTTACCAAGGGAATTCACTCAGTTATTTGTCACACTGGTGTACATTCACCCCAAAGCTAATGTGGACAATGCTGTCCGGGCTATCACCCGTACAGTGCAACGGCTACAAGCCATATCGGCGGACGCTCCTAGCTTCATAATGGGTGATTTCAATAACTGTAAACCAGGTAAACACCTGGGGAACTTTTACCAGTATGTGACTTGTGAGACAAGACTTACTAAGTGTTTGGATCTTTGTTATGGTTCCATAAAAGGGGCTTACAAATCACTCCAAAGAGCTCCCCTCGGTGCGTCTGATCACAACACTGTTTATTTGGTTCCGTCATACAAACCTGTCCTGAGGAAACTCAACCCGGAACGAAGATTAGTTCCGGTATGGTCGGAGGAGCCCATCGGCGTCTCCAGGACTGTTACGCCTGCACGGACTGGGATTTGTTTAAAAACACGTGCACGAGTGTGGAGGAAATCACGGAGACGGTCTCCAACTATATTTAATTTTGCGAGGAGTTATGTATTCCCAAAAAAAATCAATCTCCATTTTTCCCAACAATAAACCATGGGTCTCAAAATCAGTTAAATACGCTATTAATAAAAGGAACATCAGTTTTAATTCAGGTGACACTGATACATACAAGGAGCTTCAGAAACAGGTCAGGAAAGAAATTAAAATTGCCAAGCAGCAATATAAGGACAGGGTGGAGAACCTGTTCAGTACTGGCAGTTCACGACCTGCATGGGAGGGGGTGAAATCTTTGTTGGGGATACAGCCTCAGAAGAGCATCATCTCTTTAAATGAGTCTGATTATGACCTGGCTAATGAACTGAATATTCATTCAAATCGTTTTAATGACCAGGATTTTAGCCACGAATTGGCTGTGTTTAAAGGTGCTGTGTTCGAGCCGAACAGCACAGTGGCAGTGCAGGTTGACAAGGAGAGGGTACAGAGGGTGTTCCGGGGCGTGAAGGAGAGGAAAAGTCCAGGTCCCGATGGTATCGGAGGTCGGATTCTGAGGAACTGTGCCGAACAGCTGGCAGACATCTTCTGCTTCATCTTCTCCTGGTCACTCCAGGTCCACAGGGTGCCCCGCCTGTGGAAGGACTCAATTATCATCCCTGTGCCCAAAAATAAATGTACGAAGGCAGTAAATGACTTCAGACCCGTGGCACTTACCTCCTTGGTAATGAAGTCATTTGAGAGGATAGTGAAGGACGATATTATGAACACTGTCCAGGCAAACTTGGACCCTCTCCAGTTTGCGTATCGGCCGGGGAGGGGGGGGTCGATGATGCAATAATCACCCTTCTCAACATGATTATGTTGCATTTAGATGGTGTCGGAAGTTTTGTCCACCTGCTTTTTATCGATTTTACATCTGCTTTTAACTGCATTCAGCCCCATATTTTAGCCGAGCGTCTTTTAAATTTTAACATTGACAAAGGTCTGGTTCACTGGCTGTTGGATTTTTTAACTGACAGATCACAACGGGTCAGGGTCAATGGCGTTCTGTCTGACGTCCTCTTCTCCTCCACCGGCTCTCCTCAGGGTTGCGTCCTTTCGCCGCTCCTTTTTGTATTATATACAAACGCTTGTCAGAGTTTACATGAGAGGCGTCACATCATTAAGTTCGCCGATGATTCCGTGATCGTGTCCCTCCTCAGCCACGACGACCCCGTGCCCGGCCCTGTAGTGGAGGACTTCATTCTGTGGTGCAAATCGTCTTTCCTGACCATTAACGTCGACAAAACCAAGGAAATGATCATTGATTTTAGGAAGTCCCGTGCAACCACCGCTCCCCTGTCCATCAACGGTCTAGCTGTAGAATCAGTCCGGCTGTACAAATACCTCGGGACACTAATTGATGACAGGTTGTCCTTCCATAATCAGATCGACGCCGTGTGCAAAAAGGCCAACCAGCGCTTGTACTTCCTTCGGAAACTCAGGAATATAAACATTGATAAAAGGTTCATGGAAATGTTTTATTCTTGTTTTATTGAGTCTGTCCTGACATTCTCTTTTATTTGCTGGTTCGGGCTAATTAGTCTTAAAAATCGGAGTAGACTCCAGGGGATGGTTAAAGTGTGCAGTAAAATTATTGGCACCCCCCTGACAGAGATCTCGGCCTTGCACAAAAGCAGGTCTTTAAAGAAAGCAAGACTGGTATTCTCTGACCCGAGCCACCCTCTGGCACCTGAATTTAGGTTGCTCCCCTCTAGACGGAGATTTCAGGTGCCAAGAATAAGAACAAACAGATTTTAAAAATCCTGGGTTCCCGTGGTCATTGGCCTTTTAAATAATGAATAGTTTTAACCCCCTTTTAAGACGCACTGCACTGTGGGCAACTAATTTAATTTTATCTCTGTTTCTATTATTTTATTGCCTTTTATTGTCTTGTTCTTGTCAGTGTCATGCATGTTATTGTTGTGATCTTGCTGCTACTGCACTGCTAATTGCCCCCTGGGGACAATAAAGTTTTCTTGATCTTGATCTTGATCTACATGCAGGTTGGCGTAGCCTATCACAGTTCCCTGATCAGAATGTGTCATCATACACCAGTCTGCTATCATTGGACAAAATACTTTGTAAACATTGAGTTTTTGGGGCATAGTTGCCTATCAAAACTCCCTGTTTAGAATGTGTCATCAATCAGCAGTCTATCACTGGACGAAATGCTTCATAAACATTCCATTAAAAAAATGCTGTCAAGACTATGATTGAAATGCGGGACGAGAGCAGTTCTTCACGGGGCAAATAAAATTCACCTAAAAAACGGGATGTCCCGGGCAAATCGGGACGGTTGGTAACCCTAGTGGCTGCATATGTCTTCTAGAGTTGTATTCTACCCTTTTGTTGCGACAGCAGACTTTCCGACACCACTTGAACGCACCTCCTCTTCCTTGAATTGCAAGTGAGCGGAAAAGCGCGTGCGCTGATCTGGAAGTTAGTTTTTACATTCATCGCAAGAGCCTTTTTTATCTATTTCGTGAGAGATGCCCCCTAAAACTGTGAGAGAGATTTTGATAAAAACCCTGTGCGTTCTTTCAGCTGAACAGTTAAAGGAGTTTGGCGACTCGCTCGTGCGCAGGGCAGATCCGCGCGGAGGGCGCATCAGGGTGGAAGTTAGAAGCCGCTTGGACATTGCAAACGTCTTGATAACCACCTTTACCGAGAAGGGAGCTCTGAAGGTGGCCGAGGAGATTCTCAGAAACATGACCTGCAACCAGATCGCAGATCTACTAGGTAGGTTAAACATCTGGATTCATGGTCTGATCCAGGAGCGGCAGCCATGACGGTAAAAAGGAGAAAAAACTCGGGGCGATAAACAACTGTTCTCCATTATTTTATATAAAGACGTTCTTTCATCATTTTAACTTGTTAAATAAAGTTCAGTTACAAGCGGACACTGGCAAAGAAAACCCGACAATCCGATTATTTCATTTTTACTTTCGCTTTTGCCAGTACCGGTTCACCCAATACGCACACTACGCACTTTGCGTAGGGCCTCGCAAACCAGTGGGGGCCCCGTTACCTCGGCAACGTTGATGCGGGGAGAAAAAAAAACTGACGACGTGACCGTCTGCAGCGCGTGTGTGTCTCCCCGGATTGTAGCGCGTGAAGGGATTAAACAGGCCACGATGAAGCGCAGTTTTCCCTCGGGATATGAAAAGAGGAAAAAGAAACAGCATGAATTTAGGGAGCAGCAGTCAGGTAACTTCCCTCTCTGGGGGGGGAGAGTGGGAGGGACTAGTCCGTGTTTGACCTACATTACAGGGCGGTTGGCCCCCCAGTGAGCCCCCCAGTCTCTGTGTGCCTCTGGCTGGCTTCTATTATAAGTTGTAGCGTAGTTACAACTGCAACTAGAAAATTACGCATGAAATTTTGAGCGTGTCTGATGGTTGCTGCTGCACCAATATACAAATCATTAATAGCAGTAAATGTATCATTGAGGGTGTGTGTGTGTGTATATTGAATGTTCGTGCTGTCGCGCATGCTTATGTGTGTCAGTCTGCATGTTTGTGTGTATGTGCACGCTGTCGCGGGCATTTGTGTGTATTTGGGTGTGTGTCAGTATTGTAGTTACAACTCCAATTAGGCAAACATCATACTACAAACATGGAAAGTAATGGAATATTGACGAAGCTGCTTAATATTTTTAATGCTACACACCATGTGTGTATTTTACAACTCTGGGCAGGATCTGCATTTACATGGCAACATAGTTCATTGCTAGTATTATTAATGCTTCACACCATGTGTGTTCTCTTACAATCTGCACAGCCATTCATATAACAATGCGTATGCCCATACCTCCATTCCACTTTCATATATATCTATGGGTGAAAGGTGTATATATTGTAAATAGTCATATGTATATAGTAGGGGTGCTCCGATCAGGGTTTTTGGGGCCGATCACTGAAATCAGTATCAGCCGATCTGATACCAATCACCGATTGTATTTATTTCCCTTTGTTTCTTGCTGTCTTAGACCTTTTCGACTTAAAAATTGTGGACAGGCGCCCCCTAGTGGCCCCGCCATAACTGGACTGTGCGGTGCTCCATCAACTAACCCAAACACAGCAGCGTGGAGCATCTGTTACTGATAATGCAGACATGTCTTGGATTGATGATGTTAGGCAGTGGCCTCCAGTTACAGATGAAGGTAGTTTATCGCTGTTTTTAATGATTGGTTATGGAAATATCATGATCTATTCCCATAATCAAACACTAAAAACTGTGGAACGCTGCAACGCTGGCTATAACTAACGTCAACAAGCCATAAAGATTATGCTACTGTAACATTAACGCTAGCGGTAAATTAAGCTATGTGTTAATGTTATATTTAATTTATCATTCATTCATTGATTTATAGGCTTGTGCTAGTGCCGAGGGCTACAGTAGCCTCATGCTGCTGTTTTTTCGGCCAGAATCGTCCGGTACTCTCAGCGAGACTATGAGTAGTACGAGATTGAATGTTAACGAAAACTCACCCGTGTTAAGGTTTGTGGTGGACCCCAAAAGCACGACACGAACAACTGACAGTTCGAGCACAAAGGTAGAGTTTATTCAGAAGATTTCCCTCAATGAGGCAAGAACCAGAAGCAATCCAGTACTGGGGGGATAAAACGGAAGTCCTCTCTTGCCACCCCCAGGGGGAGTCTCTGGCAACCGGGACTCGCCGGAGAGTTCCACGAGTGAAGACTCAGGGGAAATAATCCTCAGGCGGCACCCTCAGGCTCCGAATAGAAGTCACTGGAAGTATACTCACAAAGTTCGATGAGTAACTCACCAGACAAGATAAATCCACCAAGAAAGTAATCCACAAAAAACGGTAAATCCACACAAGAGGTAAATCCACAAGGAGGTATTTCCACAAGGAAAAAACGATCCACACAGGAGCGCGCCGAGAACCTACAGAACACACTACACAAGTGGCTGGTAACGGCATGAACTCGCACAGAAGTCAGGAGAGAAGGTGTATTTATCCCCTACCAGATGAGCCGATGAGCTGCAGGTGAGTGATGAGCTGATGACAGTCAGCTGTGAGGTGGAGCGCTCCCAGCCTGCTCCCGTCGCCGAGCGCGCAGCTCCCTAGCAACGCGCTGAGAGGTGCTGGGCGTGTCCTCCTGCCGAGGTTGAGACTGCGGGTCGGCAGGTGGGGACCCAACAGTCCCCCCCCCTCTACGGGAACCACCAGGCGACCTGCCCGGCTTGTCCGGATGGGAGCGATAGAACGCCCTGAGCAGTCCAGGGTCCACAATGAGCCGGCGCGAAATCCAGCTCCGCTCTTCCGGACCGTACCCCTCCCAGTCCACCAGGTACTGGTAACCCCTTCCCCGGCGCCGGACGTCCAACAGTTCACGGACCTTCCACTGGGGGTGACCATCCACGATCTGGGGCGGAGGCGGCGCTGGGGAAGGAGGCATAAGAGGGCTGTGGGAGACAGGTTTGATCCGGGACACATGAAAGACCGGATGAATGTTCATGGAGGCCGGCAGCCTAAGACTCACCGCTGCAGGACTCAGGACCCTCTCGACCTCGAAGGGACCGACGAACCGCGGGTTTAGCTTCTTGGCTCTCGACTGGAGCGGAAGGTCCCTTGATGACAGCCACACCTTCTGCCCAGGTTGGTACGTGGGTGCGGGACGCCTGCGTCTGTCGGCCCCCCTCCTGGCCAGGTCCGAGGCACGGAGCAGAGCAGCTCGAGTAACCTCCCACACTCTGCGGCACCGGTCCAGATGGTCCTGGACGGAGGGAACAGCCACCTCCGCCTGCTGAGCTGGGAAGAGAGGCGGCTGATAACCCAGGGATCCTTCGAAGGGCGAGAGACCGGTAGCAGAGCTGACCAAAGAGTTCATGGCATACTCCACCCAGGGAAGGAACCGGCTCCAGGAGGTCGGCTTTTCTGCGGCGACACAGCGGAGGGCAGACTCCACGCTCTGGTTAGTCCTTTCTGTTTGTCCGTTAGTCTGCGGGTGATAACCCGAAGAGAGGCTTACCGAAGCACCCAACCCCTTGCAGAAGGCCCGCCACACCTGGGACACGAACTGGGGACCCCGATCTGAGACCACGTCCTGGGGAAAACCATGAAGACGAAAAACATGATTAGTCAATAGTTCGGCCGTCTCGAGAGCAGAAGGGAGCTTGGGAAGGGCCACCAGGTGCACCCCTTTACTAAAACGGTCAACGACCGTCAGGATCACGGTATTGCCGTGGGAAGGGGGGAGTCCTGTTACAAAGTCCAGCGCCACATGGGACCAGGGCCGACTAGGGACGGGAAGGGGTTGTAACAGTCCGGACGGAGCCTGATGGGATGCCTTGCCACGGGCGCAGATGGGGCAGGCTGTGACGAATTCCCGGACCTCTCTCCTCATGGTGGGCCACCAGAAACGCCGAGCCAGGAAGGTGTATGGGACACCGGGGTGGCACGCGAACGTAGTGGCGTGACCCCCACTGGAGGACTCGGGACCTGACCGCCTTGGGCACAAATAGACGACCGGGGGGCACACCTCTGGGAGCAGGGTGAGCGCGGAGCGCCTGACGGACCAGGGTCTCCACGCCCCAGGCCACCCTTCCAACCACCTTGGTCTCCGGGAGGATGGGCGGAGGTTCCTCAGCGGCCGCCTCCTTGGCGTATAGTCGGGAAAGGGCGTCAGCCTTGGTGTTGCGAGAACCAGGTCTATAAGTAAGGGTGAAGTCGAACCGACCCAGGAAGCTGGCCCATCGAGCCTGATGCCCGGTGAGACGCTTGGTGGCGCGGATGAACGTCAGGTTCTTATGGTCGGTCCAGATGGTGAATGGTTGCTTGGCCCCCTCCAGCCAGTGGTGCCACTCCTCCAAGGTGGCCACCACCGCTAGTAATTCCCTGTTCCCGACGTCGTAGTTCTCCTCGGCGGGTAGAAGCCGGCGCGAGAAGAAGGCACAGGGGTGGACCTTCTGATCAGCAGCCGATCGTTGTGAGAGAACCGCCCCCCCCCGGCCTGTATCCGAGGCGTCCACCTCCACGATGAATTGCCTCTGGGGATCCGGGTGGAGCAACACGGGTGCGTGAGTGAACCTCTCCTTGAGTCCCTGGAGGGCTGCATCAGCGGCGGGGCTCCAGGCGAAGGGCTTGGACGGAGACGTGAGTCGGGTGAGGGGCTCCGCCACGCTGCTGTAGTTACGTATGAACCTTCGGTAGAAATTAGCGAACCCCAGGAAGCTCTGTATCTCCTTCCGTGAACGAGGGACCGGCCAGTCCACAACCGCCTGGATCTTCTGGGGATCTGCCCGAGTCTGCCCCCTCTCCACGACGAACCCGAGGTAATCCACAGAGGAGGCATGAAAGTTACATTTCTCCGCCTTGACAAAAAGGCGGTTGTGGAGGAGACGCTCAAGTACCCGGCGGACATGCTGGACGTGTTCCTCGAGGTTCTTAGAAAAGATGAGGATGTCGTCGAGGTAAACCACGACAAACACATCCAGCATGTCGCGGAGGATGTCATTCATCAACGTCTGAAACACCGCAGGTGCGTTGGTCAGGCCGAACGGCATAACCAGGTACTCATAATGTCCACGGGGCGTCTTAAAAGCCGTTTTCCTCATCCCCTTCTCGGATCCGGACCAGATGGTAAGCGCTCCTGAGGTCCAACTTCGTGAAGATAGTGGCTTGAGTGAGAGGTTCCAGGGTGGAGCTCATAAGGGGAAGAGGGTATTTGTTTCTGATGGTGATGTCATTAAGAGCACGGTAGTCAATGCAGGGCCGGAGATCCCCATCTGTATCAAAGGCTCTTATTTTGAAGGCGCGGTTTGGCAGGAAGTGACGTAATTGCCTGTTAACGCAGTGAACCGCGAGTGATAGAGAAGTTGTGTGTATAGAAATTAACTTTCCCTGCTTTCCATTCATCACCTCCGTGTACCTGTGGAGCGTTTTGGGGTGTTTTCTCCTGAGCCTGATCCTTTGTTTGAGTGTTTATTTGCTGCTCCGAGTGTTAAGTGGATGCACAAAGTGAGTATAGTTCTCTGTGTTAATTTCAGTGCAAGTAGCTAACTCTCACTGT
>JAGFBZ010002094.1:0-47893 GCA_018398805.1 Hirundichthys speculiger
TGACATCACAACCTATTTAACAAGAAGAAGGGGGAGCTTAACTGATCTTAGTGGAAGAGAGACAGATAATCACGCAAGAAGTTATGAACCTTGTTTAAGCAATAATTACATCCTAGTACTGACATGTTTACGCTGAGTAGGATAATAAGGACATTCTGGGATTTAAAGCCTTGTTCTTTATTAAGTTTTGTAATCTCTTAATTCGCTTTTG
Source organism: Hirundichthys speculiger (assembly GCA_018398805.1). Taxonomy (NCBI): domain Eukaryota; kingdom Metazoa; phylum Chordata; class Actinopteri; order Beloniformes; family Exocoetidae; genus Hirundichthys; species Hirundichthys speculiger. The sequence goes on from JAGFBZ010002094.1 coordinate 212, forward strand.
AAACCAAAGTTGTTGAAAGTTGTGCTTCAGATATCCCTGTGGCATTTCCCATGAGACACCTCAACCAGATGAGGAAAATAGTACAAGGTTATAGACAAACACAACGTCTTTCCTCTAATTTTCCTGATTGTTGCTTTCTTATTTTTATGTTCTCCCTCTTATTAGATTGTACGGCCAGTTGTTCAAGAGGTGCCTTTATTGACTTCAGGTCAGCTTAAGTAAATAAATGGAAAAAAAAAAGGTCTGCAAATATATCATTATGGAGCTCTCATGTTTCCCAACAGAAGAGGAAATACATCTATGATGATTATAAGTAGACGGAAAAATGAATTATCCAGTTCACAGCTGTAGGCGGTTTTGTGCAGCTGGAACACATTTCTGGTAACTGATCCAGTTCTGCAAGTCAGCTGAAAGGGGTTTTAGTACAATTTAAAAAGTGATTGAACTGTTCCTCTAGTGAACTGTTTTCTTCGGGTCACTCCACGCTTCTATCAGACTCAAGCCAGTACTTTTATGACTGAACACGAACTTTACAGCTCTTTGATCGTGTTTCTGTGGACGGCGGAGGGCTCGAGTTGTTGCTGTACGACCCGCTGATATTCACAGACGGACATTTCTCCAGGATAAACTGGGATAAACATCGTGGCAGATATCCTGGCACAAATGTGACAAAGCTGGCATGTTGGCTGAGATTTTTAAGCTGACGTGTAGTTTTTCTTTCCTTTCTTTTATCTCCTTCATATTTGCACGACGACTGTGGAGCCTTTGCTATCCAAAGTCTTTAGAGAAGGTTTTGTAAAACTTTTCTAGCATAATGATAATCTTTTATCAAGAATCTCCTTTGTTTGTTTATTTAGGTTCTGATTACATGAGTGAACTTGTTTTAGTTGAGGTCATATTTATTCAGATTAGCAAATATCTGAAGGGTATACAAACTTTATTCTACTTTTACTGAAGTTGCCTGCGATTATTTTTGGATAATCATAAGAACAGTTTCCATCGAGGTAAAGAAAAGTACCAGACACTTCCATCACAAGTTAATGTTCCACAGCTTGTGTCCTCTCCCTCTGTTAGATTAACAGCCTTGACTGGGGAACTGAGTTCATTTCATTCAGCATCTGTTGGCTTTAACATTGTGGATTTACCAGAAAAGCAAAATACCAGGTCATCAGTGTAGGTGCATTTTAACTGTAAGCTAGGGATGCACCGAAATGAAAATTCTTGGCCGAAACCGAAAACCGAAAATGAAGAAACCAAGGCCGAAAACCGAAACGCCGAAATAAATTATTATGCCAATTATTAGTACCATTGCATTCATGGCTATGACTGTGTACTAACCTCACTAAAATCAAGGCATTACCATTGCATAAATTAATATTGATGCTACAAAGAATAAATTAATTGCAAAATTATGAAAAATATTATTAGCACTGACATTACAACAATGCACAATATAAAACAAAAATTCAAAATAAAATGTTTAACTTGACCCCACTCAGGTGTACATTAAATAATAATACAGGCCTATAACTGACTGGCCTGCTGAAAGATTGTAAAAATGTTCTCTCATAAAAACACAGTGCATTTAAGTCAAGTGCATTTAAAAAAAAATCTCTGTAGGACTACAACAAAAATATCTGCAGCTATAAGCTCATGGACGTGAGCTGCAACAACATTAAACAGCTCAGGTCAGGGGCGAAAATCCCATTTCATTTGGGGGGGGGGGGACAATAAACAGTAAAATTTCAGAGAGTAATTCCTGGGGGGGACATGAAAAAAAAAACTCTCTCTCCCTCTCTCTCTCCTGCTCCTTTGGAACTTGCCTTGCAGGGTTGAGCCCACAGCCTGTTGAATGTTAGAAAAAGTAATAATAGTAGTTGTAGCATTGTTGTGTATCAGTGCATATTCTACCTGTATACGGGTTTTTCAATGTTCAAACTGAAAAATCAACAATGGTATTAGGTGGTATTATTATATTGTAGTGTTGTATTTTTGACAAACAAAATACAACAACATATTACAACTACGCCATTAAATATGGCAACTTAAAAATGCAAAAATAAAATACAATTAAAAATCCCTTCCACATTTAAATGACACACTCGCTGACACACGGAGCTGCAGGTAGCCCCGCCCGTTAGAAACAGCATGTGGACTAAACCACTTTGAGAATTAGGGGGGTCGCAATGTTTCAACATTTTTTAAAAAAAAAAGGCTTTTTACGTTTATAATTTGCAGCGCTTGTGTTGTACTTTTATTGAACATGACTATATTATTATTCAATTGTTTTTGTGTGCTTACAACGATTTTTTGGGGGGGACAACTTTGTGGAAGGGGGGGGACACGTCCCCTGTGTCCCCCCCGGGATTTCCGACTATGGCTCAGGTAAACACACGTCTGCTCGGTATGGAATAACGGGGCTCAATGTGCTCGATCAGCCTACGAAATCCCACATCCTCTACAACAGAGAACGGCTGATCATCAAAGGCAATGAATTCCATTATTTTTTGTGTAATGCCCTTTGCCTTGGCACCATCACTGGAAAACTTTCTTGCCTTTTCAAATACGTCCGCCACAGACGGAGTGGGCGCGCTCGGAGGGATTTTCCTTTTCTGTGCCGCCGCCTTCTCATATTCAGAATGGCGATGGGGATGTTTGGATTTCAGGTGATAAATCAAACCCGACGTGGAGAAACTCGTTGCAGATTCACCCCCTCTTGAACTTTCAGCGTTACATGTTTTACAAATCGCTATCCGTGGGTCTTTCTCAGATATATTGAAATACGTCCACACCACAGACATGTTGGCCCCAGACAAGCGCGTGCTGGCCACGTTTTTGTTCGTCATCACAACATTCTGTTTCGGCCGTGTTTTTTCGGTGATAAAAGTCTTTCGGCCGAAAACCGAAAATGCACTTTTGGGCCATTTTCGGCCGAAAATTTTCGGTGGCCGAATTTTCGGTGCATCCCTACTGTAAGCCAATTAAAAGATAGCAATAATTACTTAGAGGGAATTTGCTTCGTTTTCCAGCAAAAAGCAAATGGTCAGGGGTTCTGATACCTTTAATCTAACTGTAATAGTGATGTAGAAACAAATGATTATTTATACGATAATGAATCGCTGATTAAATATGATTGTGAAAGTCCTGTTTATTGAGGTATACCCACAAATCTTCTACCTTTTAAATACCGCATTTATTTAGTCCTCAAAGCTGCCTCCCTCATGCTAATTCTAGCTGCCAATTTGGAGGACGAGGTCAGGATTGGCATGTAAGCAGTTGGGAAGGACGTCTGAGTGTGTGTGTGTGTCTGTCTGTGTATGTGTGTGTGTGTCTGTCTGTGTATGTGTGTGTGTGTGTGTGTGTGTGTGCGAGACACAGAAGCAGCCGGCCTCAGTGTGACTTCTGTCTGGCCTTGCTGTGACTGTCAAATGACCTGGTGACACTGAGAGACGGGCTTTGACCGCGCTGACACTGGATCTGGGATGGAAAGATGGTATAGATAGAAGTAGCTTATTACAAAGTATTGCAGCAGAAATTAGTGAACTGTGTGGTTTATGTTTCCAACTGGTGCAGGTTCATTACAGGGTTTTGCAGTGCACTTTTTTTACTTTTAAAATGTAAATGTCGGGAAGGAAGAATGAGGCAACGCTTGAATAAAGTTGATGAATTCTAAATGTGGCATTTTCAAACTTCTTTAAAACTTATATTTATGTTTTTGTGCAGGGCAAACATGAAAATGGAAGACTAATTAAAAGTGCAGTTTAAGAGAACATATTGTAAATGCAACTATAAAAGAGTGAATTAATACATGCTGTACATGCCAGTGGAAACGTTTGTCCTCCATCTGTAAACAGAAGATCAGGCAAAAATGTCATCCAAACAAGAATAAAAATACAAGTATAGTTGTGTATGTGGGCTAAAGGAAATCATATGTTTCAGAACACAGCATACTTCACTCAGCTGATTTAAACTTGACTGTTCACATTACGTATGAGCGGTAAATCCAGTTAGTAAAGTCTGTTTAGTAGTTTGATGGCCAACATTCAAGGAGATAACATAGCTGAGAGCTTTTATGTCACCTCAATGCTGTGTGCTGATGCAGCTGGCTAGAAAACCCCTCTGCTATGGATAATTGCCTCTGTAATGGGCCTTTCGCATTATCCATTAAAGTTTTATGTAAATGTGAGCCTTGGTTTAAATTGATCATGTTGTCTTGAATGCGTGTGTTTCATCAGTTATCTCGGGTTTGTTAATATTCCTTTAGCCTCTCTAAAGTCGCAGGTGACCACTGGGGCTTCGAAGCCTCAGTTACTCTTGAGGATGGAGGGGACATAAAGGGACATAAAGGGCTGCTTTCATTTGTATTGATTGTGATTAGAGATGCACTAACTGGTCAGCCGGTTCTAGGATTTTCAGCCCAGCAGTTCGGATCAGGTTTATTTATTTATTTATAAATATATATATATATATCTGTAAATGCGTCATTTACACAGTGCTCAGTGTGCCTATAAATGCATTTACATAGATGCTGAGAAATTCAGCTATTATGATGATGATGATTATTATTATTTTTACCTCCTGTGACGCTGTCACCCGAAGCATATGACTTTGATGTGGAAGTTTTTTGCTCGATAAGGCCAGAATACCCGAAGATAGTAATTTGTGCTGCCTCTAAGTTAAAAGTAACCTATAGCTGAGCAGCGAAGGAGGCTAGAAATTAAACCAGTATAGCACATACCCCGCAGCTACCGTTATTTTTTCACTGCCTGATTGTCTTATTGTGGCTGATTTATTGTTGTGGTCATGAGTGCCGCAGCCAAGGTTGAAGTGAGATGATGCGCAAAGAGGAAAAACAAATGATGTTTCAGACTGGGATAGTATATAAAGGAAAAATGTAAGGCGGTAGCTGCATGAACCAACATGTTAATTCACCCTTATTGAAAAGAGAAGAAGCGTTTTTATGTGCAGACCCTCCAGCAGTACCAGTGTTGTCTTTGTTTGCATTTGTGTGATGTGCTTTGATTTGATTCTTATTAATGCTCAGTAACCTTTCAAAGCAAAGCAAAATCCCTGTTTATTAAATGAGCAGCCTTATTCAGACTGAGAATGCATCACAGTAAATAACTGTTATGGTTTGAAGTCTTGTTTGTGCACATCTAGAACACTGAGACTCATCTGTCATGCATAACCACTCTTTCTCTATAAAAAACCTCGTGAACTGTAAATCTGTTCAGTGTTCTTGCTGGTTCAGTTCAGTTCAGTTTAATAATACTTTATTAATCCCCAAAGGGAAATTCATTGTTTCTGATCTAAAGACTGAAGACACTTTGGTGTTGAATCACGGTACTGCGTATACTACATTATTTTAGTTTGTCACTTCCATAATCCTCTGAAATTTTGGGAGAAAATTGGGAGATACTTTGTAAAGTCTAGTTTTCTACATGCTGCAGGAACTAACGACTCAAACATTATTTTTGCACGTACATACTGGTTTATATGTCCATTCCACGTGAGCTATCTTATTTTTTATTTTATTTTATTTTTACTTTATTATGTTTCCAAATACAGTGGTACCTCTACTTATGAACGTCTCTACATACGAAATTTTCAGGTTACGAAACCCCTCAACGGGAAAATATTGCCTCTTGTTACGAAAGAAATTTCAGGATACGAAAGGCAAAAATACAGTATGCGCTGCTACTCGCAGCTCCCAGAGTTTACCGAACGTAAACATACTTGTAGCTGCTCTGCCATTGGCTATCAGCTAGCATCTTTCTGGTATCCCTTTGACATTTTAGGAAAATTCTTTGAAGTTTCGGAATTTGTTGAAAACAATCACCCAGAAAAAGTATTCATTAGTCGGGCTATCGCTCATTATGATGATGTTTGTTTTGCACATTTTCGAAGGATTGTTAAAAGCCGACAAAAGCAAACATCCTTGGATCAGTTCTTTACAAAACGTCAGGCAAAAACCACTGCTAAGAAAAAAAAGGTGACGATGATAGCAGTTAAAAGGTAAATGAATATCATTTTTATTCTTTACTTTATTCTTTTTTTTTTTTTTTTTTTACATTATGTACAACTATAATTTTATGTTTATTGTGCAGTGATCTAATGGTAACATGTATTTGTTACATGTTTTGATGCATTTTTATGATTTATAAAAAATGTATGTCCGAATTTTGGAGGGCTTGAAACGAATTAGGGCATTTACATGGAAAACACGTCTCTACTTACAAAATTTTCAGGTTACGAAACTACTTCCAGAACCAATTAATTTCGTAAGTAGACGTACCACTGTTTATCCTTCCATATTTGATTGGAGTCTTATGTGTAAAACTCTTGTGTCTCTTACTTAAATCAATTAGCACCTGAAGTGCTAAATCCAGCTAGTAAGGTATGCGGATTGTGTTTCAGCAACAGATGATCATAGCTGAAATGCAAAGATGGGAAAAGTACTCGCCTATTTCCCATCGATCCTGTAAGCTTTCTTAGGAATTGTGCTCTCTGTCATAGCACGAATGAAAACTCTTCGTCTTGATAAAATGTTGCTTGTTTAGTATTCAGGCAGATCACCTCCATGAAAACAAATCACACCCCAGAACAATCATGAGCTCCGTCAGTGGCATCAGTACCATTACTGTTTCTACTGTAAACTATAACTGAGTCTTTTTTCTTATTGTAACTATAACTTTAGCTATAATTGAAAAGACTTTACTGAAAATGCTGCATGTTGTAAAATAAAACACAATTTATTCCCCATGGACTTACAGCACAATAACCTAGTGACCACTTCACGGTCCCATTTTCACCCCTGTTGCCAACAATTGTACTCACAAAGTGAAATTTAAAAAGTAATTCAGTTATTATTTTTGGTAACTGGCCAAAGTTTTAACGTTGTATGGGAAACTCTGTGGCTTTGCATTATCCTTGAAATAAAGTTTTGCATCGACTTGGTCTTGACTTCAGTCAATGATACCTGTTCTTGGAGTTGACTTGCATTGAAATTAGTGGTTTCAAATATCAGGGAGCCGTCGCCTAGAATACCAATAGGTTCTTGAATATGAATTATTTAGTATCGGGGACGACGCTGTCAAAACGTCTCCCTCAGGATTGGGACGTGCCTCAGGATGTGCTCATCGACGTGTTGGTACACAGTGTGCAATATGTGCATGCATGCATTCATCAGTCAACACGCCAAAACATGGCGAGCAATATTTGCACCTGTTTCAATCATGGATTTATTCCCAGTTCTTTGTCCAGCACCTTTCCAGTCTGTCTCCTCAGACAGAGAATATGTCTTTATCTCAAGGGACGCAGTTAGATTTAGCAACACTTTGCCCCCTTAAGCTTAATCATTTATTATGGGGCAGACTTTAATGCAGTGTGTATCTAAATGTAAGCTCAAGCCCATTTAGCTCGTAATCAAAGACGGGAACATTTGAATACACGCTCCAGAAGTGTTATTACATTTTCCATACATTAAAACGGTTGTAAATAGAACTGCAGTCAACCGCAGTGAAGATAAAGATTCAGCTGCCATCGAGGTCTTAAAGACATGATCAGTGTCGTAACATAAAAGTGTTATGAAGCCGGTGCAACACTGGCTGTTTTGTAGCGAGCATCATCTTCAGTCAGACATGTAAATGCTTTTCTATTAAGGAGTTTAAAGCGACTGATACTTAACATCAATGTTACAATTCTGACGATGAAATTGTGCTTTTTAAATTAAATGCTCATGATGCCGAAGTACATTATTACACTGCGATGGAGATGTTAATGCGATCACATTTCTTTCCTCTTTGAAGCTTAGTAGTCAGGCAGGGCTGGGTTGGGACCTGTTTATTACAGAGTTTATAAAGTTTTACCAACAAGTGATCTATTTTCAATGTGGATGAAACTACATCAATCTGACAATGGTTTGGACTTTATTACTGGCATGCTTCCAAAAGAATAATGTTTTTTACTAAAGTCATACGATTTCACTTAAGTCAAATAGTGTGTTGTAGGGCTGGGCGATATGGCCTAAAAAAAAAATCTCCGATTTTTTCAGAAAAAATCCCGATTCACGATTTTAATCGATTTTTTCCATCCCCTACCTAAAATCAATTTGTAGATGACAAAGAAATTGTTCAAAACAAGTTTCAGTTTTATTTTGTTTAAATTTTCCCTTCTGGGGTTTCAGTTAAATAAACAAGCCACAAAAAAGAGATGGCAAGCCCTGCCTGCCATTGTGAACAGTGACAATGTAACTTTTCAGTAATCTAGTTTCGAACTGACACAAAAAATAAGTAAAACATAGTATTATAGACCCCTTTTTTGAGGTTGACAAAATAAAGTGCAAACAAAACTCTCAGTTACCTGAACATGTTTTGCATAATAAGGAGGTGCTTGTGTGGTAAACAAAAAGTATTTGGGCACTATTTTGATTTCCTGAATCATGTTAACTTAACTTAAACATCTGCATCAAATAAAATTAAAAATTTAATTTTAGGCTTCTATTGTAATTTACGAGGCAAGGCAACGTCAGAAAAATATTTGCGGCCTGGTAGCACGTACCTGGGATCCAAAACTTTGAGCAGGTGAATAAACCCCGGCTTTTCCACGGTGTATATGGGCACCATATCTCTTGCAATATACATCACGACTGCATCCGTGACAGCTTTCCACCGGGCTCCTTTCTTATCATACGGGATACAGTTTGTCAACGTTTCCAAGACGGTAGGTAGTTTTCTGGTGGCGGTGCTTGGGCTGCTGCGGTCGCTTTTTTCGTAGGGAGCAACACCTCTCCAACTCGGCAGCATGCTTCTGTTTAAGGTGCTGCAGTAAATTGCTTGTACTGCTACCTTTGCTAGCAACAGCCTTTAAACAGACTTTGCAGTGAGGTGCTGTTTGTTCTGTGTCTGACGCCACGAACCCAAACCAATTCCAAATAACCGAGGATACGTTTCTTTTCTTCGGTGTAAGATCAGCACTGCTTGCTTGTTTGTGTACCTAGCGCGGGTGGGGAGGGGGGCGCGCGAGGGGGGCGCGCATTCCGCGCTCTCTGACCTACGGGAGCCCAGCAGGCAGGCGCTGGTGGCGGATGTTAATGAGAAAATCGATTTTCATTAAAACAAATCGACATTAAGTACAAATTCGAATTAATCGATTAAATCGATTTATCGCCCAGCCCTAGTGTGTTGGTTTTTGACTTTATCCTTTTTCCTCTTTGTATAACATTTAAAGAAATAGCGTGGCAGCGAGCTAGCATGACATCCCATATTAATTAACAGCTGGAGGCGGGCCGTCTGTTTCAGCTGGTTTTAACAGTTTGGGAGGGGGAATCGCTTCAGGTGGTACGATCCGTCTCTTGCATTCCTGGGGCTGTGCAAGTGCAAAAAGTAAAACTGCTACATCAAACATTTATTAGCAAAGCAGACATTTCTTTTTTCCTTCCTAGAAAACAAGTCCAACCTGTGAAGCAGCCGGGAATGCTTATGATACTTTCCGAGACTGGACTGAGCTTCGAGCATCTCCACCACAGGTTTTGTTTGAGAAAATGCAAATATTTTGTGGTAATTTAAAGATATTTGGGGTTGACATCTGGCCGGAGGTTTTACTACACCTGCTGTAACACGTACCTTAAAGAGGTGTCATTGACGATTAACTGCTCTTCACTTGCCTCTGTCTTCCCCGGTCTACGCAACAAACCGTACAGGCAAATTTCTTACAAGTGTGTGAATTGACCTGGATGAAATAATTAATGTGGTGAAAAAAAAAAAAAAAAAAACAGCCATTTTACTCTCTTTTTGTGAGAGAGAGAGAGAGAGAGAGAGAGAAAAAAAAAATCTTGAGAGAGCTCTCCAGCCAAGCTCCATAAAACACATATTAGCCAATAACAACGACCAGAGAATAAGTGAAGGAGCAGTTACTACGAACAGACATTCAGATCCAGAATTTTGTGGCAGTGATGTGTTGGAGTTGTGAGGTAGGTGTGCTGTGAGCAGGGTTATAATAGTTTTGGATTTTCCATTAGTTTTCATTTTTATTTAGTTTTTTGTTTAGTTTTTCAAATTCAGTTAGTTTCAATTCGTTTTTAGAGCAGTTTTGCTAGTTTTTATTCGTTCTTATTTTTTGAAATACTTAGTTTTAGTTTAGTTTTTATTAGTTTCAGTGTTAGTTTTAGTTTATTTTGTAAATTAGGGTTGTAATTTTGGTTTGAGTGAAGCACTGAACTTTCTGAAGGCTATCGAATCACATAGTCGTGTTTACATTCCGGTCTCAATAAACATATTTATCAATGCATCTTCCCGCTTGTGGTGTTCCTGCGTATTTACTGACCAATAGCTATCTGGTCGCCAGTGGAAACAGACCATTATAGTTGCTGTTTTCTCCCGTTCCTTCCCAACACTGACTGGCCTGCAGCTGCAGCTTGTCTTTCCAGGGGGCTAGCTTAGGCTAGCTTACACAGGTAGCCTTGGTTAGCCTTCTTATGTGAGCTTTTCAAATCGACTTTAAGATTTGTGGGTTTTTTTCCCCTTTAGAAGTATTCCACACATTGTAGCACCTGCTTCTACAACAAGGCACTTATTTTGATCGTTAACACAGTCATAGTCAAAGAAATCCCAAATAGGACTGTACCGCTTTCTCCCAACTTTTGCGGCAGCCATCACTGCTGATCTTTTTTTTTTTTTTTTGCGGTTGTTGTTGTACGGCGGAGTGAAGTTAATAGATTTCAAACGTTTATGTAAAAAGTTAGTTGGTTTTATAAACACATAATACAGTTTCAGTTAGTTATTGTTTTTCAAAAAACTCGTTTTTATTTTATTTCAGTTTTCGTTATTTCATTCGTTTTCGTTAACGATAATAACCTTGGCTGTGAGGACTTTCATGTGTTTGTCGAGATGCTAAAAGAGAACGATCAAAGGGCTCCAGTTCAGCCAGCAGCACCACTGACTCCTGTCTCTGATATTTGAATAAAACCAACATGTCCCGTCCTCAAACTTGAAGCAGAAGCCAGTGTCTCTCTCTCCCTCCCTCTCATTCATTCTCCCACTCGCTCTGCTTCATGGAGCAGCCCCCGCTCTCCTCTACCTCCTCCTCCTCCTCCTCCTCCTCCTCATGTCATCCCCTTTTACACTCTGTTGATCAGCTCAGGAAAGGGAAAGTGGTTGTGTGAAACCTGAGGATCACTTGCAGACCGAGGAAGCAGCGAGAGCACGCACGTCGAGTTTTAGCCTTAAGGTAAGATGATGCTCCACAAGGAGCAGCTGATAGCAGTTGGTCTTTGCACTGGATCTCAGTTTCTACGCATCGATGGATAGATATTTCTCATATAGGAAAACTAACCGAATGCTGAGAGCAGCTGAATGAACTGTGATGTGTGAAAGTTAGGATCTTAAAAAACGAGACCTTTATTAGGATTAAAATCATAGTCCTGATAGCAGTGGAGTGTTACTTGGCTGAGTTTTATTTAGCATGTTTCAGCATGCATGCTTTGGGTTTACTATCTGGAGAAAATCACAGTTTTTGTTGGTTTAATGTTAAATATGTGAGGCATATTGTTGGCATTAAAATGACGTGCTTTGCTTTAGCAGCTGCAAAAGTAGCTCGCCTTCTTGAAACAGCATGTCAGGCCGCAGGATGAGCATCATCCAGTCTAGAAAGGGCACTTTGAAATGTCTGTGCATAACTGGGGGCAAATAAAAATAGCATATTAGCATATGTTCCCAGACACAGTGCTTTGACTTGTGCTAGTTGGAATAATTATCACCTCTTGATTTGAATAATTAGCAACAGTTTTATTTCCATGTGTTTTTCGGGGGTTCTTCTTTATACCTGTGGTTTGCTTTTTGAGAACCTCTAGAAATTAAATCCTATTTTTTTGATACATACGTAGTGAGCTCCCAGCCATGTGCACGCCAACCAAAGGGACCCAGTGGAGGGAGGGCATGCAGAACATCCGTAAAGACCACGGCTTCTCCAAAAAAGTCCTCCTTAACTGCTGCCTGGTGCGGCGGATCGTCACCTGGGCCTCCCCGAAACCCAAAGGTACTAAGCGGTGTATCATTTTTTAGAAAAAACTAAATGTTAAAAGTGCTGACTTTGTACTTGTGACTGTTTTATGCCGAGGATGCTTTGATGAGAAAAGAAAAGAGAAGCGGCAATAAATCTTTACCCAAGCCATTGTGAAACGGGGTTGCGAGGTTTTAAATAGGTAAAAAAAAAAAAAGAAGGAAAAGAAAGGACTATTCTGTGTATACAAACACAATTAAAAAAAAAAAGTTGAGCTAAATAATCCAGATAAACTGTGAACATCATTTTAAAACTATTCATGCGTTATTGATTAGTCCCTGTAACTTTAAAGTTTTCTTCCAGGATGAAATAGGATCACAGCAGACTGAGCCTGGAGTCACGGTTGACGGGTCCCGTGAATTCGCTTTGAAACCTTGATCAATATCGATTCCCTCCCCAGATTATGTATTTATGGTGGTCAGCTAAATTTTCTCGCCACTGAAACAAGCAGTAAAACTCAAACGTCCACGCAGAAGCGTGAATTTCACCTCAATCTGTTTTAAGGAAAACCATCTGCTGTTAATGGTTTCTTCTTCGTCTTTGTTTTTTTTTTTAAATGAGTATTTTTGTCTCATCCAAAGTATATTTGGCTTAATTTGCTGATAATGTCATGATTTTCGGCACAGTAATATATTATTGACATATGTGTAGATCACTATTCATAGATGTGGTAGCATTTCTTAAACCATGATGGTGTAGCTGAGTGTGCATTTGCTAATCAGATATGGTTTGAGATGGTACTGTCTGTCCTCATCTTCCTTTTGGTCTATATAAATGACACTTCTTTTGGGTCTAATTTGTGTATTATATCTTAGAGACATGTCGAGCGTTGCAACAAGATCTTGAGCTCCGTGTTATTGACAGATGCTCTGCAATTCTGATGCGGTTTGTCAGCTGTTAAGATGGATGAGTTGTGTTTGAGTAGAAATGTGCTGTAAAACCATCATGAATATCTGCAACAAAAAAAAAAGGATCTGCAGTATTTTCTTCTGGAGGAGAAAAGCAATAACAGAAGGCATCCAAGCAGCTCGTCTGCGTCATGAACAAGAGAAGCAAGATTACGAATATGCACTTTTTTTGGTTTTCATTTTGTGCTGATTAGTGTCAACAAGGCAGGTGCAGTTTCAGGACTACATCGTCATTGCAGTTTTTTTTTTTTTTCCTATTTACCTTGGCTTGGCTGCGTGTAACCTCTCTCCTTTCTTTGTGTGTGCGTGCGCGAGCGTGTGTGCGTGTGCACCTGCACAGTTATCATTTGAATCTGTCTTTCTATTGACATTTGAGCAGGCAGCCACAGCTGGAACTGCAGCTGGGCCCAGGTGGTTCTGTCAGCAATGTTTGAATTAGACTTTCATTCCTTATTCGGCCCTTTCTCATAATAACGAGCTGTCATCCTCGACCAGGTTGTTTTTTTTCTTTTGGTACGCAAGTAAGATTTTTTAAAAAGCACATAATAATAATGCTATATCTTTATTTACAACCTTAATTCATTTTTTTTAGTCACAAGTTAACACAGCTACTATTTACAGCCTCCTCTTGTAGCATTTATTCCTCTTGCCCCTTCTCATGAGCCAGTGTAAACTAATGATACTACCCTCCTGTGTTGCCCAAAATAACCTCTCAGCATGTAGGCGATCACAGTAAAAACCTGCCAGGTGGCAATAGTGCCCTCTGGATGTTGGATCAGTCTCCAGAAAATGAGCATGCTCAATAAAGTGGGTGTGTCTAGGAAATACATGAGCAGCATGTCCTTGAGCCAAATGTGTGCCATGAGAGGAGATTTTACAAACCCCTGACACTCAGACAGCTTGATTGCTTTTTTTTTTTTTTTTTTTTTTTACACAGTAGAGATACCCAGTAATTTATGCATCAAGTTGTTTACAGTCTGTTTCGGGATCATATTTGCAAAATAACTGTTTTTAATGAATGTTACTGAAAGGCACTCAGGCTTTCTTCTCATTAATGGGAACACAGGCACTCTCAACAACTATATTCACCTTATGTGTCACATTAACATAAATCATTCTGGGGGTTTCTGTATTCAGTGTTCATATCATTTATAATAATTTTTTTCCATGTGAAACTTATTTTTATAGGTAGAAATCCAGTTGTACTTTGACATACCTGCCAGGAGGGGGCAGCAAGGCACAGACTAATTTAATGACTAATTTGATGTCAAGCTCAGAGCATTCAGCATTTGATTGTGAAGTAAAATCCATCCATTGTCTATGCTCGCTTAATCCTATGCAGGATCACGGACGTGTGACGTAAAATGAGAAATTTAGTTTTATTAGGATACTGTAAAACATATAAATTTTTTTTTTCAGCTGCATCTGGAAGAAAAAAAAACACTCATACAGAACAAAACATGACACTTGCCTCTCCAAGTCAGTTTTGGTTCACACATATATATATATATATAAATGTGTGTATATGTGTGTGTGTGTGGCCAACCCTCTTTATTTCCAGTCGTGCAGTCCTCTCTTGATTGTAGATTGCGTCAGAGACGTGCCTACCCACCTTCCCCAGTGTGTTCTTTCCTCTGCTGATATTGTGAAAGGGATTTTTGTACACCCAGGAAAAGGTTCCACAATCAGTCACTTCAGCTTTCTTCCATGGTCTTCCAGGCCTCTTAGGTTTTTGTAATCTCTTTTTATAGGTTTACATAATTAGTTTTTCTCCACCCTAATGACGGCCTTCTGAATATTGATTCCAGACCTTTTTATCTGTTTGATTTGTAACAAGGAAATGGACCGCGTCGGCCCAGTTAATTTCTTTCAGTCTATTGTCCAAATACTTCTGACGCTCCTGAAAATGGAGCTTCAGATTGTTTATAATGGCTAATTCCTAAATGGTTAATGCCATATTTTGTGAAACCTCATATATTAAAGCTGAAGGTCTGACCCACTTTGATCACATCTTGGTTGTTTTATTTTAAATCCATTGTGGTGGTAAATAAAGGGGAAGAAAGGCATATAAATTCTGTTATTGTCCAAACCTGCCTGTGTGTGTACGTGTACATCACACTCCTTCCAACGCTCACACAGGGATACTGTCATAAATTCTGTGAATATCTGCACTGCACCAGAACATAAGTAACTCCAAATGCACTCAAAGCAGTGAGGATGCAGTTCTTTTCTTCCAGTCACACAGTGCAAACATTAAATATGGAGCTGTGGAAAAATAAACAAGCACATTTTATGACTGGGCATCCAGGACAAAGAGCATATAAGAATTGATTCATGGTAATTATCCCATGTTTTTTTATGTAGAGAGTAATCCTTTACAGAAGGCTATTTGATCATTTCCATTTTTAGGTCTTTGTGAGCATATATACAATTCGCATAACTTAAAGGGTAAATGTGTGAAGCGAGTAGAAATTTCACCTCAAGGGTCAGTTACATTTCATTCACTTTCAGTTTTAGCTTGTATATCTTCTGTGCTTTGCAGCCGGTACCTTAGAGAGTGCTGAATTGTAGCTGTAGGCATTCAAACCGGACACGCTACTCCCCAGCTGCTGCTTTTATCAAGTGTGTCCACGTGCATGCTGTAGCTCTGTCTGCTCCAACCAGCCAAACGTATTTCCACTGGAGACTGTTTCTCAGGGTCATGTCCCTCAGACAACACAGAAACGGCCAAATTGATTTACTTTTGCTTTGTTCCAATTCAGTGGTAATGAATCCTCACGAGGAAGTCCATCCATTATTGCTGTCAGCCACAGAACTTCAGCTTTAAGATGAATTGCCACGTTTCTGCATCAAAATCCCACTCTTATTTATAGGTAATTTGAAGTAAATTGCTGATATAAGCTCTTGGTTTGATGCCGTATTTACTACTTGAACCCCACGCTAAGATTCACTGCTTTAAAGTATTCTTAAACCTTGAGATGCAATTTAAGACACAATGTTACTATATCATGAAGAATCTCGCGGATGTCATTCAGCCACTGAGGTGTGCGTCCTTTTATAAGAATAATTAACATACATAATATAATGAACACATTTTCTTGAATCAGAAATTGCAAACAGGCAGATAGCATTTGGCCAAATGTCTCAGAAGCACCTCTCTTTTATATTTTCATCTGTTTTTCCACAGCTGGTCAAGAGAACAGGCCTCTGTTTTTAACCAAGGTGGAAATGGGAAACGGCAAAGATGGATTAAAGGGGAAGCTGAGGCAGCATGCAGTCAGACAGAACAAGACAAAAAAAAAAATAAATAAATGAAGAGAAAAGGGATGGTTTGCCAGCAGAAAATGCAGTAAAGCCTAATGTTGTCATTCATTTGATTCATATGTTGTGCAAATGGCTACTGAAGAAAGAAATTGAAGGGATCCAACAGTGGTTTGTTTGCATCCTAGCTTGCGCTGCCGACGGCTCCAGAGATGATGCTACATGCTATTACAGCAAATGGGCTCAGAGGTGATGATCTTGCATCTAATTTAACTGCATCCAATTCACTTTTCCTTTTTAAAAGCAAGTAAACTCTTTTCTAATGGTGAGCGGTTTATAGTCCTTTTACAATACTCTATTGGTGTTTTTATATGTATGAAAAGTTGTTTTTTCAGTGCAAGAACTAGGTTTAGATTCATTTTTGATGAAGATAGTACTTAAAAATTCTGCTTCTAATGGTGTAATCCTCTTAATGCAGTCCAAGATGATTCTATGCATGGCTTAAATGTCACCTAGTTAAAGCACATGTGACTGGAGATGCACTTTCTATTATGTCACACAACAATGAGCCAGTCTTGACCATCTCCTGGACCCCTTTGTTGATAAATGAGGATTAGCAGTTAACAGCCAGGGATTAGTCTGGAAACAGTGAGCCTCAGCAAGACGTCTTACTTGTATTACACCTGAAAGTAACTGTTGACAGACAATAACTCTCACTCCATGCTGTTTTAGGATGTAGCTAACTTAGGGTGCCGGTTGTCTGATCACATGACTGTCAGCGGGTCTCAGCAGTAACCAATATGGATCTTTTTGTCTAAGCTACACAAACATCCGCTCATCATTAAACATTCATTCTGTTTTTTTTTTTTTTTCCCCACACAAGCTCCGTCTTTCTTTTTGGCTCTATTAAATGTCTAAGCTTCGCCATGTAGTTTTTACTTAGTCGTTTTTGTGATCTTTGGGAGCCAAAATTGAAATCATGAATAAAATTGATTAACTGAGCAGCCCTTAAATTTACATATATATATACACACAGTGGCTGCTGTTTACAACTGAAAATAGTAAACGGTACCTTTGCCCTCTCCTCACAATTACAGGCATTGCCATGCAGACGCACACGAGCATTCATATGAACTCACGAGCATTTGCATAAACGACACAGTCTCCTTCCTCTATTTAGTACGTCACTGCTTGTGAGACTTGAGAAGCTCTGCACTTTTAACAAATTCCTGAAGAGTTTGTACAGTATATGCATCTCCTTTTTTATCCCCCACCAAATCAGGCATTTGACCTGTCTGATCAGGTTAGGGCTATAGCGTAGGTCAGGCTGCTTGGCCATGTGGTTGATGCAGCTGCTTATCAGGATGGTTCTGACGTATTCTGCAGGATGCTTCACTTCAGTTGCCTTTGATAGATTCTCTCTCTATTGTAATTCATTTCAATTCAATTTTATTTGTATAGCGTCTGTTAAAATGCCAATTATCTCTAGGTGCTTTACAGAGACCCAGAGCATGACCCCAGAGCAAATATGAACTAAAATTATAATATTAAATCCTAATCAAGGATAATGGCAAGTAAAAAAAAAAACTCCCACAGCGGGAGAAAAAAACCTTTAAGCCAAACAGTGGCAAGGAAAAATTCCACTTTAAGAGGAAGAAACCTTGAGCAGGACCTGGCTCATAAGGCGGGATCTTTCTGCCGAAGGCCAGCCGGGTAAAGAAAGAAAAAGAGAGGAGAGACAGGACAGAGAGAGGATGGAGGACAGAGAGAGGAGAGCACACAAATGACTGAATGAAATGACTATATAAACAGATGCAGGTAGCAGCACTGAGATGAGAAGGTCAGAGGACTAGATCACTGGTCAGCATGCCAGTTAGCACCCCGAACACATCTACACACACAGGTGGAGGTAAAGGCTGCGATGCACAGAGGATGGGAACTGCAAGTCAGCATGCAACTCATGAAACTCTGACCTGCAAACATACAGAAAAAAAAAGAGAAAAATAGGGGGAACACAGCACAACAAACTACAGGAAAGAAAATGGAGCACAGTTACAGTAACAAGGTGCTCCTAATTAACTATGGATTGAGCTGGAGGAGGAAGAAGGGAGGAGGAAGAAGGGAAGGAAGGGAGATAAGAATGGTGGAGACACATCCAGATCATGTTGGCGTCCCCCTGCAGCGTAGGCCTATAGCAGCATAGCTATGATGAAGCTGTGATTAAGACAGGCCTACTCTAGTCTTAGCTCCTATAACTATAGCTGTAACTATTAGCCCCTACACACTGTTGTTTAGACTAACTGTAGGCTTTACTGAACAGAAATGTTTTCAATTTAGTTTTAAAGACAGAGGTGGTGTCAGTATCTTAAACCCAAATTGGTAGCTGGTTCCATAATAAAGGTGCCTGGTAGCAGAAGGCCCGTCCTCCAAATCAGATATTCTAGGAATGACGAGTAATCCTGCACTCTGAGAGCGGAGAGCTCTATTAGGAGCATAACGTGCTATCAGGTCTTGTAGGTAACGAGGAGCTAGGCCATTAAGGGCCTTAAATGTGAGAAGCAGAATTTTAAACTCGATTTGAAATTTCACGGGAAGCCAATGGAGGGAGGCTAACATGGGAGAGACGTGATCTCGCTTACGGATTCCTGTCAGCACCCTCGCTGCTGCGTTCTGGATCAATTGGAGGCTGTTCAGCGAGTTTTTCGGACATCCTGCTAACAACGCATTACAATAATCCAGTCTAGAACTGACAAAAGCGTGGATTAATTTTTCAGCATCACCCTGGGAGAGGATGATCCTAATCTTGGCGATATTTCAGGGATGAAAAAAAGGCTGTCTTGCAAACCTGATTAATATGCTGCTTAAATGACATATCCTGACCAAAAATGACCCCAAGGTTCGTTTAATCAGTGAATCCATTCCTCAGGTGTTTGGGGTTAGAGGACATTGCAATCCTGGAAAGTTGGTCCTACGTGGTCTCCATATTTTGTTCGTATGTATTCCTCTGGAATAAAACACATTGTGGGAATGTGGAGAAGGCTGATCCATCTATTTATTTGTTTATCTATTTTTTTGCAGGGTTGCTACTAGGGGTGCAACGGTACAGGTGGATCACAGTACGGTCTGTACCTCGGTTTTTGTGTCACGGTTTCGGTACGGATTCGTTACAGTTTCAATATGTGTTTTGGGCATAAAGTGACAATTCATTTCTCTAAAGTGGTACCTGTACTCAAGAAATTAATCGGTTCTGGAAGTAGTTTTGAAACCTGAAAATTTTATAAGTAGTTTTCCATGTAAATGCCCTAATCCGTTCCAAGCCCTCCAAAATTCGAACATGAATTTTTTATAAATTATAAATAATACTTGAAATGACATAAAAACCTGTAAGGAATACATGTTAGAACTAGAAAAGCACTTGGAGAGCGCAGACCTCCACCAAGCGCAACAATTATCGAAAATTTGAAAGTGATCCAGAATCCAGGATTTCTTCTGGATCACACCCAAAATAAAATCAGTTCTTCCTTTTCACAGTTCCAACAAAAATTTCATCAAAATCCATTCAAAACTTTTTGAGTTATCTTGAACACAGACAGACAGATAAACGCGGCAAAAACATAACCTCCTTGGCGGAGGTAAAAATTGTTTGTTTACCTGGGTTGCTGGGTTACGCTCATACAGACAAAGGGGCCCTCGTAGCCAATGGGATGCCAGGAAGATGTTAAGCGATAGCCAATGGCAGAGCAGCTCGGACGCACCGCTTTCAAACCGAGATACAGAGCTGACAAGTATGTTTACGTGCGGTAAACTCTGGGAGCTCCCACACTGGTGATTTAAATAAGTTTTCTCCCAATTTCTCTGCTACTGCTGGCCATGCCTGCTTGTTTTTTTTTGTGTGTGTTTTTTTTTTCTTCCCATTTCCTGCATCGATGAGCTGCAGCCAACCGGCCAAAGTGTGATAGGCTGGTCACTGTGAGTGAGCGGAGGCGAGTAGACATTGACATGCAGTAGCGGGCCTGTTGCCTAGTCCAATGCAAAATGATTGGAACATAAATCCCGCGGGACATAAAAGTGGACTGTACTGTGCGGGTCGTACCGAACGGTCTGGTATTTTACCGAGTAGCGTTGCATCCCTAGTTGCTATCGTCACCTCATCTTCCTGTGAATATGTTCATCCGTTATCTATACCCATCCACCCATCCGTCCATTATCCATACCCTTTTAATCCTATGTAGGGTCAGGGGGTTCTGCTGGACCATATCCCAACTCTCTTCTAGCAGGGGTACACCCTGGACCATCATGTACAGATGTAATATACCTGTATCCTAAGCCTTGTATCCTTCATGTTTGTTCTGGCTTTACTTACTTTTTATGTTTCAAACACTGAACACAAAGATGAAATTGACTTATTTCCCAGACTGACAACTTTTCAGACTTCAGACATGAGAGAAAACTAATAACTGGAAAAAAATAAGTAAAAGATTGACAATGAAAACAGAAGTTTGTGTAAAGAAAATCAGATTTTTTTTTCCTTAAAAAAAAAAAAAAAAAAAAAAAAAATATATATATATATATATATATATATATATATATATATATATATATATATATATATATATATATATATATATATATGAAATTGAGCAGAAAGAAGCGTTTCCAGAGATGAAAGCTCATAGCTACAAAGGTATCCTTGGAAAGTTGGTATGAAATTGAATATGATTAATCATCAGCTACTTCTGCATAACTTATCCTTAACTTTGCCAGTTTTTTTTTTTTTCCCCACACATTTTCCTGTCTTATTCTCCTGGTGATACAATCGTTTATGGGTAACCTACTTCAGTCGAGCATTTGTATTTTAGCGCTGGCCTGGCCTTCTATAAATAGGTCCTCCTGATTGGTACCCAGCACAGTGAAACCTCGTAAGCCTTTGACTGCTGCAGGACAGAAATGACTTTCTTGTCCCTGAACCAGGTGCTTTAACACACCTGTCCCTGCCATGCTCTCATTTATCTCCCCTTAATTTGTCAGGCTACAGCTAAAGTTCTTGACTGAGCCCGAGAAAGCACGCCGGTTAATTCACTCTGAGACGGTCTCTCCTAATTTGTTATGTATTTAATATTCAACACAACAGATAAGCGTGTAGAGCCAACTGTAATTAAACATTTATGGTTATGAGAAAGTGATTTGTCGAGATGCTCATATAATACAATCTTTCCCACCGGTTTAGTTTCCGTTTTAATCACATAATGTGCACTTGTTTGACTGCTTTCCAAGTCTGTCACTAAAGAGCTAAAGGCCCTGCTCATAAATCTCTGCAACCTGTTTTTGCTCTTCATTTTGATGCTCTGACCAGAAGAGGTGTTCCTTTCTGAACGTTGGTTTGCTTGTTGCCGTTCTTCACCCTTGTCCTTCCTTTACAAAACGATTTACTCCTCCAAGATTGATGCTGGGTCCTTCAATTGTGGAGAACATTGTAATTTAATACCGTCTGTGCAGTTCCTCTGAAGAGCAGATCATGTGCCAAATTGAGTTTGCCAAAAAAAAGAGAAAAAAGAAAAATTACTGTTCTGAATATTTGAATATTAGCTTGAGTACAGTCATTTTAAAGTAACCCGAGGCTCAGTGAATTATTGTAATTGAGGAAACACAAAAAAATGGTCTGATTCATACCACAGTCATGAAACACCTCTCATAGTTGTGTCTCAGTGTACACTGAAGAGACGAACACGTTGACGGATTTTCATAAGATCACAAGATAATCATGAGAAGTGGTCTGTAGATATGAGTTTGGAGCCAAAACCCAAATTTTTAAACCAATCACGGACCTGTCCTGGCAGCTAACCACTGTCATGGTTTTGGTTCACTGGATGTGTTTTCAAATTCAATTAAACTACGTTCATGACGGTGCTAGTTGGACGCTTCACCAAACTGCTTAAAAGTGTTTTTTTTTTTTTTTTTAATCCTGCCACTTGTTTCAACAAACCAGATCTGGCGCATCAGGACAGAGCTCCCTCATGTCAGTTCAGGGCATCCAGTCACAACGTCTTTTGAAACAACAGTCCAATTCACCTGTTTTTGGCATGAAAAAAAAAAAACAAGTCTTGTGAGCTGCCTAAAAAACAGAAGGCTCTTATAACAACTTTAGTAGGGGCATCAAAGTAATATTTAAAACTGGATTTGTCTGGAGATTGGTCCAAAATGTCTTTGCACAATAGATATCACAATATCAATATTTATTTATTTATTTATTTATTTATTTATTTATTTATTTAAAGGACAATGTCCAGGTACATTAAAAAGATGGCTGCACCAGAGTTAGCCACAAGCTAATTTCCATCTGTAGTCCTTGACAAACAAAAATAGTACACACTAGGGTTTACAATAATGACAGTATTTATTCATATCACAATAAATATCATCACTGATCTGTTTATATGTACCTGTGTTTGAAAGTGTATGGTAAACTCTGTAGCTTAAATGTGATGAGCTGTTGGACTGGCATTAGGGCTGGGTTAAACGATTATTTTTGTAATCGATTAATCTAGAAAATAGTTTTTCGATGCATCGATTAATCTAACGATTCATTTTTAAATCCGATTCGATTCGATTTCGATTATCGATTATCTCCCCATAATTTGACCTATATAGCAATTAATGCAAATTTATCTCCATGAATAAAACACAAATTTCTTCTTTCAAGTTCAAAAATGAATTGTATTGAACAATACAACAATAAAGTGCACACAGTTGTAGTGCAATGGAATCCTATAATAAAAAAATAATAAAATAAAACTTTCCTTCAATAAATAAAACTGCAAAAAACACAATCTGAACCAAAATCTTATCAACATAAAATAAATAAAAAATAACAGCAGCGGTGACAGCTGCAATTTACAAAACAACACAATGTGTGACAGCAGCAACTTAGCCTAATCATTTAAATCTGTGAAATAAATAACAAATAAATTCAAGTACTAGGCCTATTACAGTTAAGTGAACAGTAGTTTAACTTTTAGTAGTTAGGATGCTCTCAGTAAGTGCAGCAGCCTCCTGGGGGGTGCAGGGGGTGTGTTTTTTTTTTTTCATCTGATAGTACAAACTTTTCTGCTTATCCCTGAAAACATAAATCACAAACACAGTGCACAGGTTAATAAAAATATATACTTCTAAATGATCTGCCCATACCAATAAAGTATAATAATAATAATGATAATAATAATAATACATTAACCTAAAAGTTGAAAGTTAAACTAACTTTAGCGTGTATTTGAGGAGTGTGTGTCTGTGTCAGTTAAAAAAAAAAAGTGTGTCGGCAAGAGGCGAGTGTGTGAGGGGCGTGTGTGTGTTGAAGTGGGCACATGTTCTGTGTGTGCGATAGAGATGCGCGGTTGAACCGTGCACCCGCGGGCGGAGCGGATAATCCGCATATCGGGCGGATGACTCGTCAAAAAATAATACTTTAATTAAATTCGGGCGGGTTGCGGTGAAGCACTCAAATAATAATAATAAGAAAAAATATTTTACATATTATTAAAAAGGATGGCGGGTCGGTTCGGTTTTGAAAATTGGTGAAAAAACGTTCCTGCAAATGGATAGCGGGTGGATAGAAATTTTAAGAAGCGGTTGTGGGTTAAAATATACGTCATCCGCGCATCTCTATTGTGCGAGGCTGGAGCACAAGTTACGTGATGCGGTTTTGGATGAATGACGGGGTTAATCACCGCAAACAAGGAAAGAAAAAAAAGTTGAAAACTTACGGTGTCTTCTCCACCACACAAGCAGCTCCCGGGTGCCTCTTCTTAAGGTGCTGGTGCATCGCGGTAGTGCTTTTATGATATGCCATCTCTATTTTTGCACAGGTCACAGACCACCGAATCGTTACCATTAGGTGTAAAGTACTCCCAAACTTTTGACATCCTATTACGAGATAGCTTCTTCTCCCCCGACTCGCTGCTACTCGATGCCGCGGCCGCCGCCATTTTTTGATTCTGAGTGACGACGCATCGACGTGCAGTTTTTGCGTCGACGTAATCGATGACGTCGACGCGTCGTCCCAGCCCTAACTGGCATGTGGCACTCATCCATTTATTTAAGCTGGTTTTGATTTAACAGTTATTTAAGTAGAAATAACTGTCTTCCTGTCAGATCACTGAGAGTTTCTCAAAGCAATGCTGTTGTGGTGAGCTGTTTAGTAATGCAGATGGAGATTTTTAAATTGATGATCTAATGAAGCTTATTTACTGTTAATGATATTAAATTTTTGTCTCCACTTTCTGTCACTTTCTGTTCTGTTGTTGGATCAGTTCACTCAAACGGACAAATGGAAAAGCTCTTTTCCCAAAGGGAACACAAAAGGCCCAAACAGATATAATTAGGAATGGAAGGCTCAAGCCAAAACTTGGTTAAAATTAAAATCACATTAGAGGAGGCTTCTAAAAGGATATTTCTGTAGAGGTTCTGAGGACTTTTGTTGTTTGAATACTCTCCCAGCCCATTTAGAGCTCCTTCATGTGCCAGCACCCTGCAGTTGATCCAATGAAACAAGTGACCAGCGTTTGATGTGCAGATGTGGAGGCAACTTTAAGGCCTCGTTGGCCGTTGGAACCAACAAGGAGCACATGAGCAGACACATGACACGGAGTGAAGAAGGGTAGAGTTGAGGAGAAACATTTGAGACTTTAGAGGAGATGAGGGGGTAATTAGCAGGAGCGCTGGGTGAGATGGCACTTAGTATTCATAGAGGAAAAGAGAGAGAGATGGCTTAAAGCAGTGGCTCTGTTTCCAATGGGAGGGGAAAGGAGAATTTTACAGGACGAAGCTGACAAACCTTTTCCCTTTGGGACGCCAGCAGAAATCTGTCGAACAGATTGGAGTCTGCTGGAGCTATTCTGTTAAACCTGGACAAGCGTGATGAAATTTGAGCAACAGAGGAAAGAAGAACAGAAGTTCACACTTTAGTGGAATGTTCAGTCTGTTTCTTGCACAAATGGACTTCATAAAAAAATTGAGCTGGATAATAGAGTACTCTCTCGCCTGGCTGCCATTGAAGTCCTCGTGAATAGAACAGTTGTGCTGTAAGGCTAAATTTATATCATCAAATATGTGCTGGGTTTTGATTATAGATAAATCAGTTGCTTGTCTATAAATACAGATTGTTTTTATCAGCCATGCTGAAGTGCATTTACCTATATTAAACAATAGGGCTGTAGCGATACACTAATCTCGCGATACGATGCGATACACGATACACTATATTTGGCTCGCGATACAATATATTTCAGTATTCATCTTACAATACATTTACATCATTTTCCGAAAGATTTTAAAGGTACAAAGTGATTTTGGTGAGATCTTGTGAGTGTTCCAATGACTTTGTTTGAATTTATTGAACTAAAAGCATCAATTACACAATTTATGGCTGACAGGCAGCTTGCAAATGCTGGACAAAATGAATAAAAGATTTGTTTGGAAAAATAGTTTTGATTTATTTAAACAGTGCAAATTGTTGCTTGCAAGCTTTTAAAGGTGGGACACGGGGGTTTTGAAAGAAGTTTAGAATATCGATACCTGTGGCTAAAAAATTGATACTCGATAAAATATCGATATATATCGTGGAATAGATAAAATCGCGCAGCTCTATTAAACACTAGGAAATGTAGATGAGATTAGAAACAAACAACTGAAATTGTTGTGCTCTAGAAGGCGACACAGAAACTGAGATTTATCCACAAAATGTTGTGATGGTGCACACAAATCAAACATCTTTGAGACCGAGCAGGTTCATATTTTGAGGTGGTGATACAAGGTTTTTGTTTTGTTTTTCTTTCAAGGAATTTTGTCATTTCTTTTTTTTTTCACTGATTAAAAAAGATGGCATTTAACAAAAAAATTGGTCATCTGGTAGGAACACGCAGACAAACTAGATAAATGTAGGCATGTCCGCCCTCGTGTGACTGTGTCCTCATGTACAGGTGACTGTGATGTCACAGGAGTCACGGTTCTGCTCCACACACGCACACACACACACGCACACACACACACACACACGCAGCCTTGTCTATACCACCATGTGGGGACGCAAGACAAGTACATGCAATGTGGGAACCACCCTTTCTGAAGGTTCTACAGCATTGAAAAAAATCAGGTGATGCACCAGAGCAATGAAAAACACAGATATCACTTCAAACTTTCAGTCAAACAAAGTAGAATTCCTCACCTGATCAGACACAGCTTTCTGGGGACTTTCAGGTTTTTAGTGCCTTGTGGGGTAACCATACACACTCTCAGTTTTTTCCATCTTCCTGTGGACCACTTCATGCACACTCCAGTTTTACTTACTTTGTTGAGACCTTAAACACTGATAGTGTTTAAGTGAGTGTGATTTTAAGTTAAAAATCTCATTTCATCATTTTTAAAGTAAGATTAAGCTACAACACATTACTACAAGTCATCTTAAGTGACAGACAGACAGACACTGGGGGATATGGGCTATTTTTTTAATAGCTCGACTGCCCTGCTAAGACACACAGGAAATATACTTTGAAACTAAACAAAGTGTTCACAACACACCATTCATTGAACAAAAAGAAAAACATTACTTTTCTTCTGCAACTTTAGGGAACTCTGTGGGCTAAATAAAACTTGTACCCATTTCACATTGTGGGCTTCAAACTTTCTTTTTCAAAGCTGTAATACGATTCTTCACATAAAATTTAACAGCCAGCCAATTTCTGTTTCTCAGAGCTGTTTTCTCCAAGTTTAAACACTTGTCGCAATCACTTTTACCAGGAACCCGGCATGTTGTTATGAACGACATCAAATGTCGTTCCACAGCAGCAACCTCATCATCATCCCACTTCTTCCTCTTGCCAAGTTGTCGCCCTACAGACAAAGTCACAAAAACAAATTAGAGGTTGACCGATAGTGGATTTTTAAAGGCTGATAAAATAAAAGTTTGAAGAGGGAAAAAGCGAATAGCCATTTAATCAGCCAAATATCTCCTGCCCCCCCCCCCCCCCCCCCCAAAACAACCTCAATCCAAACAAACCCCCAAAAAGCTTACAAATAAATTTCAAATATGTTCATTACTAATTATGAAATACCAAAACTGCACAAAATCAATAAATCCTTCAATCACTATCAACAGGAAGTTATTATTATTATTATGCGATTACACCTCTAAAACATCACCCAAGCCTACAGAATAAGGCTCTTCTTTTTCTAAGTCATTCTTACGGTCTCCTCTTTTCTCTGATAAAAAAAAAAACTGTACAACAACTTTTAGGGTCGGCTTTCTTTTTCCACAATAAAACTTTGCTCTTTCTTTGGACATCATTAAGTGCTGGAAAAACTTTGGTGACAGGTGTCTGCAGGATAGCGCAGACTCTGTGCACTGGTTCACTCATTTCTAACTGGCTGTTAAGGACACATGAGGGTTCTTTATTATAACGGACTAGTGACTGACTTCACACAGAAATGACTGGCAAGAATGACAGCCAATCATCATGGATGTTTCCAGTTGTTCAACAGGGAGCACTTAATGAAACTCTGTGGCTGCCCTGAGATGAAAATGCCTATACTAACCCTCTTTCATTTTTAGTCAGTAAGATGAAGAAAATTAACATACCCCACAAGTAAGTTAACGGCAGGGGCAAACGGCTGTCAGCTTGCAAGTTTGATTTATGAAGAAGTACTAGGTTGAGGAACATTCACATAGATTATATAGCAGAAATGCTCAACTGGATTATTTTTGGGGGACCTTCATTTCTTATTTTAGAGAACTGGACCCTTTTTGTAAAATGCAAAAAATAGCCCAAGGCATCATGACCACGAAATAGGAAGGAAGCCCTGTTAGCTTCATCGCTAGTGATATTATTCATTTTAGTTGTTGTTTTAGCAGTTAAGTTTAAAAATGGTTAGCTGGTCCCGACTGCTGAGGATCTGAGGAAACCTCCCCACCTGCATAACTTTTTCTATCTCCGCTCCTGCTGCACACCATGCCCCTCTCCATCTCTCTGTGTTCCTGACTCTCTCTGTGTGTCTGTCTCTCTCTGCATCTGTGTCTATCTGTGTCTCAGTCTTTCTCACCGTCTTTGTGTCTCTCTGCGTCTGACTCTCACAGTGGTCAATCACTAAAACTTATGATTTTCATTAGCATTTTTTAGAAACCAATCTTAAAAGATTAAAAAACTTTACCTTTTAAGCTTTTCAGGGGTTTCTGTTTGTCGCTGGCCTGTATCGCAGAGTCCTCCTGTGGAACACTGTGGCTCATATCTTGCCCTGTTGTCTCACTCTCAGTTGTGACCAGTTCTGAGAAAAAAGGATGAATAATCATGTCATCCTACTGGATATTTGTTTGAAATGGTGCTTTGTTCATCAAGTATCAAAATTCTATTTATAAATATCTGACTCTAAAAATGTAGGATTATGTATATAAATTACTCATTTCAAAATGGAAAATGATGATTGATGTTACAATTTTGATTTACCTCTTACAAATGAAAATCTTCAGTTCAATAACATCTACATTTTGCTTAAATCATTAGTGAAGCAAGTTATAACCAGTCATTCTGAAAATACAATCTTTCTCACATTTCTTTTATCAGAACGAATTTAAGCTCAGCAAACAAACGATACATATATACATTTTTTACATACATACACACACATACTGTGGTCATCCTTGAAAACATGAAAATGATTAGATGATCAGATTCATACTTACCCTGTGGATCTGACTCATTGGCTGACTCGGTGTCACGTGGGGCCCCAGGATCACCGTCTTGGTCGCTGTCTAGGTGCACCTTCTCTGGAGGGTAGAAAGAGAAGAGGGAGGAAAATGAATGGGTCACTGTACAAGCTTTAATTCATTTAGGCCAGGGATGGGTAACTCCAGTCCTTGAGGGCCGGCATCCTGTAGGTATTAGGAGTTTCCCTGTGGCAACACACCTTGTGACCTGAGCAGAGCTTGATGTCGAGCTCTGCACAAATGCCCATTGATTGCAATCAGGTGTGTTGCAGCAGGGCAACTCCTAATACCTGCAAGATACCGGCCCTCGAGGACTGGAGTTGCCCATCCCTGATTTAGGCCCTCTCACACATACATTCTCTTTTCATATCAATACAAAATAAACATTCTGAAATCAAAATGTGTTTTGTATGAAGAGGACTGTTTCAATATAGACTCACTGAACCAGAACATTTAGTGGTGGATTCATGGATGGTTAAAGAAAATTGCATTTGTATGAGAGGGACAGTGTGAAAGCCCTTCAAACATGACAAATGTGTCATCTGAGTCCTACAAATCTGAATCCTGCAAAAGTGAAGTTCAAATAAGCATTTGTTTCTAAGTGGAACAAATAAATATGTCATACCTTCTGGATCAATGTTGATGTCATCCAGGGATTTGCCCTTGAACTCTGAAAGACGTCCTTGCTCAAAAGCCATCAGAATCTTGCTGATTTTAGCAAGTTGGAGAGTGCCCTCAGGAAGTCTGTAAAATTGTCTGTGGACTCTAATGTCATGTCCCAAAAAATCTGCTAACTGGTCCAATTCTGTGTTGGTGAGGTTAAGGACCTGAGACATGGTTCCCGTTTGTTTTCGCAGTTTTGTTGAGGTGAGATTTTCAGGGCTTTGTGCACCACTGGCCTTTGCAAAGTATCGAAGACTATCAGACCCACGGTAGCAAATCTGACTGGCTGGTCTTGCAAATAGGTATGTGTTGTCTGGGAGGATTCCACATTCCTGTCGTTTGCTGACAAGCAGATCCAATGCCTGTTGCATTGCCGGAGTTAGAAGTACGGGTACTTTTCTTCCCCTTTTGCCTCTTATTTCCAATCTTCGGAAATGCTGACAAAGCCTCTTTTCAAGGTCTGACAGTGCGGCATTCACATCCTGGTGTGGGTCGGATACATTGTGCGATAAATACGCAGACAGTGGAATTTTCGACACTTCCCCTGCTCTGCGTCTGTTAAACAAAATGACTTGTGTCAAAGTAACCTTTGTAAGCTGCGTGTATGACTCGAGGGATGTCTCTGAGGACAACTTGCTGAAAAGCTCTTGCTGCTGTGTGTCCAAATAGGAGTGGAGGGTCTGCACATCTTTGGTGAGTGGGAGCAATTGGGGAGTGTTCCACTTAGACTCCTGAAGTGTTCTGAGTGAAGCAGATGATATCAGCTCATTCCACCTGGAATCATACACACTGCGAAATGTACGAGCATCTTTTGCTGCACTGTAGTCGCTTTGAACATTTCCACGGCTTTCAACAAGCATTGAAACC
Source organism: Hirundichthys speculiger (assembly GCA_018398805.1). Classification (NCBI taxonomy): domain Eukaryota; kingdom Metazoa; phylum Chordata; class Actinopteri; order Beloniformes; family Exocoetidae; genus Hirundichthys; species Hirundichthys speculiger. The sequence continues at coordinate 30,716 of JAGFBZ010002094.1, forward strand.
TTTTTCAAGCTATATCCAATCTTGAGTGCCAGACTTGGACAACTGTATGAATTTGTGTCACAATTGTAGCCGGCCATGTTTTTCACTGATTCGACAACATGCATGAAATTTGCAGGCTTGATGTGATCTTGAATGGTCTTCAAAGGAGTGGTTTTCCTTGAACATATGAGAAGTCGTCCCAACTCCCTCAGTTTCTGACGACGAATATACTCATGTTTACTGCCATCATGTCCAAGCCTATTGTACAAATGCTCACCATACTCCATTATAGTGACATCAGATTTGACTGCAAGATACACATCATCTTGAACCATGTTATTAAGCAGCTTCCAAACTTGTTCCTTCACTCCAGGTGGTGGAGGTGCAGCAAAGGCACAGAGGGCCTGGACGCGAGTTTTGCCAGGTTTAAGTGCAAGATTAGGCTTTAACTTGCAGACCTTCATGTGCCTCCAAAGGACCTTCTTAACAAAGAGGCCTTGACAGTATGCACAATGCAGAAAATTCTCCACCTGAGATTCATCCTTCGGTTGCTTGCGAGGCACAACATTTCCAACACCAGTATTCATCACTTCTACGTTGTGTGAAAAATTGCCCTTGTTTCGCAACTGTTCCATATGCAGTTTTTCTTTGTTTGGAACCTTTAGGGAAGGACAAAGCCTTTGCGACTTCCGGCTTGTCTTGATGCGCTCGCTCCAAATGCCTTGCCATTTTTATAACCCCCAACTTGCAGTACAAACAGTATTGTTTTTTGTTGTACATTCTTGACCCATCCACTTTTTTGCAAACAGCAGGTACGGCAACTGATTTGTCAGACAGTCCACTCTGGGAAGAGTCACTATCAGGTTTTGTGGTGTTAACATTACTTGACTGAACTGGACTGGATCCACTGCTTGAAGATATCCTTCTACACCTCCTACTTTGTTTTCTTACAGGCGACCGCCCCCTCTCACTGCTTGATGTCAAAGAAGTGCTTTCAAGGTCACCAACATCCACCATTTTCCCAACATTTGGAAATCTTTTCTTTTTCATTTTGTGATTGAAGGTGACATCAATGTCGCTCAAGTCTGTATCTTCAGAGGACTCCTGACAACTCTTAGGAATGTACTCTTCTCCACTATCATCTGAGGGGGGATCAAATAGCTCATCTGAATCAAAATCAATGCGTCCACTCATCTTTAGGAGATAAAAAAGAAAAAAAAAAAACAACACCACAATCAACTGAGTCAGCACACAAAATATGCAATGTCAGAAATAAATTTAAAAGAAAAATTTCTATAAATGTTTAAAATTTCAGAAAGTTTTTGTAGTGCATACCTGTATGCTTTTGGTCCTTCTCAACCTTGGAGGAGACTGTTTGTCCAGGCCAAACAGGGTCATATCGGATTCAGCTATTGGACTCGATCTCTATGATATTCAGAAATGCTAGGTTACATTTATATCAATGTACAAGTTTAAAAGGACACAATGTATATGAAACAATATTTCAATATTAAAATTGATTTCAAGGTACCATGCAGCTTTCATTTAACTGGGAAGAGCTAGTGCATGGATGTTGGGATTCATCAGAATCCGTGTAGTCTACAATGTGAAGACTGCTTCCAACTTTGCTTCTGGAGAAAACCAGTCCAGGTTCATCATTGTCCTGTGAGATAAATATAATCTATTTAATGAAACTTTAACTGGTTTGCATTACTTCTGTAGAGATTGTTACATATGAAAACAAGTAAAACATATACGGGGTTATAGGTTGGACTGAGCTGTGAAGAAGAACTTATGTGAATCACAAGAAGCAGACTTGATAAGACCAGATAAGATTGCAGTGCGCTACGGCTGTAAGGATAAAAGAGTCTGATCAGTGCCACTAAGACTGCAGAGTAACATTTATCTACGGGGTCCCCACAAGTACCAATGTCAGACAAGTGTGTAAGAAAGCAACCAGAATGAACGGCCGAATGGTCCCCACCAAGTCAGAAAACCAGACTGTGCTCATCACCAGGTCTGACACCACAATATAACCAGCGTAGAGAAAGTTGGAGAGTCAACACAGGAGCAGATGTTGCACCCATTTCAGCAAAAGAGAAACAGTGATAACAAATGTAAAGATTCCTACCTGTATGGCAGTGGATGGAAGTGTCTCAGAATCCTTCTCCACTGGTCTGGAGACCTGAGAGCGAGAGGACTCGGGCATAAGAAGCTGTTCTTCTCTCTGAAATAACAATTCATAAGAAATGAGCCATTTGTAAACAGAAATAAGTCTATTCAATCACACACCAAAAAGTAGCAGGCTACAAGGACAGCCATCAATAGCTGTGTCCATGTCTGATTTCCTGTCCAGTCGTATTCAATCTGCTGAGCTTGGCGCGGCCTGAAAGTGCGCCTGGTCAAACCTAGACCCCACTTCTATTGCTAGTGACGTTACTAGGGATGCAAACAATTAATCGATTATTGATTAACTGTTGACAAGAAATTATTCGATTAAAATAAATTAATCGCAATTAATCAAATATTTTTCATCCATTCTACTCAGGTATGTTTTTAGTTGTTTACAAGCAGCCTGTATTTTAAGGTAAAGGAGGATTATAAATGGTGATACTACTGCAATTGTGACACCTTCATTTCTTTTCAGAATTTATTTTATATATTTTACAATAGTGCTAAATAAAAGACGAAGTCTTAGAAAAATAGCATTTTCGTAGAAAGGAACCTCTTGTTTCAGAAGGAAATTCAGCTACTCAGAAAAATTGGTGCTTATCAATTAATCGATCATCGATAGATAAGATGAAACAACTATCAATTAATGAATTACTCGATAATTTGCATCCCCAGTCAGAACACGACATTTAAGGTTCAATCCCGTGCATCAGCCACGTCTGGGGCAGACTAAACCAGGCGCTATTTGACACAGAAGTCGCTCTGCAGCCATAGTGCTCCGCACACAGATCTGATCTGTATGAGGCTTAAGCCTGTGTTATAGGCTGAGCCTTAGATCTATTTTTCACTGGACTGTAAGGATAAAAGAGTCTGATCAGTGCCACTAAGACTGCAGAGTAACATTTATCTACGGGGTCCCCACAAGTACCAATGTCAGACAAGTGTGTAAGAAAGCAACCAGAATGAACGGCTGAATGGTCCCCACCAAGTCAGAAAACCAGACTGTGCTCTTCACCAGGTCTGACACCACAATATAACCAGCGTAGAGAAAGTTGGAGAGTCAACACAGGAGCAGATGTTGCACCCATTTCAGCAAAAGAGAAACAGTGATAACAAATGTAAAGATTCCTACCTGTATGGCAGTGGATGGAAGTGTCTCTCAGAATCCTTCTCCACTGGTCTGGAGACCTGAGAGCGAGAGGACTCGGGCATAAGAAGCTGTTCTTCTCTCTGAAATAACAATTCATAAGAAATGAGCCATTTGTAAACAAATCTATTAAATTACACCAAAAAGGTAGCAGGGAAACAGGACCGCCATCAATAGCTGTGTCCATCTGATTCTAGATCATGCTGTGTCCATTTGTCCAACTTGTCTCTGGCTACAAAAACTTTTGTATTCCTTGAAGTGCACTGCACTGAGTGTTACAGATGAAAACATGTACAACACAAGATGTGTTGCAGGTTGAACCCAGCTGTGAAGAAGACCTGACGTGAAACACAGGAAGCAGACTTAGCCCTGCTATAGGCTGAGCCTTAGATCTATTTTTCACTGGACTGTAAGGATAAAAGAGTCTGATCAGTGCCACTAAGACTGCAGAGTAACATTTATCTACGGGGTCCCCCACAAGTACCAATGTCAGACAAGTGTGTAAGAAAGCAACCAGAATGAACGGCCGAATGGTCCCCACCAAGTCAGAAAACCAGACTGTGATCATCACCAGGTCTGACACCACAATATAACCAGCGTAGAGAAAGTTGGAGAGTCAACACAGGAGCAGATGTTGCACCCATTTCAGCAAAAGAGAAACAGTGATAACAAATGTAAAGATTCCTACCTGTATGGCAGTGGATGGAAGTGTCTCAGAATCCTTCTCCACTGGTCTGGAGACCTGAGAGCGAGAGGACTCGGGCATAAGAAGCTGTTCTTCTCTCTGAAATAACAATTCATAAGAAATGAGCCATTTGTAAACAGAAATAAGTCTATTCAATCACACACCAAAAAGTAGCAGGCTACAAGGACAGCCATCAATAGCTGTGTCCATGTCTGATTTCCTGTCCAGTCGTATTCAATCTGCTGAGCTTGGCGCGGCCTGAAAGTGCGCCTGGTCAAACCTAGACCCCACTTCTATTGCTAGTGACGTAACACGACATTTAAGGTTCAATCCCGTGCATCAGCCACGTCTGGGGCAGACTAAACCAGGCGCTATTTGACACAGAAGAAGTCGCTCTGCAGCCATAGTGCTCCGCACACAGATCTGATCTGTATGAGGCTTAAGCCTGTGTTATAGGCTGAGCCTTAGATCTATTTTTCACTGGACTGTAAGGATAAAAGAGTCTGATCAGTGCCACTAAGACTGCAGAGTAACATTTATCTACGGGGTCCCCACAAGTACCAATGTCAGACAAGTGTGTAAGAAAGCAACCAGAATGAACGGCCGAATGGTCCCCACCAAGTCAGAAAACCAGACTGTGCTCATCACCAGGTCTGACACCACAATATAACCAGCGTAGAGAAAGTTGGAGAGTCAACACAGGAGCAGATGTTGCACCCATTTCAGCAAAAGAGAAACAGTGATAACAAATGTAAAGATTCCTACCTGTATGGCAGTGGATGGAAGTGTCTCAGAATCCTTCTCCACTGGTCTGGAGACCTGAGAGCGAGAGGACTCGGGCATAAGAAGCTGTTCTTCTCTCTGAAATAACAATTCATAAGAAATGAGCCATTTGTAAACAAATCTATTAAATTACACCAAAAGGTAGCAGGGAAACAGGACCGCCATCAATAGCTGTGTCCATCTGATTCTAGATCATGCTGTGTCCATTTGTCCAACTTGTCTCTGGCTACAAAAACTTTTGTATTCCTTGAAGTGCACTGCACTGAGTGTTACAGATGAAAACATGTACAACACAAGATGTGTTGCAGGTTGAACCCAGCTGTGAAGAAGACCTGACGTGAAACACAGGAAGCAGACTTAGCCCTGCTATAGGCTGAGCCTTAGATCTATTTTTCACTGGACTGTAAGGATAAAAGAGTCTGATCAGTGCCACTAAGACTGCAGAGTAACATTTATCTACGGGGTCCCCACAAGTACCAATGTCAGACAAGTGTGTAAGAAAGCAACCAGAATGAACGGCCGAATGGTCCCCACCAAGTCAGAAAACCAGACTGTGATCATCACCAGGTCTGACACCACAATATAACCAGCGTAGAGAAAGTTGGAGAGTCAACACAGGAGCAGATGTTGCACCCATTTCAGCAAAAGAGAAACAGTGATAACAAATGTAAAGATTCCTACCTGTATGGAAGTGGATGGAAGTGTCTCAGAATCCTTCTCCACTGGTCTGGAGACCTGAGAGCGAGAGGACTCGGGCATAAGAAGCTGTTCTTCTCTCTGAAATAACAATTCATAAGAAATGAGCCATTTGTAAACAGAAATAAGTCTATTCAATCACACCAAAAAGTAGCAGGCTACAAGGACAGCCATCAATAGCTGTGTCCATGTCTGATTTCCTGTCCAGTCGTATTCAATCTGCTGAGCTTGGCGCGGCCTGAAAGTGCGCCTGGTCAAACCTAGACCCCACTTCTATTGCTAGTGACGTAACACGACATTTAAGGTTCAATCCCGTGCATCAGCCACGTCTGGGGCAGACTAAACCAGGCGCTATTTGACACAGAAGTCGCTCTGCAGCCATAGTGCTCCGCACACAGATCTGATCTGTATGAGGCTTAAGCCTGTGTTATAGGCTGAGCCTTAGATCTATTTTTCACTGGACTGTAAGGATAAAAGAGTCTGATCAGTGCCACTAAGACTGCAGAGTAACATTTATCTACGGGGTCCCCACAAGTACCAATGTCAGACAAGTGTGTAAGAAAGCAACCAGAATGAACGGCCGAATGGTCCCCACCAAGTCAGAAAACCAGACTGTGCTCATTCACCAGGTCTGACACCACAATATAACCAGCGTAGAGAAAGTTGGAGAGTCAACACAGGAGCAGATGTTGCACCCATTTCAGCAAAAGAGAAACAGTGATAACAAATGTAAAGATTCCTACCTGTATGGCAGTGGATGGAAGTGTCTCAGAATCCTTCTCCACTGGTCTGGAGACCTGAGAGCGAGAGGACTCGGGCATAAGAAGCTGTTCTTCTCTCTGAAATAACAATTCATAAGAAATGAGCCATTTGTAAACAAATCTATTAAATTACACCAAAAAGTAGCAGGGAAACAGGACCGCCATCAATAGCTGTGTCCATCTGATTCTAGATCATGCTGTGTCCATTTGTCCAACTTGTCTCTGGCTACAAAAACTTTTGTATTCCTTGAAGTGCACTGCACTGAGTGTTACAGATGAAAACATGTACAACACAAGATGTGTTGCAGGTTGAACCCAGCTGTGAAGAAGACCTGACGTGAAACACAGGAAGCAGACTTAGCCCTGCTATAGGCTGAGCCTTAGATCTATTTTTCACTGGACTGTAAGGATAAAAGAGTCTGATCAGTGCCACTAAGACTGCAGAGTAACATTTATCTACGGGGTCCCCACAAGTACCAATGTCAGACAAGTGTGTAAGAAAGCAACCAGAATGAACGGCCGAATGGTCCCCACCAAGTCAGAAAACCAGACTGTGATCATCACCAGGTCTGACACCACAATATAACCAGCGTAGAGAAAGTTGGAGAGTCAACACAGGAGCAGATGTTGCACCCATTTCAGCAAAAGAGAAACAGTGATAACAAATGTAAAGATTCCTACCTGTATGGCAGTGGATGGAAGTGTCTCAGAATCCTTCTCCACTGGTCTGGAGACCTGAGAGCGAGAGGACTCGGGCATAAGAAGCTGTTCTTCTCTCTGAAATAACAATTCATAAGAAATGAGCCATTTGTAAACAGAAATAAGTCTATTCAATCACACCAAAAAGTAGCAGGCTACAAGGACAGCCATCAATAGCTGTGTCCATGTCTGATTTCCTGTCCAGTCGTATTCAATCTGCTGAGCTTGGCGCGGCCTGAAAGTGCGCCTGGTCAAACCTAGACCCCACTTCTATTGCTAGTGACGTAACACGACATTTAAGGTTCAATCCCGTGCATCAGCCACGTCTGGGGCAGACTAAACCAGGCGCTATTTGATACAGAAGTCGCTCTGCAGCCATAGTGCTCCGCACACAGATCTGATCTGTATGAGGCTTAAGCCTGTGTTATAGGCTGAGCCTTAGATCTATTTTTCACTGGACTGTAAGGATAAAAGAGTCTGATCAGTGCCACTAAGACTGCAGAGTAACATTTATCTACGGGGTCCCCACAAGTACCAATGTCAGACAAGTGTGTAAGAAAGCAACCAGAATGAACGGACGAATGGTCCCCACCAAGTCAGAAAACCAGACTGTGCTCATCACCAGGTCTGACACCACAATATAACCAGCGTAGAGAAAGTTGGAGAGTCAACACAGGAGCAGATGTTGCACCCATTTCAGCAAAAGAGAAACAGTGATAACAAATGTAAAGATTCCTACCTGTATGGAAGTGGATGGAAGTGTCTCAGAATCCTTCTCCACTGGTCTGGAGACCTGAGAGCGAGAGGACTCGGGCATAAGAAGCTGTTCTTCTCTCTGAAATAACAATTCATAAGAAATGAGCCATTTGTAAACAAATCTATTAAATTACACCAAAAAGTAGCAGGGAAACAGGACCGCCATCAATAGCTGTGTCCATCTGATTCTAGATCATGCTGTGTCCATTTGTCCAACTTGTCTCTGGCTACAAAAACTTTTGTATTCCTTGAAGTGCACTGCACTGAGTGTTACAGATGAAAACGTGTACAACACAAGATGTGTTGCAGGTTGAACCCAGCTGTGAAGAAGACCTGACGTGAAACACAGGAAGCAGACTTAGCCCTGCTATAGGCTGAGCCTTAGATCTATTTTTCACTGGACTGTAAGGATAAAAGAGTCTGATCAGTGCCACTAAGACTGCAGAGTAACATTTATCTACGGGGTCCCCACAAGTACCAATGTCAGACAAGTGTGTAAGAAAGCAACCAGAATGAACGGCCGAATGGTCCCCACCAAGTCAGAAAACCAGACTGTGCTCATCACCAGGTCTGACACCACAATATAACCAGCGTAGAGAAAGTTGGAGAGTCAACACAGGAGCAGATGTTGCACCCATTTCAGCAAAAGAGAAACAGTGATAACAAATGTAAAGATTCCTACCTGTATGGCAGTGGATGGAAGTGTCTCAGAATCCTTCTCCACTGGTCTGGAGACCTGAGAGCGAGAGGACTCGGGCATAAGAAGCTGTTCTTCTCTCTGAAATAACAATTCATAAGAAATGAGCCATTTGTAAACAGAAATAAGTCTATTCAATCACACCAAAAAGTAGCAGGCTACAAGGACAGCCATCAATAGCTGTGTCCATGTCTGATTTCCTGTCCAGTCGTATTCAATCTGCTGAGTTTGGCGCGGCCTGAAAGTGCGCCTGGTCAAACCTAGACCCCACTTCTATTGCTAGTGACGTAACACGACATTTAAGGTTCAATCCCGTGCATCAGCCACGTCTGGGGCAGACTAAACCAGGCGCTACTTGATACAGAAGTCGCTCTGCAGCCATAGTGCTCCGCACACAGATCTGATCTGTATGAGGCTTAAGCCTGTGTTATAGGCTGAGCCTTAGATCTATTTTTCACTGGACTGTAAGGATAAAAGAGTCTGATCAGTGCCACTAAGACTGCAGAGTAACATTTATCTACGGGGTCCCCACAAGTACCAATGTCAGACAAGTGTGTAAGAAAGCAACCAGAATGAACGGACGAATGGTCCCCACCAAGTCAGAAAACCAGACTGTGCTCATCACCAGGTCTGACACCACAATATAACCAGCGTAGAGAAAGTTGGAGAGTCAACACAGGAGCAGATGTTGCACCCATTTCAGCAAAAGAGAAACAGTGATAACAAATGTAAAGATTCCTACCTGTATGGCAGTGGATGGAAGTGTCTCAGAATCCTTCTCCACTGGTCTGGAGACCTGAGAGCGAGAGGACTCGGGCATAAGAAGCTGTTCTTCTCTCTGAAATAACAATTCATAAGAAATGAGCCATTTGTAAACAAATCTATTAAATTACACCAAAAAGTAGCAGGGAAACAGGACCGCCATCAATAGCTGTGTCCATCTGATTCTAGATCATGCTGTGTCCATTTGTCCAACTTGTCTCTGGCTACAAAAACTTTTGTATTCCTTGAAGTGCACTGCACTGAGTGTTACAGATGAAAACGTGTACAACACAAGATGTGTTGCAGGTTGAACCCAGCTGTGAAGAAGACCTGACGTGAAACACAGGAAGCAGACTTAGCCCTGCTATAGGCTGAGCCTTAGATCTATTTTTCACTGGACTGTAAGGATAAAAGAGTCTGATCAGTGCCACTAAGACTGCAGAGTAACATTTATCTACGGGGTCCCCACAAGTACCAATGTCAGACAAGTGTGTAAGAAAGCAACCAGAATGAACGGCCGAATGGTCCCCACCAAGTCAGAAAACCAGACTGTGCTCATCACCAGGTCTGACACCACAATATAACCAGCGTAGAGAGAAAGTTGGAGAGTCAACACAGGAGCAGATGTTGCACCCATTTCAGCAAAAGAGAAACAGTGATAACAAATGTAAAGATTCCTACCTGTATGGCAGTGGATGGAAGTGTCTCAGAATCCTTCTCCACTGGTCTGGAGACCTGAGAGCGAGAGGACTCGGGCATAAGAAGCTGTTCTTCTCTCTGAAATAACAATTCATAAGAAATGAGCCATTTGTAAACAAATCTATTAAATTACACACCAAAAAGTAGCAGGGAAACAGGACCGCCATCAATAGCTGTGTCCATCTGATTCTAGATCATGCTGTGTCCATTTGTCCAACTTGTCTCTGGCTACAAAAACTTTTGTATTCCTTGAAGTGCACTGCACTGAGTGTTACAGATGAAAACATGTACAACACAAGATGTGTTGCAGGTTGAACCCAGCTGTGAAGAAGACCTGACGTGAAACACAGGAAGCAGACTTAGCCCTGCTATAGGCTGAGCCTTAGATCTATTTTTCACTGGACTGTAAGGATAAAAGAGTCTGATCAGTGCCACTAAGACTGCAGAGTAACATTTATCTACGGGGTCCCCACAAGTACCAATGTCAGACAAGTGTGTAAGAAAGCAACCAGAATGAACGGCCGAATGGTCCCCACCAAGTCAGAAAACCAGACTGTGATCATCACCAGGTCTGACACCACAATATAACCAGCGTAGAGAAAGTTGGAGAGTCAACACAGGAGCAGATGTTGCACCCATTTCAGCAAAAGAGAAACAGTGATAACAAATGTAAAGATTCCTACCTGTATGGCAGTGGATGGAAGTGTCTCAGAATCCTTCTCCACTGGTCTGGAGACCTGAGAGCGAGAGGACTCGGGCATAAGAAGCTGTTCTTCTCTCTGAAATAACAATTCATAAGAAATGAGCCATTTGTAAACAGAAATAAGTCTATTCAATCACACCAAAAAGTAGCAGGCTACAAGGACAGCCATCAATAGCTGTGTCCATGTCTGATTTCCTGTCCAGTCGTATTCAATCTGCTGAGCTTGGCGCGGCCTGAAAGTGCGCCTGGTCAAACCTAGACCCCACTTCTATTGCTAGTGACGTAACACGACATTTAAGGTTCAATCCCGTGCATCAGCCACGTCTGGGGCAGACTAAACCAGGCGCTATTTGATACAGAAGTCGCTCTGCAGCCATAGTGCTCCGCACACAGATCTGATCTGTATGAGGCTTAAGCCTGTGTTATAGGCTGAGCCTTAGATCTATTTTTCACTGGACTGTAAGGATAAAAGAGTCTGATCAGTGCCACTAAGACTGCAGAGTAACATTTATCTACGGGGTCCCCACAAGTACCAATGTCAGACAAGTGTGTAAGAAAGCAACCAGAATGAACGGACGAATGGTCCCCACCAAGTCAGAAAACCAGACTGTGCTCATCACCAGGTCTGACACCACAATATAACCAGCGTAGAGAAAGTTGGAGAGTCAACACAGGAGCAGATGTTGCACCCATTTCAGCAAAAGAGAAACAGTGATAACAAATGTAAAGATTCCTACCTGTATGGCAGTGGATGGAAGTGTCTCAGAATCCTTCTCCACTGGTCTGGAGACCTGAGAGCGAGAGGACTCGGGCATAAGAAGCTGTTCTTCTCTCTGAAATAACAATTCATAAGAAATGAGCCATTTGTAAACAAATCTATTAAATTACACCAAAAAGTAGCAGGGAAACAGGACCGCCATCAATAGCTGTGTCCATCTGATTCTAGATCATGCTGTGTCCATTTGTCCAACTTGTCTCTGGCTACAAAAACTTTTGTATTCCTTGAAGTGCACTGCACTGAGTGTTACAGATGAAAACGTGTACAACACAAGATGTGTTGCAGGTTGAACCCAGCTGTGAAGAAGACCTGACGTGAAACACAGGAAGCAGACTTAGCCCTGCTATAGGCTGAGCCTTAGATCTATTTTTCACTGGACTGTAAGGATAAAAGAGTCTGATCAGTGCCACTAAGACTGCAGAGTAACATTTATCTACGGGGTCCCCACAAGTACCAATGTCAGACAAGTGTGTAAGAAAGCAACCAGAATGAACGGCCGAATGGTCCCCACCAAGTCAGAAAACCAGACTGTGCTCATCACCAGGTCTGACACCACAATATAACCAGCGTAGAGAAAGTTGGAGAGTCAACACAGGAGCAGATGTTGCACCCATTTCAGCAAAAGAGAAACAGTGATAACAAATGTAAAGATTCCTACCTGTATGGCAGTGGATGGAAGTGTCTCAGAATCCTTCTCCACTGGTCTGGAGACCTGAGAGCGAGAGGACTCGGGCATAAGAAGCTGTTCTTCTCTCTGAAATAACAATTCATAAGAAATGAACCATTTGTAAACAGAAATAAGTCTATTCAATCACACCAAAAAGTAGCAGGCTACAAGGACAGCCATCAATAGCTGTGTCCATGTCTGATTTCCTGTCCAGTCGTATTCAATCTGCTGAGTTTGGCGCGGCCTGAAAGTGCGCCTGGTCAAACCTAGACCCCACTTCTATTGCTAGTGACGTAACACGACATTTAAGGTTCAATCCCGTGCATCAGCCACGTCTGGGGCAGACTAAACCAGGCGCTACTTGATACAGAAGTCGCTCTGCAGCCATAGTGCTCCGCACACAGATCTGATCTGTATGAGGCTTAAGCCTGTGTTATAGGCTGAGCCTTAGATCTATTTTTCACTGGACTGTAAGGATAAAAGAGTCTGATCAGTGCCACTAAGACTGCAGAGTAACATTTATCTACGGGGTCCCCACAAGTACCAATGTCAGACAAGTGTGTAAGAAAGCAACCAGAATGAACGGACGAATGGTCCCCACCAAGTCAGAAAACCAGACTGTGATCATCACCAGGTCTGACACCACACAATATAACCAGCGTAGAGAAAGTTGGAGAGTCAACACAGGAGCAGATGTTGCACCCATTTCAGCAAAAGAGAAACAGTGATAACAAATGTAAAGATTCCTACCTGTATGGCAGTGGATGGAAGTGTCTCAGAATCCTTCTCCACTGGTCTGGAGACCTGAGAGCGAGAGGACTCGGGCATAAGAAGCTGTTCTTCTCTCTGAAATAACAATTCATAAGAAATGAGCCATTTGTAAACAAATCTATTAACATTTATCTACGGGGTCCCCCACAAGTACCAATGTCAGACAAGTGTGTAAGAAAGCAACCAGAATGAACGGACGAATGGTCCCCACCAAGTCAGAAACCAGACTGTGCTCATCACCAGGTCTGACACCACAATATAACCAGCGTAGAGAAAGTTGGAGAGTCAACACAGGAGCAGATGTTGCACCCATTTCAGCAAAAGAGAAACAGTGATAACAAATGTAAAGATTCTTACCTGTATGGCAGTGGATGGAAGTGTCTCAGAATCCTTCTCCACTGGTCTGGAGACCTGAGAGCGAGAGGACTCGGGCATAAGAAGCTGTTCTTCTCTCTGAAATAACAATTCATAAGAAATGAGCCATTTGTAAACAAATCTATTAAATTACACCAAAAAGTAGCAGGGAAACAGGACCGCCATCAATAGCTGTGTCCATCTGATTCTAGATCATGCTGTGTCCATACATCTAACTTGTCAATTGCACATTTTCAACTATAAATAAAACATTAATGTTGACATTCAAGAAATTGGCTTACATTTGCCCTTAATTTATTTGAATATATGAAAAAAAAAAATTCTAAAAAAAAAAACTGTATAAGTTGCAAAGCTTCCTTGAATGGGCTTTATGCACAACTCCACCACTTCATGAATTTCAGGCTGCACCTTTCTTTCCTGTCTGATTACTGGAGGAACTGATGAAGCCAGGTTTGTGTGACCAATATCATTGTGCTTACTTATATAACCAAAGGCTGAAACAACAAAAATCAACATTTACTTTCATTACATCATCACTAATAACATACCTGTTTCCTCCATGGCCAATCCTTTCCACCATAGTCATAAGTAATTTCTTCTCCTGGCTTTATGTCCCTCAGAGCGAATAGACAGAGACATGGCTTGCCCTCTGTTATGATCCTCTTCATTTTGCAATTTGGATGCCTGTGGTCATCATTGACAAGACGCCCAAAGCTGCCGTCTTCTTGGGCTGCATCAATACTTAAGAATAAAAAACAAAAAACAAAACTGGGCTTGATAACATTAAATTACTGATTGTATTACATTTAATACATTATCATTGCTTGCAGCTACATCTTTTCACTTAACACCATACAATTCATACATTTTTTGTGCTATGCTAAAATGAAATAAGGATCAATCAATCAATCAGAACCTTACCACCATGTCTTGTCTTTCCAGTAGAAGTCAAACATGAAAACAGTACATGATTTGTGGTAGGTCTTCCTCCTCCTTACTGACTCTTCCAGACTGATCAACTGCCCTCTGTATTCCACCACAAAGTCTCCTTTAGAGAAATGGGACTTGGCAAAGACCCCTCGACCTGTTGAAACAATTGTTACAAATGTTATTTTCTGCAGTTCAGACAGGCAGGATTAAATTGCTCCACATTAAAAGTATACTGGACTCATACCTCAAGATAAAAAAAGACGAAATCTTTCATATTTTGCACAAACAAGGTTAAAGGAATAGTCTACCCTCAGAACAATTTACGCTCATTTCCTACTTACCCTCATGCTGAACAACACTCTGGAACACTTTTTCCATTTTTAAAACGCAGCCAGAGATGAGGAGAAGCTTTCGTTCTTCATCAGCTGTGATAGTAATGGAGATCACGGAGCCCAAACCAAAAAGCTCCATAAAAGTCCACAAAAACTTGTCAATATTCCTCCATCCTGCTCGTCCCATATAATCCAAGTGTCCTGAGTGGGAAGCGTCCATAATTGACTCAAAACGACATCAATAAGTATATTTTTACAGCTTAAAAAGTAGCGCATTGTATTTCCGGAATGCGCGTGCACGTCCGTACGGAAGCCTGCAGTAGACCGGAAGAAGCTCATTCCTCACATATTCTGCCTAATGGCAGAGCGGGCGCTGGTTTGTCTGCTGCAGGCTTCCGTACGATGCACGCGCATTCCGGAAATACAATGCGCTACTTTTTAAGCTGTAAAAATATACTTATTGATGTCGTTTCAAGTCAATTCTGGACGCTTCCCACTCAGGACACTTGGATTATATGGGACGAGCAGGATGGAGGAATATTGACAAGTTTTTGTGGACTTTTATGGACCTTTTTGTTTGGGCTCCGTGATTCCCATTACTATCACAGCTGATGAAGAACGAAAACGTCTCTTCATCTCTGGCTGCGTTTTAAAAATGGAAAAAGTGTTCCAGAGTGTTGTTCAGCATGAGGGGAAACAGGAAATGAACGTAAATTGTTCTGAGGGTGGAGTATTCCTTTAAGCACTTCAGGAAGGTAGTACCTTTACAGGGATTGATGTATTTTACTTCCAGTTCTGATGTCTTATCCAGTGCTCCAACAACATGTTCCACTGCATCATCTATGGGAGCTTTCCTCCTCCTCATCCGTTTTGAAGCCATCATAAATCTAATAATTTCATACGGAAAACATAATATTAATACAATTTGATGGATCTAAAATGTAACATTTTATGAAAATGTTTTAGCTATGATTGTTACTATCAGAGTGATAGTGAACAGCCGGTCAACTAATCAGTCCTACTTCTAACTTGGAGGCTCTAAGGGCCAATTCCAATTCCTCTCTTAACCCTCAATCTCAACCCTCGCCCTTAACCCTCAATTTTTGGCCCTCAATCTTAACCCTCGAAAGTAAGTGTAAGGGTTATCTTGTGACTTAGAAATGGGACACCCCTCGAGTGCAGTTACGTCTTCAGACTGAAATGTATCAGAGCCGTGTTGTCTCTGTATTTCCTGAAATTACACAGGGATAACATTGAAAAGAGCGCTGTTTATTCTCTAAATAATATTAGCAAATAACACAATAGAGGATACATTATTCAGTCCATCGTCGCTACACACAACAAGGTATACAAGTAACGTGAAGCCGACCTGGACCGCTGACGGGACCCGGACCGCTGACGGGACCGGGACGGCGGAACGTATGGAGCCCCATTTGGGTCATAATTCAATGAATAAATGAGTCTATTATTATGAAATACAGGCGTTTATTAGTATGAAATATTTCCCATTATTATGAAATGCATGTTTATTATTATGAAATATTTCCCATTATTATGAAAATAGTTTCGTTTTTCATAAGAATGAGCTTTTACATAATAATGGCTTTGTTTTTCATAAGAATGATTTGTGTGTCAATCACAACAGAGAGGGCGGAGCCATTTATGTGATTGGCTGCACTTTCATTCAGGCATAAGCAACAGAACAGTGAATATTGATAGTGTGCTAGAGGTGCAATGTATATACTCCAGGCCAGTAGGTGGCAGAATGCACCTCAGCTTACGGTTAAAAAAGTTGACATTGACTAAGAAACGTAGTACGAGATGTAGGGAAAACTTGATTTTGACAGCATGGCGACAAGAGAAAGATCATTTTCTGACTTTCTCCGAGAGGTAGCCAACAGGCTCAATACAGTCCCCCACCAACTGCATGGAGAAGGATCAGCCAATGAGCGTGCAGGTCAACCACTGGCCCCGCCCAGTGGCAAAATGTCATTATTATGTAAAAGCTCATTGTTATGAAAAACGAAGCCATTATGTAAAAACTAAAAACTCATTCTTAGATTAAAAAAAAAAGCCATTATGAAATAAACTATTATGCATTATACTAAGATTAGATAATAATAAAAATATATTTCATAATAATTACATTTTTTCATGATAATGGGAAACATTTCATAATAATAAACATGTATTTCATATAATATGGGAAACATTTCATAATAATGGATACGTATTTCATAATAATAAACGCCTGTATTTCATAATAATAGACTCATTTATTCATTGAATTATGACACAAATGGGGCTCCATAGGAACGGGACCACCACGAGTACAAGTAACGTGAAGCCGACCTGGACCGCTGACGGGACCGGTCCGGGTCGGCTTCACGTTACTTTGTTGTGTAGCGACGGAGGACTGAATAATGTACCGGGACCACCGACGAGTACAACGTGAAGCCGACGGGACCGCCGGTCCGGCAGCAAACATCGTAAAGAAAAAAAAATAAATGTTACCCAACAACGATGTTAATCCATGAAAAAAATCTCAAACAAACACAATAAAATGGTTTCGTAACATTTATATCTTTAAGATATACGAAGATACTTACGTTTGTAGCTAGCTTCTGGATAGCCCTTACTTCCAAGGGTGGTGTCGGAAAATCTCAATTTTGAGGGCGATACAGCCCTTAAACTCGTCCCTCAACTTGACTTCCCTTAGAATTGGGACACCACTTGCCCTTAGCGTGAACGCGCATTTTTGAGATTGAGGGTTGAGATTGAGGGTT
>JAGFBZ010002095.1:0-158799 GCA_018398805.1 Hirundichthys speculiger
TCATATCACCTCACTGTCTAATGGGTTTCTCATTTGTTTGTGTGAACATTAGATCTCCTACATGGGTGAAGTTCATGATGTTAAAGTCAGAAAGGTTAAATCATTTGGATGAAACAGTTGATATCCTGAGAAAGGCATATGAATGGTTCAAAAACATGGAAACAGATCTAAAATCTAACATTTCTGTTGGTTTCTTTCATTCACTTGGATGAAATGGACTTAACATTTAAAAGGACATAATATGAAGAAAATAAAGATCTGTCCTTGACGACATATGTTTGGGTACCTCTCAAAGGCCTGAATTAGGGCAACTGAACTTTTTCTATGATCTTGATAGGGCTTGACAATATGGCCAAAATTGATATCACAATTTATTTTTATTTTGGTCGAATTTTGATTTGAACAATTATTCAGTGTTGTTATTTATATATAATAAAAATGATTTGCTGAAATATTTTATCTTTTATTGTTTTTCATTCTTTTGCCCCCTAGTGCTTGATGTGGTTTCAGTGGTGACGGCCCAGAGTTTCTTCAGTCATGTCTGTGAGGGAGTCTTTTAACCCTGAAAGCTACGAGCTGGACAAGAACTTCAGACTCACACGCTTTGCTGAGCTCAAGGGTACAGGCTGCAAGGTTAGCTCTCCGTTTGCATCTGCATTGGATGCATCATTGTATAGATTAACAAGTAGCTCTATTGATGAACATGCTATAAAAGGTATGTTTGAAAATTCTGACACAGTTTTTATGGATCTTAGGTTCCCCAAGATGTGTTACAGAAGCTGCTAGAAACTTTACAGGAGAACCACTATCAAGAGGATGAACAGTTCCTGGGGGCAGTAATGCCTCGATTAGGTAACTATGATCTCTCTTACTTCACTATTGTAATATCAGAAACCTTAAGTGCTTTTTAATTTAATAGGAGTTGCTCCTCTAACCACAACCTGTTTCATTTAACCAGTTGTTGAAGATGTAGTATTATAAACGTGTACCAGTCAAAAGTTTGACATACCTATTTATTTAAAAGCAATGGCTTGGTGCGTCCAAACTTTATATCTGAAATATAATGAATAAGTTATTGTTATAATGGAGCACCCATCAAGCTGTGACAAGAATTCTTACTTCTGGTTTAAACCAGTTGGCTTGGTGACATTGACGTCACATTATTTATGAGCCTCAAAAGCCTGACAAATGTGACCCTGATTTTGAGAGGTGTCTTTGGCAAGATGCACAAGTATATTTCTCTAAATGGATTGCCTGGTTTAAAAAAGGTCTGAAGTGTGGATGCTTGAAGAAATGTATTAAAGTGCTGCGGTAGAATAATCCACTGCCTTTGACAGTGGTACATAGAACACTGAACAGACATAAACCTCTGTAAATCACCTCTTAAAGAGCTCTTTTGTTTTTTTGAAGGCATAGGCATGGACACCTGTGTGATCCCTCTCAGACATGGTGGGCTTTCTCTGGTCCAGACAACAGATTACATCTATCCCATTGTAGATGATCCCTACATGATGGTACGAATCTCCTCATTCATTTAAATGGCTTTTTGCTCCGTTGGGGTCCTGTTACTTTTACATGTGAGACATTAAAAAATTGTCACTTTGAAATGGATTGTGATTTTATTGTATTTTGGCATTCAATGTAAGCTTGTCATTTAAAAGCTCTTATGTTGTTAATTATTAGTATTTCTGTTTTGTAGGGAAGAATTGCTTGTGCCAATGTTCTAAGTGACCTGTACGCTATGGGAGTGACGGAGTGTGACAACATGTTGATGCTTCTGGGGGTCAGCAACAAAATGTCAGAGAAAGTAAGAGACGTGTCCTTGAAATAAAGTTCCTGAAAACTAACAATTTGGTATAAAAATAAACGAATAAAAAAAAAACAAACATAATATATCATTATGGTTGTAATAATTGGGCCGTATGCGCTGTCATTAGTTTAATCAAGGTTTAGATTTTTAGCAGATGTTTAAGTTTTGTGATGTTTAAAAAAAGAGGGAAAGAGGAGAAAAATTACATGACCTCTGAAATCTTCTTGCAGTCTTTAGTTTCTTTTGTTTAACCTGCTGCTGAAGGTTAGCTTGATTTCAATTTCTGTCTTCAAAAAATGTCACACTAGAGGTCTTTTTTTCTTCCATGCTTACTTATATCTGATACGAGGAAGTTTTCACAAGAATGTAAGTAATTTATTTCAAAGAAAGATAGATGTATTTTGTCCTACTCACTTATTTTGCCAATATTTATGCTCAGAGAGGACCATGTAGATAGATGATCTGTAAAAAAAAATAAAATAAATAAAAAGGTTGTTTTACAATTTATTTGTGGAAATACAGGTAAAGTAGTATTAAACTCATGAAATACTGGTAGGAAAACCTCCGCACTACAAACAAGCTTTATCGAACAGGAAAGTTTTAATCTCAGAGCAGCAGAGAAGGCGCCTGCCTTCTGCAACCAAATTTGATGTTTTTCCTTAAATTATAGCATATTTCAATCTTTTCTCTGCATCAGGCTGCGCTCATGGAAACTGTGAAATGACCTTAAATCAGATTTTATTTTGAATTCTGTGCAAGTTTTGATTGAAGAAGTCAGATTTAGTGCCATATTCTAATCAACAACTGCAGTGATTTTTTTTTTTTTTTTAAATTCTGTTCAATTACAGTCCAAAAAGACTTCCACTTACATATTTTTCATCTGCTTTGTTTTCGCCAGTGCTATTCCATTTATATTCTGTATCAGTCTCAAACTTATCCATCATACATCTGCTGTGTTTATTTGCAGGAGAGAGATAAAGTAATCCCACTCATCATCCAAGGTTTTAAAGATGCATCAGAAGAGGCTGGCACATCTGTAACAGGAGGACAAACAGTGCTAAACCCCTGGATAGTGATGGGAGGAGTTGCCACAACAGTCTGTCAGCCGAATGAGTTTATCATGTAGGAATGAGTTTCAGATATATGTTATTTCCTTTTGCTCTTCCCGCCTCTTGTGGTTGCTTGAGAAAAAAAAACCCAAAACAAAACATGAAGCTGTATTGTCTACATCTCTCAGGCCAGACAATGCAGTGCCAGGAGATGTGTTGGTGTTGACCAAACCTCTGGGAACACAAGTGGCTGTTGCAGTGCACCAGTGGCTGGATATTGTAAGTCTGTCTGCTTATTCATTAATGATTAATTCATTCAACATTTTTTTTTCAGGACGTGTATTAATGGCTCCTTCTGTATTTGCCTTTCTCTTTTTCAGCCCGAGAAATGGAACAAGATCAAGCTGGTGGTAACCCAGGAAGACGTAGAGCTGGCCTACCACGAAGCCATGATGAACATGGCCCGGCTCAACAGAACAGGTAAAACCATCACTAATGCTCTCTTAATTAGTTTGTATCTGCATTGCACTTTTATTGAGACTTTATTTTCATCATGGTTTGTGTCTTGTTAATCTGAGAGCAACTGGCCACGTAAACAGCAGTGTCAATCAATCTAATATGGGAAAAACATTATTTGAGCGTCACAAAATGAATTTCTATTTGCAGTGTGCCAGCAACATGAGCCAGTTCAGTGCATGACTTGCCATGAGAATATGCCTTAAAAAAAAGGATCAACACCAACTGTCCCTAGATGAACTGGACACAAGGGTTTGTTAAACAGGTGGTACTTATGGCTTGATTGCTGTGCTTTTAGCTTAGATAAAAGCACAGCAGTCATGTTGAAATACAGAAGCACAAAGCTGTTGAACAGGTCTCAAAGGAGGACCCTGGAAGAAATGAGGAATCAGAGGAGGGTGGCCCAAAGTTTAAAAACCTTACAATCATTTTTCATGGGTCTATAAATGGCATGGGCACATAAGTGTTTAAAGGAAGGATGTTGTCCCATACCTTCCCTTATCATATTTACCTTTCATGTGTTGTTTGAGTTAAACAGTGGCAAAGCACTTTTAATTGGAAAGTGGCCTGAACCCACTTATAGCTACAGACCTAAACAACCCAGTGAGGAAAAGCCCTACTGACATAATAGCCCAGTAATCCTGAGGCTGGGGTAATCACTTGGCTCATGCAAAAAGTGAAGGATTCCAGAAGGGGATTCCAAAGGATTAGAAGATAAAAAAGCACTTAGAGAAGGAGATGCCCATTTCAAGTGAGGCCACTGAATTGTGGAAGCTACAGGCCAATGGACTATGGACTGCTGTGTTTAAATTATGGGGCAGACGCAACAAACTGAGAGCAGTGAGGAGATCGACGTAAAAGCCCTTCAGGATATGTACAAAAAATTTGTCATGGAGTGCCCAAGTGGAGTACTTTTTCTTCATGAGTTTAAGCGTTTCTTTGGAGTGGACCCAACAGGAGAAGCATCTGATTATGCAGAGAGCATGTTTCGAGCGTTCGACAAAAATGGGGTGAGGAAGTAAAAGGTGTTAATGTCTACTTTAGCTCAATATCATTCGTGGAGTTAAAATGTATACATTTTTTTTTTTGCCTTTTTTGCTATTTACTTTTTAATCTTCTAGGACAACACAATTGACTTCCTTGAGTTTGTGGCAGCACTGAATCTGGTTTTCCGGGGAGACCTCGAGCATAAACTGCGCTGGTCTTTCAAAGTGTATGACAAAGATGGGAATGGCTATGTGGACAGAAGTGAGCTACGGTCCATAATTGATGTAAGTCCTATGAGTCAGTCAAAACAAAAATCCTTGTGGTGGTTGCTTGAATAGGCAGGGTTCTCATGTTTCTTCTAAAATTAAAAGAAAGCAGGTTACAAATTCAAATTAAGAGGCATATATTGCAACTCAGTGTTTTTTTGTTTGTTTGTTTGTTTGCTTGTTTTTTCAATTTAAGATGCTCTATTTTGATGCCTTCGTCATAATCCTATACAGTGCTACCTCTACTTACGAAATGAATTGGTTCTAGAAGTAGTTTCGTAACCTGAACATTTCTTAAGTAGAGACGCGTTTTCCATGTTAACGCCCTAATCCGTTCCAAGCCCCCCAAAATTCGAACATACATTTTTTATAAATGACACATGAAATGACATAAAAACCTGTAAGAAATACATGTTAGAACTAGAAAAGCACTCTGAGAGCGCAGACCTGCACCAAGCGCAACAATAATGAAAAATCTGAAAGTGATCCAGAATCCAGAATTTCTTCCGGATCACACACGAAATGAAATCAGTTCTTGCTTTTCACATTTCCAACTCCTGAAAATGTAATCAAAATCCATCTATAACTTTTTGAGTTATCTTAAACACAGACAGACAGACAGATAAACGCCAGTAAAAACATAACTTCCTTGGTGGAGGTAAAAATTGTTCGTTTACCTGGGTTGCTGGGTTACGCTTATACAGACAAGGGGCCCTCCTAGCCAATGGGATGCCAGGAAGATGCTAAGCATAGTGTGAATTACGGGGGGGTTTGGGGGGGTTACAACTTCGACCCCCCTAAAGAAGGGACAAATTTTCATTTTGTCATCTTTAGAAAATGCTGACCCCCCCCAATTGTCATTGTATAATTCCCACTCTGATGCTAAGCGATAGCCAATGGCAGAGTAAGTTGGATGCACCACTTTCAAACCGAGATACAGAAGCCAACAAGTATGTTTATGTTCGGTACCTTTTGTATGCAGAAATTTCTTTCGTAACAAGAGGCAATATTTTCCCGTTGAGGCATTTCATAACCTGAAAATTTTGTATTTAGTGACGTTCGTAAGTAGAGGTACCACTGTATTCAATGTCACTCTGTAAAATGTAATAAATAAATAAATAAAAACACCTATTGGCATTTCAGCAAAAGTTTTTAAGTCATGGCAGATAAAGACAGGCCAAACAAGTATTTATGAATTGTGGGTATCTCCTTATAAGATCAGTCTGTTTAATTATGAAAAGTCCTTCTCCTCAAGAGAAAGACTCTTAAGGTATTACTAAATGTAGGGCAACTTTTATTTCTGTCAGGGCTCAGTGATAAAATAAAATCCTCATTATGCAACAGTAAATGTTTTCTGATGGTGCTGCTGTTTATTCAAAACTGCATATAGTTTGAATGCCTTTGTTTTTATTGCGCTGAATTAAAAAAATTTCTTCAACCCACTTAAGGTTTTAAAAGAATAGTACATTTTTTTGTAAATTTATAGATGTATTTTTTTAACTGTATATGTATAGATTTATATTTTAATCCCTTTTTCTCAAAATGTTAAGTAAAAGCTAAAGTATGACAATTATTCTGCAGTAGAAATACTTAGTTATATTTTGATATCATTGCTCTAAATAAACTTAGCAGTATAAAAGAGTTTTAACTTTTAAATTATCCATTTCAATTTCATTTCAAGGAATATTAGATTATTTTTAGGAAGCATCATCTTGCTCTCACAGTCTCCTATCAGGACAAACCACCCAAACTAACTTTCGACACAGTTTATGGCACCATGTCACATGTCAGTAATGATGAAATAAGCTCCCAGAGCTGCTGTGATATCATGGCAGCCGTGACTAAAAGGCTCAAGAAAATAAGTAAGAGAAAACCAGAGAGAGAGCGGGTGAGCAAGAGATTGAACAGGAGTAAATTTAACTGTCGTGAAAGCGACTTCACCTCCAGACCTATAGGGGGACCCGTTGCGGTAAAAATGGTGGGAGTTCATTTGTGCTGCTTTAAATTTGGGCCAGTTAAAGCTAAATAAACGGTGGTGATTTTAGACCTTTTTACGCTTGATTTTTTTTCTTCTTTCTTCTCCTTTTCACTAGAGCATTTACCGGATTAAAAAGTGCTCGAAAACTGATCCAGTGGATTCACATCTTACAGTCGATGATATCGTGGATCGAATACTGGAGGCTGTTGACCGTGATAGAGATGGTGAGGCTCTACCGCTGTGACATTTACAGTGGATACATATATAGTTAGCAGAAAACATGAACCCTGTTCATTGTTCTTCCTTAGGTAATATTAGCCTAGAAGAGTTTGTGAAAGGTGCACAGCAGGACCCGTGGGTGCTCAGCATGCTGAAGCTGGACATGAACCCTACTGGATGGGTGCTCGAACACAGGAGAAAGAGTGCACACTTCTGAAGCATCAGAAACTCTAGCCTTTTGCCAATAAAAAAAGAACAATCATGACTTGAATGCAGAAGACTTTAAATTAAATCTATCAAATGTATTATCCACAACATCATCTCATCTTCCATTCTTTGCTAAAACTTGCAGTTTCATATTCAGATAGTGAGAAAGAAGTTGTCTACTTAGCCACCACTTGACTTTTGGCACTGTTAAGGAATAGTAAAACTTCACAATGATAATTAATAAAATGAAGGATCTGTCATCACTGTTAAATCATCTTGTGTACACTATCATGTTTTTACTATTAAAACCTTACTAAAAGCTAAGCTTCAGCATTTTAAAATATATTTTGCTTTCCTGTAATTTTTAAATAATACAACTCAACAGCCTTCTTGTCATAAAGTGTCATATAAATGATTGATCGCAATGCTTTTTTGTAACTGCTCGTGGTTTTTATACTATTTTATTAGGATTCTTTATGTCATTACTAAATATTCAGAGCAAAACGTGTTGGAAAACAATATTCATGTACTTTTCTGTAATTAAAGGCAATTTAATGCCAAATTCAGTCTACATTATCACTGTCTGATTTTTTCCTTTTTTTTAACATCTCATTTTTTTTGTGTAGTGCTGCCATCACAATGATTACAAACAGCAATATGTGAATTCTAAGTACAATAAATAAATATGAATAAATATACAAAGCAAAAGCTAGGGCTCAGGGTTACACAGTTGATGACTTTTTAGCAGATTTTTCTCAACCTGACTTGAATGAACTACAACTCTGTCTAACTCTTTTGAAGTTCTACTTTGCTGTATTAAGAGAAATCCCTAAAAATTTCTTAACTGAGGCTTAGTAGAAACCTATCTGCAATAGCAAAGAATGACTGATCGATCTTGGCCCATTTCTGCAGTTTCTTTGACCCACATTCAGCACTGACTCACAGTGAGTGTGCAGTTTGGTCATGTATGCACCAGTCAAGGACCAGTATTTCATTTCTTTTGGGCCACGCTTGGCACTCACAACCTCTGCTGAATCCCATGTCAGTTTGGCTCAAGCAAGTTCGGCCACCAAATGAACTTCGGGACAGATTTTACCCACATGACGCATGCCAGTGCCATTTCTGAGCCATAAGTGGCAAAAGCAGCAAAGATTAGGCCCAAATGTGTGTTTGTGTGTTTGTGTGTGTGTGTGTGTGCGCGCTATCTGAGATCGCAGAGGAAAAGGACGTTATGAGGGAATGGTATCTTCTACAGCTGTTTTAAAAGTCATTCATCCATCAACTTATCAGGGTTTAGATCATGGGGGCAGCAGCCTGAGCAGAGAGGCCCTGACCTCCATCTTCTCTTCCAGCTCTTCAAGGAGGACTCCAAGGCGTTCCAGGCCAACTAAGAAACATAATCACTCTCATTTAAGTTCACTGGAGGCACATCTATGGAAGTATTTTAGGACGTACCTCAAACACACTTCTTCTTTGTGTGGAATCATGGGAAAATCAAAAGCAGTCAGCCAAGCTATCAGGAATAGAATTGTGGTCATCCTTTAATAAAATTTAAAGATGCCTGCAGGTGCCACATTCAAACAGCTATACGCTGGTATAAACACCATGGGAATATCCAGCCATCATACTGCTCAGAAAGGAGACAGGTTCTGTCTCCCAGAAATGAATGTGCTTTGGTGTGAAATGTGTGAAATGTGAGTGTCAACCCCAGAAAAAAGTAAAACACCTTGTAAAGATGGTGGCTGAAGCTGTGTGTCATTACCCACAGTGAAATACTGAAGCAACATCTCAAGACATCAGCCAGGAAGTTAAAGTTTGAGTGCAAATAGGTCTTCCAAAAGGATAATGATCTAAAGTATACCGCCAAATTAGTTGCAAAGTGGCTTAAGGACAACAAAGTCAATGTTTTGTCGTGGCCATCACAAAACCCTGATCTCAGTAGAGAATTTATATGCTGAGCTGAAAAGGTGTGTGGCAGCCTACATCACCACTGCTTGTAATTTACTGGAGCTTTACTGAAGCAAAGCTCCAGTAAATTATTGTGAGAAGCTTCTGGAAGGAAACCCAAAATGTTTGTTCCAAATCAAGCAGTTTAAAGGTAATGCTACTAAATACGAAAGAAATGTATGTAAATGTCTGACGTTGAAGAAAGTATAAATAAAAAAATTAACTAAAAATCCTAAAAAAATATATTGTTCTCAATATACTGGCATTAAGCAAAGAGAAATAATTTTGGTAATCCTAACTGATGTAAAACATGAAAAGTTTAGTCTGATTTCATGGAAGATAGTGTAAAAAAAAAAAAAAAAAAAAAAAAAAAGGTTGTGTCTTTTTATATAGTGGGTTATGTTTTTGCCGGTATTTATCTGTCTGTCTGTCTGTGTACAAGATAACTCAAGAAGGTATGGATGGATTTTGATGAAATTTTCAGGAGTTGTCAGAAATGTGAAAAGGAAGAAACTGATTTCATTTTGGCTGTGATCTGGAAAATCTGGATTCTGGATCACTTTCAAATTTTCGATAACATTGCAGTCAATGGGGCTGAAATCTTTGTTTCTCAATATCTCCGTTAATTATTGTCCAAAACTCATGAAATTTGACTCAGGGATTGACAATGGGAACCTCTATCAAATTTCAAAAGCTGATCCGGATCTGATCCAGAACGCAGATTTTATCGCAATCTGTAAATTGCTATATGGGGGAACTGTTGCACTTGGCGGAGGTCTGCGCTCTCCGAGCGCTTTTCTAGTTACCACTGTATATGTTGTAAAACATTTTGAACTATCAATGAACATGAATTGCCTTGCCATGGCCAGTTCAGAGAAATAAGCTCTCATTAGAAATTTATCAATGTCTCAGACCAATCAAAATGAAATTTACCTAAATCTATCCAAATCACACCATCAACATCTATACATGTTGCAATCAAAATCTCTCAAAAATCTCTCTCCTCACACAAAAACTTTCAATGTCAAGGTGAACACTTTTAAACTTTGTGGGAATCATGTTGAGACAGACGAGTGATTGGGTGGTTTGTGCCCAACCCTGTCACTGAAATGCAGAAAGAGCAGGTTTGCTACCTGTGGTTGGCCACAGTCAAGTGACATGCATTTTTTTTTTTTAAATGTTATTTTCTGGTATATTTTTCTATCTTCGCCACTAGCTTTTGAGATTATTCTTGTACATATGCTTTAACAGGTGCATCAGAGACTGTGTCACTTAAGGTTCAAAAGGGATTACTGCTTTAAAGTGATCTTCCTGCAGCCTATGGCTAAGCATAAGCTTCTGGGTTGGAGTCAAACTGCAAATTAATTAATTATCACAGCTAATTTAGGACTAGATCCCAAAGCTGTCGGAGAGACAGTCAACACCAACACTGACGTGGACACTAAGTTATGTGTTGCAGGTAGACTTGCTGTGAGAAAGATGCTCGGAAAGTCTCTTGCAAGCATTTAAAATAGATTATATGTGCAACAAAAGTGGTCTTTACTTTCCTTCAGATTTTTTTAAGGAAAGTCCAAGCAGTATAAAATGAAAAGAAGTTTGGACTGAGATTCTGCTCATCTTGTTTAACAACTAATTGTTTCTAAAGAAAGTTTTATGACCCTCAATACCTTCATCAGCCTTGTGAGGGCAGTAGAAGCATCTTTAGGAGGTACACAAGCATTATTGTCCTCAAGGTTTACTTCATGTTCTCTCATTACATTTTAAGCCTGAATACTTGAGTACAGCAGCCACAGACTAACAGGTCACACACCTGGTGGTGTTATGCCACCAATCCAATCACCTCTGTGAATGATCTCATTAGAAACGTGAGGCCAACAGTCTTTTAATCTTTGCTTTCAATTACACAAATATAGAGATAAACCACAGTAGACCTAAATGCTATTCAACAGTTTAGGATGATTTTCCAGAAAAAATCAGATGATACTGCAACACTTAGCATGAAATAGCCAAAAGCAATATAAAATGGTCATCCAGGTTTCCCATCAAAACACATGACTAGAAAACACCCAATCAAAGTTAGTAAAGCCCCTCCTTGCGCACAAGCAGTGGTGATGGTAGCCTGGCAACACTTTGCATCTGCCAATTATCACCACTGAATGTCTTTCCAAAAACTACATTCAAAGCCGGTCACAGTAGCACTTTCAACAAGAAAATACACCCGATGACATAACATCATCTTAAACAGCACATTGTCTCTTTAATGCCTGGGTATATTCCCAGCAGAGCTGATGGGGGAAATGGAGGACTGTACCTCTGCTTCAATTGCTCCCCCAAGACCCAAATCCAGAAAGGGGATTTTAATGGAAGGGATTGATTTTTATATTCACCATTTTTGTTTAGCATCACAGCATTTTATAGCATTGCATTTAAAATAAACCCCTACATTTGTGTCAACATTAAACTGAATTATAGTATATCCAGTGTAATGACATGTCTGCAATATGATAACATTTTTTTAATTTATTTGTTTGAACCACGATAAAAATTCATCCATTTGTGATTGTTCAATAGATAGATCTCTTAGTGATGTTGTAATAGTAGTTCTTTTTTTGAACATTTAGACTCAAACACATAAATCTTTAAATCCTTCTGTGGGGAGGGAACCCCTGGTTTGCCTCATGAGCTATCAGACATCTGTGTTCAGCTCACTTCCTGGGGAAATCACAAAACAAGAAAGCTGCGCCACAAACATGTGAAGATTTTTTTTTAAGGAGAAATGGCCTCAGTAAATGGTAAGTAAGCTAAGTAAGCTAAGAAACAATACTTTTATTTTGGTTTGAATTATTTTGGTTATTATTATCATTATTATCATCATCATTGTTATCATTATTATTATTATTATTGTTTTCATTATTATTATACTCACGTTCACTTGGTTGATATTGAATTATTTAAGTGTAAACATTACAGCTTGCATCTCCAAATGCAATGCAAATCCATTGATTCTTAATACAGGGCACATATGGGAGAGTTGGGATATGTCAGGAATGAAACTGAAGACTCTTTCTCTGATTCCGCAAGAGCATGTTAATTTGGCTACAAGTGGATTTACAGAGGAACAAACTGAAATGTGTTATCAGCATTTCAAAATTCACCAACATAACAAAGCTAAATCTCTCCAGGAACAAGATAATGTAATTTTTGGAGGAAATTCACAACCTGCATAAACTAGAGATACTCTACATGAACCAGAATAATATTAGAGTGATACCAGAGGGAATCTTTCCTCCTCATAAAGTACAACTATAGCTAATGCCATCAGTCCAATAGTGTTGCTTTACAAAAGTACTTACTACTTGGCTCTGGATTGTAGAGCTTAATAAAGGTTTCCCAAAGTCAAAGAGATCATCTGTATTCAAGTGAATACAGATGATCAAACTAAAACTACTCATTATAAGCTCTGTATTTCTGAAGACTTCTTCAATACTAACCTCTGCTGTTAACGAACATTATACACTGCATCCATTGTGACTTTTATTTGTTAATAATGATATCTTGTGTGAAATTTCAAACCCAAAATCGAGTCACACGTCAGTATTGTTTACCCGTGTACTGACAAATATTCCAGCTTTCAGTCTCGACAATTTAATGTCACAACTAGTACAGTATTGTTTTACGCTGGGTGTTTTTGTTGAAAAATAACATAGCTTTTTGAAATTGTTTCTCCTCTTATTGCATCCTTATCAGAAAGCCATTACCTTTGCCTCAACTACAGCATTCGATGCAGACAGATTAAATGTGGGAGTTAAATAATCTCAGAAAGAAAAAAAGTCTTAGGCTCAAAAACAGGTCCCGCATGGTTACCCACTCAGGAACTTTTTGTCACACATAATTCAGTGGGTTTGAAGATTCAGAGAAAAACAATTATAAATGTGCGCTTATATCTATAGTGGCTGCACTGTACCGACACATGATTTAACACTAAATGCCGTTTCAAAATATTATTTGATTTCCTTTTATGAAAGACATTACTTTTGTCCTTTTTTTGTGGGATAAGGGAATTATCAGCATCATGTCTGTTTCAACCACAGTTCTCCACATTCATTCAGAGCTATTTCCTGCCAAATGCACACTACACAGATGAATAGGGGCCATGTTGCCACTAGGGGGCCCCAAGCTACAAGAGCTGTCTACAGTATTTGTGAAGACGTCACATTATTAAATTATTTTCTTCACTTACAGCCATCTAAAATTTACTTATGTGTTTAAGCAAGTAAACCGCCGTCTATTGTCAATTTCTTTCCTAAAATCGCGCTCGAGTTAGTTGGTTATTCATATGCAACATAGGCTGCACATCCAGAGCCTGCACAGTTGAAAATTTTTAGATTTAGCTCAATTATTTTAATGTAATTCAGCTTGTGCATTTCATGATAGTTTCTGTAATGTAGCCTGAACATTTGAAAATCATTATATTTCATAGCCTGCACATTCATAGTCATTACAAGTTACATTGATATTTTAATTTGTTATCTTATGCTTCACAACACATACAGTTTGTTCTTCTAATATTTATTTTATTCTGTTTCTTTCTTTTTTCTTTTTTAGTAAGTTGTGCCCTAATCTTATTGGTGTAACAGTTGAATTTTCTAACTTGGGGTCAGTAAAGTTTGTCTGTTCGAGGTATTAAAACACATAATGTATCACTACGTAACACATTAAAGGATTTTAACCAATAGCGGACCCTAAGAAGAAGAATGCAATGGTACCCCAAAAGCAAGAAATGGCCCTGAATTAATTAATTACTTTTTTTTTGTGTGTGTAGTCCATATGTTTCGCAAGTCCTTTCTAAACTGTGGTCATGTGCAGTTACATCTTTAGATATCAGTAAATCATAACAATTTTGAGATTCTTTTTGCGCGTTTCTGTGAAAGGTCCATTTTCCCACAGTCATCGAAGGCAGCACGCTATCGCGGCATCTCTGCACCTCTCAGGTGTCTGCCGCGCGGCCGCACAGAGGGGAGCCCGCGGAGAAATGAGAACGCGGCGGTATGGCGGACAGAGAGAAGAGGAAAACCACCCCACCACCTGGCCGCAGCATCCAAGTGAAGTCCCCGACCAGCTTCAGGTAAGGGGCCCGGTGGACCGGGGGACGGGGACCGGGGACCGGGGACCGGGGGACCGGTGGACCGGGGACCGGGGGACCGGGGGACCGGGGGTGGGCGGGCCAGCCGAGCTGCCCGCTGGACTGGAGGCTGTACGATGATGGAGGAGCCGCCGCGGCTCTGGAGACAAGAGATGCGCGCGAGCTGTGCCGCTACTGCGGCGCTAGTCTGCGGCTCTGTGAGGCTCTCTGTTGTGCTGTTGGGCGTGTCTGCTCTCTGGGGACTGAGACGGGACACCTACATAGAGCATATGTCGCATAGCCTACTTTCTTTTCTGTTTTTTCCCCCTCTCTAATACGCTTTAAACCTCCTCGGGGTTGTTAAACACCAGATTTATGAGATTTAAAGCTTCTGGTTGTGATACAGTAGCTTATAGCTGGTCTTACTGTCAGCTGTGTGTTTTTGTTTTCCTTTGCATCAGTAGCTGTGTTTGTACGTGGTTTCACTGTGAATTCCCCAGAGACTTATCTCATTAATTGACTGAAACTATCACAGAACCTGAAACTTGAACTTGGACAAGTAGGTACTCCATAAGCTCAGAATTTAGAGCCTACAAATTTCATATATATATATATATATATATATATATATATATATATATATATATATATATATATATATATCAGTATATACATATATACACAGTCATGGAAAAAATTATTAGACCACCCTTGTTTTCTTCAGTTTCTTGTTCATTTTAATGCCTGGTACAACTAAAGGTACAATTTATTTGGACAAACATAATGATAACCACAAAGATTGCTCATAAGAGTTTTATTTAAGAGCTTGATATCTTACCATTTTCCATGGTTTTCTTGATTATAACTTAAATCACTTAAGTTTTTACATCAATAGCTATGGCGTTGTACTGCCAAAAACACTGCTTTTATGCATTCAGTGTTTTCTTTTCTGTCTGTTTTAGTCACATGATGACGTTTAGTGGTACCAGGTATTATATATATATATATATATATATATAGATATATATATATATATATGTATATATATATATATATATATATATATATATGTATATATATATGTATTATATATATATATATATATATATATATATACTATATTGTTTTTTAAGACATCGCCTATTTTAGAGCAGTTAAATGTAGGATGTGACTCTCACTGAAAGGCAGAGGGGCCAGTCTCTTTGTTCCCTGGGACCTGGGTATAAGCTTTTTATTGCTTTTCACAGGTCATCAGAGAAGTAATCTGTCAGATCAGCTGGAATAACATGCACAAGAAGACTAAAATATCAGCGCAGGAAGAAACTGGCATCATGCTGGTGTCTTACATGCTCTGAGATGTTGCTTAGAGAGAAGCTGTGATCCTTCAGAGTGGATGAAGGCCTGTGATCAATATTCCCCAGTGAGATGGCAACAGATGCATAGCCACCCTCAGACTCAGTCCATCCCTGTCTCAGTGCTGTGGTGCTTTCAGGCATGCCCGTGGCCATCCATCTCACTCCAGACGCTCTCTTACAGCGACATCAAAAACAGTCCAGGAGTGTTTATCATCCGGGAGAAAAGTCTTAAATTGTCAGACAACAAGTCGGTGGTGCAAAATAAGCTTCAGCAGCACAACTTTAGGGCATAAATGATGGTGAATTAACTGTGTGAGTGTTTTAACATGAGAAAAAAGGATTTCAGTTTTGGCCATTAATTGAAAAAAAAAAAATCATAATTTATTCAATGGAATTGAATTGCAAGCTAGCACTTTAAACAACCTGGTGCTGCCAGTGCATCTCTTTCGCTGTTTACCTCCACCAACAAATAAATGCAGGAGGAGGCGATAAGGAAGAAGGAAAAAAATAACCAACGGTAACGACAAGATGAGCATAGAAGGAGCTGAAGCGGTTGGAGCATTTCTGTTTGCAAATGCTACAATGATAAGAGATGAATCATGCTCGAAGGGGACTTGGAGATGACTGAACAAATTAAGACCCAACACTGAACCCCCAGGGCAGTGATGCGTTTCGTGTTTCTGTGGGTTCCCAAAAATTCTTGTTGTGGTTCTCTTCCTGATCATATAGATGTCTCAGTGATTGGAGGCCCAGTAAAATTACCTTAGACTAATGAAAACTCAGGTGAAGTTACCTCTCAGTAGAGAACATGGACAGAAACCCATCATCAAAACGTCACCATCTGGATGTCGAGCCCCTCCTTCACAGTAACACGTCCATGACTATAGATGTTATGTATAAACACTGCAGTTTTTAGCCTAGCCACATTGTTTCAGTCTTTCTCAGTCTGAAAGGAGGGTAAAGAAATATTAGAGTCTAGAAAAATGTTCCTACAGCCATAACCTGATGAAAGGCAGTATTTAATTCCCAACGGTCCTCCTGTTTGGTTTTCATAAGTACTTCATGTGTCATCTTCAGTTTGTCTGAATTGTGCATCTCTTACAGGGCATTTAAAAGCTTAACCAGTTTTTCCACTATATAATCAACTTTAATATTTGTTAATGGTGACCAGCCATAACAGTAGGAGGGTCCCAGAATCGCTTGAAAAAATTATTTAATCTGCAAACTGGGAGGGAAAGATGTTTCAAAAACGGTGTTTTCAGTAAAAAAAAAAAAAAAAACAAAAAAACAATCATACAAATGCAAATGAGGAAAAGGAAAATGCAACATGACCAGAGCTGCTGCAGCAGCCCGTTACTACTGCAGCACCACCGTAGGGCTTGTTTCAGTTCAGTAAGATAACAGAGTTGGCAAGCAGAAAGGTAAATTGATAATGATCGTGCAGAAATGGCAGCGCTACAGATACTCCGGTCAGCTTTTGGAAAAAATTCATCGCATTATCGACTTGAGAAAATGAAAATGCAAACACGCGTTTGGTTTTTCATAAGCTGTTGATGATTAAACTGTATCAGATGATATTTCAGAGCTGAGCCTGACAATAGAAAATAGGCCGGATAAGCCACAACCTCAGAGTTGGCTCAGCTCCAGAGTAGCCATATGTTAGCATGTTTGTTTCTGTCATGGTCTGGCCTTTACACACTGTGGGTGAATTCTGCATCCCGACCCAACCTGGTGCTTTTAGAAAAGACACAGTAGCTCTGATGCTGTCTTTAACAACTCGTTATGTAGAGATAAAGTGACTAAGTGTGGCTACAAATCTCAGTTCAGTCCTCAATTTCTTTTTATTATTATGACCTTTTGACACATAAAGATTAAGTGATTAAAAGTGCAGTATCGTTCAGGTTTGGATGTAATTGATAGATTTCACAAAAAGAGTGATATGTTAAAAAAAAAAAAAGCAGTGTAAATATATATTGTATGTTATGGTTTATACAACAAAGAAATGTCAATATTTCTGCCACATTCATATTATTATAAGTTAACAAAGTGATCTTCCATAATGCGAAAACTAATGCAGTCAAAGGTTCTTTCAAAAGTAAATTAAATAACTTATTTAACAAAAGAAAAAGCTTTTTTTTTCTTACAAAAAATAAGCAAGGATCCTCTTTTTGCTCATTCATCTGCCAGTGAAACAAAGTGTGAAGCAGTTAACTGATTATTTTTAATCTCAAGTTCTCTGAAGCTTTGGTGACATTCACTGTGGCATGCTGAGTAAGCAGCAGCCAGATTCCTAGCAGGAGGTTGGTGGATGGTGGTGGTATAAAATCTAAAAATGAAAATGCCAAGAGATGCTACACAACATAATACGGTTTGAAAATGCAAACAAAACGGTAGAGTTCAATGATAACTCAGTAGCCAGTGCTCATCCCAACAAACACACTTGGAATTAAATCATAACAGTTCTACAGTTTCTCAATACTGCAATTTTTTTTTTTAATCAGTTCAGCCTTCCTGTAACATTTAATGTAAGATCAGCAGGTCAAAGATGAGCATATTAGGGAAAGTGAAGGTGTTGTCGTTTTTTTTCATTTAATTTTATTTTGTTTTTTTGTATTGTTCCTTTAAATTCTGTGCCTGCACTGACTGTCTGTGACACTAGAGGGCGTGCTTAGAAATGTCTATGTGTAGGGAACCCAGCATGCAACGCTATGATAAATTAGGATTACAGTCTGTTGTGCATTGTTTGATTTAAAAAAAGAGAAAAGAGATCTACAACAATACATGACGATCCCAGCAGCATGAAACCAAAATTCCCTTTTAAGGCAATCCAAATCAGACCCTTATGTACAGTTCTTTTGTGTTTTTTTCTGTTGAGTTGAATGAGAGAGAAAAACAATATCAGACTTTGATTACTTTAAACTTTGAACTTTAAACAAATCCTTTGTTCAATACTTATTTTATTTGAAATTGCCATATACTATAAACAGCCTTGACTAGTAGTTATTTCACCCCTTCTACTTTGTATCTAAGATATGGTGTGTGTCTGTGTTCTTTTTTTTTCCTTTTGGTCATCACCTCTGCTTTTTTTTTTTTTTTTTTAAGAAAAGTAGTGATTTATATAAATTCAGAGATTTAAATAATTTTACATTTTTAAATAGCTCCTCTAATATTGCAAATTGTGAGCTTGCCTAGTGTTCCACACTGCAATAGTATTCATGGCTGAGCTGTTATGGATTTAGTCACCCAGTCAAATAATTAATCAGTCTGATTGCATTGATTGATAACTGGTAAAGGTGGTTGAGATGAGCAGCGTCAAATTATCATGGCCCATCCCACTGATCTACATCAGGCGTGCTAAAAACAAACTGTCCACTTTGGACATCCTTTTTTACAGTGCAGCACCCAAAACTACCTTCAACTTTTATATTTACACAGCTCAGAGCGTTTATGCATTCAATGTTTTGCCATTTGCAGTTCTTCAAGATTTGCTATCTTTTTTAATATTAGCTAGGCTTTAAGTAACACTAAGAAGTGTTTTCAAATGAAAATATCAGTCTCATCCTCATTTGAAGGAATATTTGATTGATGTTAGTAAGGATCATCCAGGTATCATTAGGGATGGAAATTGATAAGATTTTTCTGATTCCGATTACATTAATTGATACTGTTAAACGATTCGATTTTTTATCGATTCTCTTATCGATTCTAATTTGGGGAAAAAGGAAAACAGTTTTATTAGCATCATTTTATTTTTTTTTACTTAGAAGTCACAACCTTACAAACTCAACAGCGAGGTCAAAAGAGGCCCAAAGCCTGGATAACGTGTTAACTGTTGTAATATGTAACTGTGCAAATACACAAGAATGTGTAACATTTTACTAACAGATTTTTCCTAATAGAAATGAAAAAAAATCTCCCTTTTAAAAGGATATATGAGCTCACTAAGCACTTAAAAATAATAACAAAGAAAGATAAATACTACAAATACAACGGAACAGTGCATAGTACAAATCTGCAAATACTATGAAGAATTAATTCTTTCGCAGAAAAATAAGCACGTCTAGTTTTTCAGGAAGGATACGTGATCTTTCTGGCGGTAGGTAGTGAGCAGGAGCGAGTGCTGCCAGCCTCTGAACCAGCCAGACTCTCTCTTGTCACGGTCATCTTCTAAATGTAATGCAGAAGGCATTCGTTTAATAGCACAGCGTTAATGTTATAGCGTGTTTTACAGAGAAGCACATCGGCAGTGCGATAGCTACTTACCAGAGTTGCCTTCCGTAGTAACCGCAGAGGTGATCACAGCTTGGCTACTGCCAGCAGCGACTGGATCTGGGTTGAGCATGTCAAAAACACGACACTCGTTATCACATGTTGTATTTCTGCACGTTAGTCGTGTTCCCTCCCGACGCTGTTATCTCCACTTTACAATGACTGCACGTTGCCTTGTTGCCATCTTTCTTTGGTGAAGTGAAGCCAAACTTTGGAGCGTTTGAACCTGGTGGGCACCATTGTTGTTTACAATTGCAGTGCGGGTGCTAAACCGACGTAACTTAATCACCTAAGTGCTTTCTGGAATTGACTGTGCGTAACTTGCGTAAATTACGTGAGATTCGTGCTGGTTGGAATCGATAAGAGAATCGCTAGATAAACTGCCAAACAATTCCATGGAATTGAAACACACAGAAACCGGTTCTCGATTCCCATCCCTAGGTATCATGGTCTCTCATCCCTTACATCGTCAGAAATCACCAAAAGTAACTTTGGACTGTGGTCCCAGTCATCCATGTATCCATTATCCATACCTGTTTAATCCTCTGCAGGGCCACAGGAATCTGCTGGAGCCTATCCCAGCTCTCTTCAGGTGAAAGGCAGGGGTACACCCTGGACAGGTTGCTCGTCCATTGGAGGGCCACGTGTAGATGACCAACCACACACACTCACAATCACTCCTACAGGCAATTTAGAACCACCAATTAACCTGACATGTCTTTGGACTGTCGGAGGAAGGAGGAAGCTGGTGTAACCAGAGGAAACCCACACAAGCACAGGGAGAGAACATGCAAACTCCACACAGAAAGGCCCCTGCTGAGGTTTGAACCAGGAACCTTCTTGCTGTGAGGCAACAGTGCTGACCACCAAACCTGGTCCCAGTCGTCTCACGTAAAATCCATGTAGCCTTTTGCTTTACGGCAGTATGTTGCACGTCAACAACAGTAGTTATAGATGGCTATAGCATGAAGCTAGCACACATGGCTATAGAGGTGACAGCATTGACTTTAAATCCGGTGACATCAAGTGTTGCCAAACTTGGAAGCATTGCTGCTCTCAGAAATTCAACTTTTCAGGCCTCAATGTGAGCAGTCAGCCAGTCAAATCACTGCTGTGCCAGCCAATGAAATCATAAATGTGGACAGGCATTTGTCAAAGCAACTGGCTTGTTTGTGTAACTACCTGGAAGAAAGTAGGTATGACAAAGGCGCATCAGAACCACACACAGTGGAGCGAGGAAAAAAAAATGAGAGTGACGAAGTAACATACTGAACGAAAGTAAATATTGAATAGTGTGGCACCAGGTGTCTTTAGATTGTTTTAATACAGAAAGCGTCTGCCATCAGCACATGGCAGTTTGATGATACCATTCATTCAACATGTATTTAATCCTTTTGGAAAGAACCAGTTGGACATGTTTTAACAGTACTCAACTTGGCACGTCTGTCTCATTCCTTCTTGTTCTCCCCTTTCATCTTGTAACTTGCTGCTTGACAGGATCTGCTCAGGCATCCTCAGGATGTGGTATGTGAGTGGGATGTGTGTGAAAGGAGAGAGGAGGAGAGATGAGGAAGCTTCAGAAATTTTGGAAGTTATTTTTCCAGATTCACTGAACACTGTATGTCTTTGAGTGACTTGGATGATTTTCTTAAAAACAAAAAAAAAAACATTTTGTGATTTTTCTACAGGATTAGCTTGTTTTTTTTCCCAGCTGTCTTGGATTTAAAGACAGATGGAACTTAAATGGAGCTGATTTGAATTTTAGCTTTAATAGGAGCTGATGTAGCAGAGAGTAATTGCTCTGCCTGCCATGCCCCTCCGCTGATTATTTACCGCTGTCTCTCAGTTCTGCTGACAGGACATGTTTGGGCCAACAGCACCACCCCTCGCCAGTTACAGTGCTCTGTCTATCTGCAAAAACCTTGTATCCTAGCAGTAAAACCCACTTTAATACCCAGTATCTAGGGCTGGGCTATATGGCTTCAAATCTATATTACGGTATAATCTAAAGCAGCCTTTCTTAACCTTTTTTCAGTCACAACACCTTTCAAAAGTGAATAAAATCTCACGACACCTTAAAGTAAAATATAATCCAAAGCCACACTGCATCACTCCGACTGTAAATGCATACGTCTCGTTTATTTTGTTTAAATAACCTGAACATGATAACTGCACCAGAGTAGGCCTCAGCAGGAAAGCTTCTTTTCATCTGTGATGTGCTTGCTTCCCATCCATCATCCTTGTATTGCCTCTTTTTAGCCTCATCGCTAGCAACTACCTTTGCGACCTATGGTGCAGATTCAGAGCTGGTGGATGAAGGCTTGCAAGAAGAAGACGGCTCCTCTGTGATGTTCCATTCCTGTGGAGCTTTTCTTTTTAGAAAATGATTCCAGTGGTTAAATGATATTATGGCGTTAGCTAACTGGGCAGTCCCGTTGACCTTAGGCTGACCCCGTACTGACGTTAACATTGGGAAATGGGCATGTGAGACATATTTTTATTATTCATTTCATGTCCAGTTATGTATCTTATTTATTCATTCAATTATTCATTCATAGGCAAAAAGTATGTATTTATGTATGCATTCATATATTTATACAGTGGTACCTCTACTTACAAAATTAATTGGTTTTGGAAGTAGTTTCGTAACCTGAAAATTTCTTAAGTAGAGACGCGTTTTCCATATAAATGCCCTAATCCGTTCCAAGCCCCCCAAAAATCGAACATTATTTATTTTTTATAAATTATAAATAATACATGAAATGACATAAAAACCTGTAAGAAATACATGTTCGAACTAGAAAAGCACTCGGAGAGCGCAGACATCCACTAAACGCAACAATTATCGAACATTTGAAAGTGATTCAGAATCCAGAATTTCTTCCGGAGCACACCCAAAATGAAATCAGTTCTTCTTTTTCACATTTCTGACAATTCCTGAAAATTTCATCAAAATTTATCCAGAACTTTTTGAGTTATCTTGTACACAGACAGACAAACAGACAGATAAATGCCGGCAAAAACATTAACCTCCTTGGCGGAGGTAAAAATTGTTCGTTTACCTGGGTTGCTGGGTTACACTCATAAAGACAGGGGGCCCTCCTAGCCAATGGGATGCCAGGAAGATGCTAAGCGATAGCCAATGGCAGAGCAGCTCGGACGCACCGCTTTCAAACCGAGATACAGAGCCGACAGCTATGTTTACGTTCGGTAAACTCTTGGAGCTGCGAGTAGCAGCGCTACTGTATTTTTGCCTTTCGTATCCAGAAATTTCTTTCATAACTAGAGGCAATATTTTCCCTTTGAGGTGTTTAGTAACCTGAAAATTTCGTATGTAGAGACGTTCGTAAGTAGAGGTACCACTATGTGAAATGTCAGCATAGGTCATTTTTTTGACGACACCCATGAAGCAGTCAGACGACACCCAAGTGTGCCGCGACACCCCAGTTGAGAAAGGCTGATCTAAAGCACGTGCAGTAATAATATATATTGCGATATATAATATTTTCTTATGTTATATATATATATATATATATATATATATATATTAGTGGTGTAACGGTACATGTATTTGTATTGAACCGTTTTGGTACGGGGTGCTCGGTTCGGAACGGAGGCGTACCGAGCGAGTTTCCACACGGACATATTAAGTAGAGGGCCGCATGTTGTAGAGCAGAGCATGCTGCAGCCGCACATGCGCAGTTGCGTGCGCACGAGACACAACAAACAGCAGTTGTAGCGGACGTTATGACTAATGCTAATGCCGCTAGCATTGGCAATAAGCCAGAGTTTGGGGACCCTCCCGCGAGACATAGTGTTAAATGCGGTGGGAGGCTGTGTTTGTACTACGGTCGTCTTTCTCTTTTTGTAGCGATGTTCACGCTGGGGTGGTGCCGTTTCAAATGAGTTAACAGGTTAGACGTGTTGCCAGAAACATACCCGATCTCAGATGAACAATGTCGGCAAACCACTTTGGTTTTATCAACTTCTCTTTGTCCCTGTTTATATTTCACCGGGGAGCCGCAGTGTTCCCAGACGGGAGACCTTAAACAGCCTCTCCCTGGTGAGTCAGGTCGGGCTAAAACAATAACAAATGCTGTTGGTGTTTTATAATTGCAGATTTAAGACCCTAATCACCCTAAACGCTGGCTTCAAACACATGATAAAGGTAATTGAGCCCCGAACTCAATTACCTTCTCGTCCACATTTTAGCCAGAAAATCATACCGTGACTTTATGAAAAAAAAAAAGATTTGTTTTTAAAGAAACAGTCTGAGCCTTATTCATGTTATTTAATCTGAGCAACAACTTGAAACTGTTCAGTGTTGCAACTGTTCAATCAGATGGATATTTTCTTTAAGAAAAAGTCTGAGCCAATGTTATTTTTATTTTGTTTTTCAAAATATCTACATTTCAGAATATTGTATTTATATTTTTGGGCAAAATTCTAGCTTTGTATAGGCTAATGTTCCTATTTTTAAAAAGCACAAAACTGTGTAATAAACAACTAGCACATTTATATTTTGCATTTTGTTCTCTTACGGTGGCTTAGTGGTCAGCACTGTTGCCTCACAGCTAGAAGGTTCCTGGTTTGAACCTCGGCAGGGGCCTTTCTGTGTGGAGTTTGCATGTTCTCCCCGTGCTTGCGTGAGTTTCCTCCGGGTACTCTGGCTTCCTCCCACAGTCTAAAGACATGCATGTCAGGTTAATTGCGTAATTCTAAATTGCCCATAGGAGTGAGTTTGAGTATGAAAGGTTGTTTGTCTGTATGTGGCCCTGCGATGGACTGGCGACCTGTCCAGGGTGGACCCCTGCCTTTCGCCCGTAGACAGCTGGGATAGGCTCCAGCAGATCCCCGTGACCCTTCAAGGATAAAACGGGTATAGATAATGGATGGATACATATACAGTCATGGAAAAATTATTAGACCACCATTTTTTCTTCACTTTCTTGTTCATTTTAATACCTGGTACCACTAAACGTCATCATGTGACTAAAACAGACAGAAAAGAAAACACTGAATGCATAAAAGCAGTGTTTTTGGCAGTACAACGCCATAGCTATTGATGTAAAAACTTAAGTGATTTAGGTTATAATCAAGAAAACCATGGAAAATGGTAAGATATCAGCTCTTAAATAAAACTCTTATGAGCAATCTTTGTGGTTATCGTTATGTTTGTCCAAACAAATGTACCTTAAGTTGTACCAGGCATTAAAATGAACAAGAAACTGAAGAAAACAAAGGTGGTCTAATAATTTTTTCCATGACTGTATATATATATATATATATATATATATATATATATATATATATATATATATATATATATATGTATATATATATATATATATATATATATATATATATATATATATATATATATATACAAATAAAGGTATTTGATTGATTGATTGATTGAATTAATAAGGTGACACTTTCACTTGTCATGTTAAGATGACAGTAGAATAACAGTCAATTAGTTTGTTTTATTATTTCTAAATATTTTTTAAATCATGTAATAAATATTTTACAGTAATTTAAAGACATATTTAAAAAATCGAGGATTACAGTAATGTCATTTGTAATATAAACCCACTACGAAGTGACCGACTTTGCACCGGTCTATTTTACTAGCACTTCCTCCTGCTCACCTCGCTCCATGTTTGCAACCGCTGCCATGTTTTTACATTCACTTTCGACCAAAGTAGGTGCAGCTTGACATTATCAATTTGCGCAATCGCGGTAGGCCGGTATTGTACAAATCCCTAACATTAGCTACATTTATATCGTTTCTACTTTTACTGTTTATACCGCCCACTGCTACCAGTAACCAAGCAAATATTTATTTTACATCTGTAAAATGTAAATGTTTTCCTTTTTCCTTTTTAGTAATAAATCATTCATATAAAATGTTAACTACAGGTAAAATAATCAACATTTATTTTGAATGTAAATGTGTGGTAGAGTTTAAAGTGAACATCAGATGGTCGTTTCCATCCATTTCTGTCCTATCTGGAGTACTTCTGCATTAGTTTTTCACCCATTATGCCTCCAGTTTGTAATCTACCAAACTAAAGAAAAATATCACAAGTATATAATTCTTTGAAAAGGAGAAGTTGGTGACTATTCTCTTATGATTGGTCGAATGTCTGCAGGCTCTTAAGTGTCTTCTGATTTGTCCATTTTCAGTCTTTCCATGAAGATGCGTCTTGAAGGTGGACGCCTCCTGTCGCCTGTGATAACATCACTGACATGACACCAGTCAAGAACAAGCAGCCCCAAACTAAGCTATAATAGTTTGCTATAATAGCTAGTAAGATGAAAAGATGAGCTATAATTTCCACATACGAATGAAGGCTAGAAACCGATCTGAGAATAAACAGATAAATGCACTTTATTACTGCTTACACATCTGTAGGTCACACCTGGTCTGTGGTCAATGGGAGGAAAAAAATTAGGATAGGGTCACTTGAACCATGCATCGCAAATGCAGCCATAATGGCTGAATGTGTAAGTGGTTGAAAAAAATTAAATCTATTTTAAGATGAGTCTGAACCATATGTTGAAAACTGTATTGCGCTTGAATAATTATGGTTTACTGCCAACAACTTAGTTGTACTGATCTATGCAATCTGGACAACCTGTAAGTTTTAATTTTTTAAATTTTTTTTTGCTTATGTTGCCAGATCTCAGCAATACCCTTACATGGCTGACAGTAAGCCTGAATATTCTTTTAAGTTAATGAATGGAGAGAAGGAAAGAGAATAAGGAAATGAAGGAGACTTGCATGATCAATGGACCTTGTGAATAATTTAGCGTGGCACGTTTGAGAGAGAGAGAGAGAGAAAGAGAGAGAGAGATGTCCTCCCGCGATGATGTTTTTCCTGTTTGGGCTTCCCATGTTGCTGGTTGATCTGCCAACACCAGCAGTTTAGTGCAGTGGCATAGTAAATCTGACGCACAGCACAGAGTGGATTATATAACACTACTCCTCTCTGGCACCTTCAGCTCCACAGCTTCAAACAATTACCCCATCTATCTCTTTCCCCTTCGGGTGAGCTTCAGCACCAGCAGCACCAGCAGCGAGGCTTTGAATCGGACGCATTTTTCATCGACCCGGACGAGCTGCACCCCTCCTCCCTCTCCTTCGGCTCGCTCCTCCTTCTCTTCTACCCTCCTTCACTTTCTCACCCTCCTGCTCTTTCTCATCCTCCTCTCCTCCCGAATGTGGATGTCCTCCCCACTTACAGTATGGAATCGGGAGGGGAAGGAGGAGAGGGTTGGATGGAGGACCAGTGGGAGAAATGGTAGGGAATCTCTCATTTTCTTTGTGGGCTTTTTTTTTCTTTTCTTTTTAATTTAGAGTGGGCAGCAGCATGGCTGTGTGTGTGTGTGACCTTGTGAGTGTGTAACTGCCAGTGCTTCCTTTTCTTGTTTTATTCCAATCTTCTTTGCAATGTAAAGCTCGGGCGGGCATGCCCTTGAATTACATCAGGTACATATGATTGTGTGTATGTTGGTGAGAGAGGGGGAGCATGCAGCCAGGGTGTATATTGACCAAAAATAGAAGTAGGAAAGACACAGAAGCGAACACATAACATTTTCTGTTAGCGTATATGTGCTTCGGCAGCAGTGCTCTTTCTGGAGAAGCACTGTATGGATGAGCACGTTTTCAGTTTGTTTTCATTCAGCAGCTGATGAAGAGCGGTCTATTTTACCTGAATATATTGAATCTGATGGGATGGTCCAGTTTCTC
The DNA here is from genome assembly GCA_018398805.1 of Hirundichthys speculiger. Classification (NCBI taxonomy): domain Eukaryota; kingdom Metazoa; phylum Chordata; class Actinopteri; order Beloniformes; family Exocoetidae; genus Hirundichthys; species Hirundichthys speculiger. The sequence goes on from JAGFBZ010002095.1 coordinate 27,482, forward strand.
ATCCTTGTCCTCCTCCTGTCCTTGCTTGGGTTCTGATGAATGACAGTATGTAGTCTTTGCAACCTCTTAGCAAAAGCACAAATGCGTAAATTATTGATACTGCATATACTGTGACCAGATGACTCTGGTCAAAACAGTTCAGCACAGATGCTCATCTGAATTGGCTTGTAACACCGCAAATGATGTGCAAAAGTATATGTAATAGTGGAAGCAGGAGTTAAATGTTGTGTAATTTATTGATTTTTTTCAGGAGGGTGATTTGTTCCATGACTAATGGCTCCTTTGCATTTTCTCACATTGTTTCTTCTCTTTCTAAGCTAAATTTGTGAGTAAGATCAAAACAAATGCAATTGTCTTAATGTTGTCGGAGACAGAAGTAGATCTGGATGAAAATCACTTAGCTGAGTTGGCCCGTCATGGCTTGAGTGTGAGGTCACGTCGTTCTTCGTTAGTGCATGCAGGGAGGTAGGCCACAAAGACACATACCTGCCAGTAGGTTGCCTTGTCATCTCCTGCTGTCAAAATAATGCAGCAGTTTACTCCTGATCTCCGGTGTTGGAAACTGAGACATCAGTCCTGCAGTGCTGTTGTCATCTGATGTCTTTTACAACACAAACTGTACACAAAGTATGTGCACGGTAGAGATGAAACGGTTACCGGTATTGCGGTCAAGAAATTTTACACGATAATGATTATCGTTTATGTTTGACTTAATCTCATTATCGCGGTCGATTACCAGGATATGTAATATCAGCCTCATTCAAGTCTGTGAGCGACTCGCCACTGTGTCTCGCGTGAATATGTAGCTTGTAACATCGGCATCATAACAGCATGGCGGATAGCGTTGATAGCACGCAGGACATTTACGAACCCACTAAACGGACTAAATCTGAGGTTTGGGCATATTTTGGTTTTTAAAGAGTACAGAGGGACAACTGATGGAGGACAATTATCCTGTCTGCAGACCAATTGTTTATATTTTATTGTAATTTGTACAAGTAACTGTTTCTTTATTTTCACATTTATACTTATTTAAGGTTCAGCTTCAAGTCAAATGTTTATTTAATTTGAAGTTGGACTATCATTTTTGTTCCAGATAATTGTTTGCATATTTTGACCTATCATGGTTGTTTAATTACTTATTTAAATTTGCACCAGACAAATAAGCTTTGTTCCAGTAACTTATTTTGTTTATTATAAAATAAAATCTCTTTCTGTACCAGTTTTTTGCCCTTTTAATGTGAAAGGTTCATTTTGATAAGGTTTTGGCTTTCAGTGTTTTAGTGTTTTATTTTGTGAAATTATTTTAATCTATGTGTTTTTTTGGATATTTGTACAGCAATGCTGCTGTACACATGCTGCGATAATATCGCAAACCGTGATAAATTGGTCACTATAATGAAGATATCAAATTTTCTATATCGTTACATCCCTAGTGCATGGATGACTTGAAAGGGAGACTTTATTCAAAAAAACACAAGCAGTAACTAACAAATAATCCCTCTACCTATTTAGGGTGACAGGGGTCAAGTGGAGCCTAACCAATAACTCTTTAGGGCAAAAAGCAGGGGTTCTCCCTGGACAGGTCCCAAGTCCATCACAAGGTCTCATATAGGCAATCCCATGTTTACGCTCAGTGCTATAAGCAATTTAGAATCACCACTTAGTCTAACATGCATGTTTTTGGACTGTGGAATTAAACCTGGAGAAATCCCACGTGAACACAGGTAGAATATGAGACCCTGCAGACTCCACACAGAAATGCCCCAGTCATGATTTGAACCAGGAATCTTCCAGCTGTGAGGCTGTTAGAGAATGTTAGATTTTGTTACCGGTTTGAACATTTCAAGCCAAGGTACAGTTTACTGTCCAGGAAGTGGATGTCCAATTCTGACCATTTGCCCTGCCTGTAATAGTCAGATGTAGATAATTACTTTTTTGGTCACAAGAGAAATATTAATGTCTATTACTATCCTTTACTTATGACAATGTAATGTCTGGTGTCTGTATCCACCTTTCCCATAATTCACCACCGCAAAGAGATCGCGCTGTCCTGTCGAGGCAGTTTATCACCTAAAGTTAATTTTCTCTCCTTACATTCATTGCATTTTGTCTCCTTGACCGTCTCCATCCTTTCACCGTCCGTTGCCTCTGTTTGCAGTTTTCTCGTAGTGTGATCTACAGTGATGACATAAATTTCTCTCAGCCTGGTTCACCAATCTGGTGGCTCCTCCTGTTTTTGTCTTTGTAAAGCCTCAGTTACAAGAAGTTCCTGCAGTTAAGGGTCAAAATAATGTTACACATGTGACACGTTGATCTTAGTGCAGGACTTGACATGAAATGTTTGGAAGTGTTTAACTCGCTTGCTCCAATTGGAAAATGCTGACCAATTAAAAAGGTGAATAAAATCTAAAAGGATTTAAACATCTGGGAATGCTACTTATATTTTTACTGAAGCTTTATACCTTTCAGATGGCTAGCACTGGTCTGTTTGCTGTCTTGGTTTTTAAATATTAAAAACCTTTTTTCTCCTGTTGCCAGCAGCTGCATTTAGTGACATGAGCTTATGCTACCATAATATACTCCAACAGCTCCTACTCAGCTGATAAACCCCAAATTGTTATTAATTCAATTTTAATTCAACTTACAAGACAGCGTTGTTCAGAAACTCCTGGGAGATGAAACAAAACATAGCTCCTTTTCTCCTCATTGCAGTGGAAATTTATGACGCTAACTTGGTATTAAGTTTATTTTACATTTTTGCTCATTAGTCGTAGAGAAAATATACTTCATATATATTGTGTTAAGTCTAAGATGACTTTCTGATTGGTTGGCACAATCCAACTCTCCAAAACATCAAAAATTTCTTCGTGTTTGGTTTCTTCATGTTAAGAGTCAAACCAACGGCGTAATTACCCTGACATGCACCTCTCTTCAAGTGTTAGTACATGTCACGTAGACACGTGATAGGTGCACCTGGTACTGTTGTTCTTCTTGGTCTTTGTATTTCCAACCACTGTTTTTTTTGTTGTTTGTTTGTTTGTTTGTTTTGTTGTTGTTTTCAAGTTGGGTAGAAAGATAAATAGTTACAAAGTCTGTAGATTTATCAGCTCCAACTCAAATAAGATATGCTTTACTTGCTCTGTTGCTACGTCTGAGCTACATATAGGAAGGAAACAAAAGGAAGCGCAGTGCTGTAGAAAATAAACCACACTGCCACCTAGTGTTCAGCTGGATCATGACAGAGTAACCCAAACGACAACAGATGAGCAGAAACACCATTAATGATGTTTATCCTGTCGGCTGCATGCGTAGTTTCTATTAGAAGCATAGGGTTTTATGGGTTTATAGGAAAAAAAAAAACATTTTTTTTTTATATTATGGCGTATTAAGGAATCTGAAATAGCACTTGTAGTAGACCCCAAAATCAAATTCTAAGCTTATAAATGAGTATTAAGTAGACATTTGAAAGGATTATCAAAATAAGGCAGATGCTCATGCCATTTCTTATTCCCTGTCAACTAATCCCACAACTGGATCCAAAAAGTTAGTTCTTCCTGACTTTCCACAACTTTTATGTAATTTCTCATCGGGGATCAGTAAAGTAGACTTGAACTGAATTAAGACCACACTTTGGGCCCCCCATTACATAATTGTTACTGTACACTCTGGAAACATAAATAGATTATTACTTTGGCTTGGTATTTTCTTTGTTTTACAATTTAGAAAAAAAAAGTAAAGTAATTATTGTTGCAGGGATAAAACTACATCAGTTTCTGACATTATCTTTTAGTTATCGGTATAAAATCCCTTACCATTATCATCATATACTTTCCCTTTGTTTTCCTTCTCTTCTTTCCTCTTCACCCTCTTTTCCTAACACTTTCGTGCCCTCATTATGGAGGGAAACAGATGCTTCCACTCAGGCTGTTTAGCTCCTCACGGACATCTGGCGCGGGATGGCTAAAGACGGTTGCAGCTGTGAGCACATTGGCATGAAGAGGAAGCTGCAATTTTGATGTAGCCAGAAATTATATATATATACAGTTATGCGTTGGTGGGGGGTGCGGGGTTCTCTCCAGATTGAGCAGGTTTCTTTGACGGCTCTCTCCTGTGCTCTTATTATTCCTGTCGTCTCTCTTTTCTCCTTCTAATAACATTTCCCTCCTCTGTTGTGCCCAGGAGCCTGCAGGGTAAAGATATAACAGGCAGACATAATGGCAGATGAGGGAAATTGAAGCATTGTTTACTGGAGCTTAATTGAATCTTGCTCCAGACAACACGACAGCGACTCCCTGCCTGACGGTGGAGGGATGTTCAAGGTTGATGCTGCAAGAACAATCTGACCTTTCATTCTGTCATGAAGATATACTGAAATAATTTCTTTTTTTTAAATAGGCTTTTGCTTGATAACTGACAGTTTCTTACAAATTGATTATTCAGTTTTGACTCACTCTTTAGTTTACTAGTTAACATAAACTTTGTTTTTGTTGTTCATCTGGGCAGTTCATCTGTCTTTTTTTGTTTAGATTCTGAGCCAATCAAAAGCCTTCTTTTTTTAAAGTAGACCTCAATATTTAAGAGTGTATTGTTGATTTATCATCTGGTGGGCATGAATACCCACTCCTCCTGTCTAAATCCACCATAACCAATTCTTCTCAGCATTCTTGGAGCATTTCTTCAAACATGCTGGTAATTCTGAAACAGCTGCCTGTCTCTTGCCACTGTTCCAGTGCAGACATGCTTTAGTATTAGAAGATGTGTGTTTTAACTTTGTTCCTGGTTATAGTGATTGAAGCGAAGTGCTGCATGTGGAAGATCTGAACTCACTTATCAATAGGGTTGCTGAATAATAACAAAAAAGAACATTTACTGCTGTAGTGTAGAGTAAAAAGCGTACTCAAATGTCAGAATGAAATAGATGACACATAATTGTTGGCCTCTAATAATTAGATTAAAGGAAGCATCTGTTTACCCAACAACTACACATGTTCCTCTTATGTTTTTTATAAACTTCATAATACATACTGTGTCATAAAAAGTTTTTGACAAAAAAACAAATATTCACTTATAATAATGAGAATAATGAGAACCAGTACCTTCACTTTGTTTCTCATAAGTCACTGTGCACTTTGGAGGTATGTTTGAGGCTATTGTCTATGTGGAAGAATGATGCATGATATGACTTGTGGGCTGATGTCTTGAAATTTTCAGTATATTCACATAATCTTCTTTCCTGATCAAAATCTATTTTGTGAAGTGCATCTGTCCCTCCTGCAAAGCAGTCCCACAGCATGATGCTGCCAGTCCCATACTTCACGGTTGGGATTATATGGTGTTCTAAGACCTGCAAGATGACCAGTTCTTCCCTCCAACCATAACAGTGATCATTATGACCAAACAGTTCAATTTTAGTAATGTTAGACCACTAAACACATTTCCAACTAGAAAAGCACTCGGGAGAGCGCAAGCGCAACAATTTCCCCAAAGAACGATTTACAGATTGTGATAAAATCCGTGTTTTGGATCAGATCTGTATCAGATCCAGATCAGCCCTTGAAATTTGATAGAGGTTCCCATTGTCAATCCCCGAGTCAAATTTCATGAGTTTTGGGCAATAATTAACAGAGATATTGAGAAACAAAATTTTTGGCCCCATTCACCGCAATGTTATTGAAAATTTGAAAGTGATCCAGAATCCAGGATTTCTTCTGGATCACAACCAAAATGAAATCAGTTCTTCCTTTTCACATTTCTGACAACTCCTGAAAATTTCATCAAAATCCATCCATAACTTTTTGAGTTATCTTGTACTCAGACAGACAGACAGATTAACGCCGACAAAAACATGACCTCCTTGGCGGAGGTGATAATTTAGATCTTTAATTAATTAACTGGAATTTACAATGTAGCTTGTTTGTGGTGGTTTTAGAGCTGTGGCCAGTGTTTGCAAAGTGGCCTCTCAGCTCATGTTGGCACAAAACTGGATTTACTATGGATGATGAAACTCTGCTCCCAGTTTCCCAGTTTGCACAGATGAACCTGGAAACTTCAGGCATTGGGAAATTGTACCCAAAAGATGAACCAGACTGGTGAAGATGCAAAAATATTTTCCTGATGTTTTTTTTTTTTTTCTTTCCCATGATGCCATGCACTGAAGCATTTGCATTTGGAAGTGGTTCAGATGAACTTAAATGACGTCAGTTAGCCTGTTGAAATATCAAAACATCATCATGTGGAATTATCAGACCACAGTCAACTTTATGGATGTAAACATGTGATTCTGTTGAAAAAAAAAAAAGAGTGGATCCTAATCGATTTAATACTGGAAAAGTCTCCCTAATGTTATTGTCAGACGAGAAAAAAAATGTTCTTTTTAACCAAATATACCATTAGGTTCTGATTTCTACTGTGTTTTAAATCAGCTTGAGAGTTTATTTATACCTCTTTTTTTTCTAAATTATATACAATTCTTGTTTTCTGTAACACATCTGTACATTTATGATATGCCATTGTCACAGACAGTTTAATATTTGGTCAACAGTAACACTGTTTTTTTTTTTTTTTAAACCCACCTCTCATTCCTCCCCTTGTCACCCTAATCCTCCCCTTCAACCAGGTTGACTCATGACATCAGTCTGGATGAGTTTGAGGATGACGACCTGTCAGAGATTACAGAGATCACTGACGAGTGCGGGTTAAGTCTCAACTGCAATGGCCCAGATATAAAGGTAAGAGCTGCGTCATCATATCATAGCATGAGAAAATCTTTTATTTATCAAGCTGTTCCTTTTTAATGATGTGGTGCGCAGCAAGTGAAATAGTGTTCAGCAATAGTGTTGTTTAATCTGCCACTGATTCTTTATAAGCAGCAAGTGAAGAAAAAATATTTAAATCTGCAACATCTTTGATTGTACCCACTGCTCTGACTGACAGCTGCTTTAGAGGAGAGCTCATCTTTGTGGATTTACATTATAAAAGTGCTTCTCGTAGCTGGAAGTGGCATTTTTTCTTTTCTTTTCTTTTCTTTTTTTGAATAATGTTTCTTTTTTTTTTTTTGTCACCACAGTTCTCTTTGATTCTAGGTTGAGGTGGATTACGTTCCAAATGAAGTACTTCCGTACAATCTAACCTAGTGTAATGTACAGTGTTGTAACATGCATAATCTGCAAATGAATGCTGTCTGATCTTAAAACGATTGTTGTACTCTTGTACTCTTACGAAGATGACAATAGCAACTTCCTTCTTTGACTGCTTCATCTGCATTTAACCCAAGTTTGAAATTTCAGACAAAATTGACTCTATTTTCTTGTTATTTGTTTCTATCATCATATAGTTTGACATCCCCAGGAGGTGGGATGGATGAGATTGTAGTGCACTTATATGGGACAGCAGGATTACTTTTTTCAAGATGTGACTGCAGGAGCATGTTCTGGAGTCCAGTATCTCTCTACATGGATTTTGGACAATAGCAATGGACTAAAGATGTCACTTATAATGTCGCTTACAGCAGGATTGCTTACAGTGCTTTACCTCTGTTACCTGCTGATACCGTATGTGAAATCATCACTACAGTTGTGGCCAGGCTACAAACGCAGTGCTCCAGTTAATTTACACTTACCGGCCACTTTTTTTGGTACACCTTGCTATCAGGGGCGCAGTATAAAAGTATTTTTTCCGATTAACAAAATTGATCAGAAAAAGAAAATCCCTCTGCAAACAAATTTACCGTCTATAAGCAGACTCAGTAGGTCCCAAAAACATCTCTCCTCCTTTCATTTCCCTGAACATATTGCTGGGCAGTATCTTTTCTGTCCAGTTTGTCAAGTCTGTCTTAGTGAATATGGCACATCGGGGAAAGTTAACAGGCATTGTGATAGTTACATTGCTTGGATTTTGAAACAACACTGTAATTGTTTTTTGTTTTTACATTGTTGACCCACCAGGGATTGGCTGCAGACAAGGAGGACAGTGTTAACATCTTAAATCTCATCATTTCAGTTAACAATTATTTCTTACTAAAATACCATTATAAAAATAACAACATTAAAAGATATACAAATACAGCTGAAAATGCTGTTATTTTACATTTAACCTACTTCAGGTTACTGGAATTCACTGAGTTCCTGAGAGTGACCCATTCTTTCACAAATGTTTGTAGAAACAGTCTACATGCCTAAGTGCTTAATTTTATACACCTGTGGCCATGGAAGTGGTTGGAACACCTGATTCTGATCATTTGGATGGTTGAGCAAATACTTTTGGCAATATAGTGTATCTCAGTACTTTGTAAGTTAAAGGGTACACAAGCACATCTGAGATATTCATGTAGAAGTGGCTGGGTATTTATCACAGCTGAATTCAGTGGGAACTGCAGCTGACAGGGAGGGAAGTCGAGTGGTATGTGTGGTGCATTTATTATTCTGTCAGATCTCTCCTTTTATGTTCCCACTGCAACTATCATCACCTCCTCCTCAGTTCGGCAGTAACCTAGGCAACAGAAGGGTTGAAGGGCCTTTTTCATCGGCTTTCTTTTTTTTTTTTCACTCATTTGATCATTAAAGTGAGGAACATGCCTGTCTGATGGGAAAATTACTTCAATATTGCAGAGGACTGGGGTTATCTTAACACAGTTCTCTTTCACTGCTTTTGTTTTCCTAAGCAGAGAGCTAAATATAGGTCAGATTAGTGAATGAGAGCACCCCCCACTCGAGGTGAGTATGTGTGTGAACACGGATGAATCACCTCGTGCATGGTAAACATAGGTCAGGCCTGGCATCAACAGCGACTCGTGTCAATGAGTGGCTCAGATTTCAAGATGTGACACTTATCTGTCTGGCTTCTGTGTATATAGACGTTGAGGTACTCCCAATATTTAAAATTGTGTTTTACGAAGAGAGCACTGGCTCTTGGTCGAAATGATTTCTGTCTGTGTTGAAGGTTTATTTTGTTGTTGTGGTCTTGGATGTCTTGGCAGAGCGTAAGTGCTTAGTGCAAGAAGTAAGCAGAGTTTTATTTAGTGATAGCGTTGTTTTGTTTTTTGTTTTTTCTTAGTTTTTGCTTAACTGAGTTTCTGTTTTGCACCCAATTTAATTTGTTGCTGTTGCGCAAGCTGCCATTTGTTTTCCTTTTCTGAAGCAGTATACTGATTTTTAGCTTGTCTTTTATGATGTTTGCTTGCTTACAAAGTCACAATGTGTGAGTCTCTTAGGAGGTTGAAGATTTATTTGAATAATTTTCAGTACAATTTAGAACAAGTTTAAGCCATCAAAAATGAACCATAGAATAATTGTTAAAAAAAAAAAAAAAACACTTTCAGCCATATCTTATGAGTCAATATACAGTGATCCCTCGCCAATTCGCGCTTTAAATTCTGCGGTTTTAGTTATTCGCGGATTTTTCAGAAATATATAATATTAAAAAAATCAAGAAAAAATTGCGGAAACATCACTGGATGTTGTGTGCGTTCTCTCACAGCGAAGAAATGTTTTGAGGCAGCCTGGCTCCTTTAAGAAGGTAGCCTTATGGGTAAAGGTGTGGCCTTATGGGTAATGTAGTGTGTGTGTCGTGGGACGGCAGAATGAAAACGGGGTTAGATGAAAAGTGGAGTGAGCATAAACAGCAGCCCAGCGTGTATAGATTTATATTCTCTGTTAACGACAGGAGCCCAACAATACAACCTGTGTGATGTTACAAGTTCCTGCAGTGCCAGAATAAAGTGCTCGTTCTATGCAGAGAAAACCGGACTGTTTCTTTTGTTGTTGTTAGTGTGTAAGTGTGCTAATTACGTGCCAAAAATACCACAATGCCAGCGGTTTCTGTACTACTGTTCAGAAACCATAGGCTGTGAAGGTAACAGAAAGACCACAGTTGAGCCTTTGTCTTTTTTAGCTGCAGTGCCTCGCTACTTTTTTGCGGTTTTAAACATATTTTAAACACATTATTTAGGCTTGGGGGCTCTGGCTCCAGTTCGCTGATTTTGATTTTCGCGGGGGGTGCGCTGGTCCCCATTAACCGTGAAAAAAAAAGAGATCACTATATATATATATATATATATATATATATATATATATATATATATATATGTATATATATATATATATATATAGCTGCAAGCCCCTGGACAGTGGGTGATTATAGTAGGCTAAACAGAGTTGAGATTTAGTACTGAGTGTGAGCACTTACATGACAAGTCCTAACTTTTTTTTAGAGGGTATTGCACAAATGTATTTACATTTATAAATGAAAGGAAGCTATTCAAGCATAACTATGAAATATTTTTTGGGTCATGCTTGCAAAGAAATATTAATGAAAGTAAGGCTCACTTATTTTTCCCTGCATTTTATGATAACATGCCAACACCAGAACCGCAACAATATTTATTGACTCTTTTAGCGGCTTAAATGTTTACTAATGTTTTTACCCTCCTGTGCAATTATCCTTTTCTCTAAAAGATGCTTGTGGTCATAAAGCTGAAAACTAATCCCAAAAATGAGGGATGAGTTCTGTTTGTTTTATGAGCACTTAATCCAGATGGAGAGCAGATGGAGAAGCTTATCGTAAAAGAATTAAAAATGGGAAAACACATGACAGTGTTTATTCTTCTAAAGTTGTACTGTGTTATGAGATGGTGATCAGGCTGTGCATATGAAGTTTTCAGTTGTAATACCACCTCAAAAGAGATGCAGTACCAGTGAAAAGTTTAAACACACCTACTTGTCCATTTGAATGAGTGAGACATGGATAAATGTAAGGATCAGTCTTCATAATGAAATTAGTTGAATTATTGAGTTGTTTTCTTAATTAGCCATCAAGAATTTACAAAGACTGTAAACACAATGATGTTGTATTTGTTACATACACAGTGAGACATGTATTAAAATGCTTTATATGACTGTCCTTTGCTTTATAAGGAATAGTAAGGATAGAAACTTAAGTATATAAAATAAATCAGAATATAGTATATGCCAAAGTAAGGTGATGAGTGTGAAATAAAGTGACGACCAATGAAATAAAGTAGCAATTGCCAGAAGTGAGAATGTGAGAATTAACTTAAGAGGTAAGACAATGTACATTATCAGAATAAGGAATGTTTAAGACATCGATATATATATAAACAAATATGCACAAAAATTAGGGAAATTTGTGCATAGTAGTTTGTTTCTTTGTTGTAACAGTGCTTCCTACCAATACATCTGAGACTGCTCAAAAGCCTGTTTTATTTCCTTTTGAAATGGTACCATATTTAGAAGGAACATGCTTTTGTGGGACCTCAAACAGGGCTGAACATGCAGGTTATACCCATGAAAGATTACCAAATCTTCTCTGCCGATGCCAAACAGCTTTTTTTCCCGGTGTTGAGTCTTGTTTGGTGGAATGGAATGATTAAAGTCTGAAGAAACAAGACAGATTGGCAATTTAACTTTTTAAATGTATTCATTTACTAAACAGGAACCTCAGTAGGGTGTTGAAGAACCATACACAACCACAACAGCCTGGTACCTCCTCCTCATGTAAGTCAACACTGCTCATACACTTCTATTGGATGGCATCGCATTCTTCAATCAGCATACGTTCCAGGAGAGCTAGCGTGGTTGTGTTGGTCACTCTGATATGAACAGCAGACCCAAGCTGATGCCACAAGTGTTCAGTGGGGTTGAGGTCAGGACTGCTGGTAGGTCCTTCCATCCTCGCCACCCCCAAATTCTGGAGGTAGTCTCTGATAAACCCTGCTCTGTGGGGGTGAGAATTGTCACCTTGGAGGATAGAGTTTTAGAGTTTGGACAACAGAGCTTTTGTCTGCTCTTTTGCGTGTGTGTGTAGGGCTGGGCAAGTTAACGCGTTATTAACGTGTTAACTCATTAATTTATTAACGCCGACATTTATTTTACCGTGTTGCTCACATGCTTTTGTTTTGAAAAGTCTGTTACTGGCTGCTGCGGAACCGGATGACAATCGGCAGGTAAACATGTAAAAAAGCTAAAACAGACATGGAGAACGGTAAAAATCTGTGTACTTTACAGTTCGGGTAGCAACTCAGGTAGCAATATTAACAATTCTGTCTGAAAAATAAATTTCTGGACTGCAACAAAACTTTCGCATCATTCCTCATCATTACATCAGATCTGCTCCATGTGTTCACTGTCCTGCTGTTCTCTTACTGGTTACTTCAGTGCAGCTCCATCTAGTGGCACAGATATGTAATAACAACAGAAAATCCAGTCCTTGATTATAAAACAAAAATTCAGTTCTGTGGCCTGTTTTTTAATTTCGTATTTTTGATCCAAGTCTAAAATTGAAATATAAAAAAACAGGCTTTTTTTTTTTTTTTCATTTTTTTGTGTTAGATTAAAAAACGAAAAATGTAAAAAAATGTCACATCAAGAGATGGGCATATTCATAGATCTCTTTATTTTTGAACAAGAGTGACTCAGTTTTCAACAAAGGCCCAGTATATTTAAAAATGTTATGATAAGACATTAGAGATGCAGGACACTGGGGGTTGGTGGGGGAGCCCTAAGTTTATCTTCATGCAACCAGTGGTGACCTCATCAGTGATCTCATCATCCGAGGGGAGATTCAGGATGCTTCTTGTCTCATCAATAATGAACGGTCACATGGAAGACAAGTCGCTTATTGCAGACAGGCGTGGCGTCTGCTTCAACAGCAGGGGGTGAGGGGTGGTGTAACAGCTCTGCAGCTTGTCCATTTAAGCAAATTAGGCTTTGCTCAATTTAAAAAAGAAATCACAAGCAAAAACCCGAAGTGCATGGATACACTGTGTGTGTCATTTACAATCATGGCAGCTCACGTAAATTGTCAGTAGGTCATATGAACAGCGGCGCTCCCTGGCCAAAGGTAAATTCATTCTGTTTCTTCTGCTTTATGGCTCCTTCCATTTGAGTTGGATCGATCTTTTTGATTGGTCAGATGATATTTTTTCTAAGGTTTAGAAGCACCACTTCCATGTAGAGAATCAAGTGTGTACGTATTTGCATGTTCAAATAACTCTGAATGACTTGGGAATCACTTGGGAACTTTCTCATGGGTGTCCATAGCTTTATAGTCATTCTAGTTAAGTCATTCAGATGAAAGACATTAGTGATAAATGGCAGATTTCAACAATATGCTCACTCTTAGAAATTTGTTTGTAATATTCTCAGAGCTATAAGGAATTTTGCAATTTACCCCATCCCGTCTCTGCAGTAGAACTGCAACAAACCACTTTTTTGATCATCCACAAATCTCACTCTTTTTTTTCTTTTTTTTTTTTTTTAACAAATAGTCAGTGGCACTGACCAGCCACTTCATTACGTACACCTGTCCGACTGCTCATTAACACAAATTTCAAATCAGCCAATCACATGGCAGCAACTCAATGCATTTAAGTATGCAGATATGGTCAAGATGATCTGCTGCAGTTCAAACCAGCATCTGAATGGAGAAGATTGTGATTTAAGCGACTTTGAACGTGGCATGGTTGTTGGTGCCAGACAAGCTGGTCTGAGTATTTTAGAAACTGCTGATATACTGGGATGTTCATACACAATCATCTGTAGGGTTTACAGAGAATGGTCTGAAAAAGAGAAAATATCCAGTGAGCAGCAATTCTGTGAGCACAAATTCCTTGTTGATGGCAGAGGTCAGAGGAGAATGGCCAGACTGGTTCATGCTGATAGAAAGGCAACTGTAAAAAATGGAGCAAACTCTCTGAGGAATGTTTCCAGTACCTTGTTGAATCTATGCCACGAAGGATTAAGGCAGTTTTGAAGGCAAAAGGGGGTCAAACCCGGTACTTGCAAGGTTTACCTAAAAAAGTGGCCTGTGAGTGTATTTCTGTCATTCAATCTTACCTCACCATAATTCTACCATGAAATTACAGCTGTTGAGCATAATTCACACATGCAACTCACCACTAGTGCATGGACGATGGAAGATGGCCGATGTAGGTGGGTACCATAAGTCCCTGGTGGCATCACCAGCATAACACAGTCCTGCTGCAAAGACAGCAAGACATCTGCCACCTGGAGGTTTTACTCCACTTTTGCTCTTTTTTTTTTTTCCCTTGTTGCCGTTCATGTTGTTTTTTTCTTCGTCCTCTTCTTTAATGAGCTACATGTGAGCTATACTAAACCTTGCACTCCCTGTAGCACATTCCAGGAACAAATTAACATCCCCCTCTGAGAAATAAAGGAAGACCTGTTTTTCCGTGACAGTACTGAGGTTTTATTCGATGCGTAAACACAAAAAGTAAACTCAAAGCGTCTTTGAGTTTTTTGAAAAGCGCTTTAGAAATAAAATGTATTATTATTATTATTAAAAAATTTCATGTTGACCATTTTTCATGATCAATTACACTTATTCAGCAGACAGTGAAATGATTCTGAAAAAAGAGACCCTGATAAAAAGTGTTGTGCTCTTGTTATGGTGGAATATGAACCACTGCTGGCCTTTGGATAAGTCCTTGTTTAAAAATATACATCTTAGCGCTAAACGTGTTTTTACAAGAAGCCTGACAAATATAGTGAGCAGGTCGGTCTCATGGTTGTCTTATTTTGTCAGTCCTGAGGAAAGTATTCAGAGACTTTACTGAAGCAAAAGTACAGAACTTCAACATACAAAAACTCCTGCATGTTCCTCTTTGAGAATTGTCCGGCGTGACTCTTTCATTATTATATTTTCATCATTATACATCCAGTGATGTAGATGTAATGAAGAATGATTTTTATTATTATATGTGGGTATAGTAAATAACCTGTCAAACTGCAGTTTGTGATTCCTTTAAATCTGTTGATTGATTCAGAATCTTAAAAAAACAAAAAAAAAAAACAAAAAAACTCATAACCAAGTAATCATTGTGATGGAGCCTCTCTGGGTGCAGGCCCAGAACCAAACACAAGGAATAAAATATGAACATATTCACATATAGGAAAAAGTAGATCAGACATGTTGGTATTTTTGCATGTAGAATGACTTGATCAAGTATCAAAGATAGAGTGCTCTTTTATATTCCTTTATTTAAAATGTCTTTATTGCAGTATGTCTGAAACAAAAGTTAAAATTATTGTGCGCATGGCTGTAGTCTTGAAGGGTCAAAGGGGAGTGGCTCAAGCGCAGACAGAACATGAAAAGATTTGATGTTCCTCAGAGACATGAGATGACAAGCTGCATTATCATCACAACCAGTCAAGGGCAGGAAGTCAGAGGAGAGGACCTGCATCCATGTCTGTGAGGGTAAAAGGATCTGATCAGCAGTCAAATGTCGTGTATAGTTGTTTTAATGCATGCTCACCTCTTCGGAGTTGGACCAAGCATGTCTTTATATTTAATATTTTGAGCTCAGCAGCTTTTTAAGCCTTGCTTTTATGATGCTCTGTGTGACCTGTTAGCTGTGTTTTCCCTGTTTGCTCTGCTGTGATTGGGAGAGAGCCAGACGTCACAGTGCCTTCAGAAGCAGCATCTCCTTTGCCACTGAGCCCCTTGTCTCCTAGCAACACGGGGCAGGACTCTCTTAAAGAGACCAGTCATAATTTGTTGCCATTAAAAGCATGCCACCAAGTAACCCACAGCATTTAACAGGTATTGATTTTCTTAGTGGGTGTAAAGGTGAACGGAGAAGGAGAGTGGGGGTGGGGGGCCTCAAGGAGAAAAATAATAGTTGGAGGATGGCTGTCATTAGAGACAGACAGAAAGACAGAATGAAAATGCAGGAGGAGGAGGAAAGGGGGACAGAATTACATTCTCAGATTATTGCACAAGGGTTGAAAATTTGAGCGATGGTATGGATGGAGGGGGGGCCATGTGGAAGGGTGGCTGATGGACAGGATGAGCGAGGACAGACAGGTGAACGGACAGTTGGAAGCATGGCTGATAGATGGTCACATTGACCAACAGTAAATAGGATGGATGGATGGAAGCAGAGATTAAGAGGATGGACAAGCTCGATGAATGAACAAATGAATGGTCGATTGAAATAAACAGGTGTATGGATTGAAACTGTTCATTTACAAATGGAAAGATAGATGGATGTTGGATGTGGAAGAAGAAGAGGGATTGTAAATGGATGGATGGAGGGAAAATAGACGTTTCATTGAAATATTTATAACAAATTGAACAGAAGTTAATTTATCATCATATTTATCCCTGTGAGGACTAATATTTCAGGATTTTGTAAGACCCAAAATTATGAGCAACTATTTGTGTATGTTTCTAACAATAATTAACAATATATTTGCACAGATATATTTACTTTGGTGCAGCTTCCTGTTCTGTCTGTCCAAAAGCAGGCATCCGTGACCGTGTTTGTTTGTGTCAATGTCCTCTCACACCATCCAGCTGGTTGAGGCAGATGTTGTGTTTT
Organism: Hirundichthys speculiger; assembly: GCA_018398805.1. Taxonomy (NCBI): domain Eukaryota; kingdom Metazoa; phylum Chordata; class Actinopteri; order Beloniformes; family Exocoetidae; genus Hirundichthys; species Hirundichthys speculiger. The sequence goes on from JAGFBZ010002095.1 coordinate 43,842, forward strand.
TCTTCGTGTTGTCACCCCACACCTTAAGGATGCTCAAGACAGGAGACTGAATAAACTGAACCTTGACTGTCATCTGTTTGTTTGCTGCTCCTGAACAACTGGAATTATTATTTGCTGGGTTGAATAGAAATGATTTGCATTATAAAAGAATTACCATATTAGCCGGAATATAGGACGACTCTGATTATAAGACGACCCCTATTTTTCAACTATCATTTTGGGAAAATAAAAATATGATGATTACAATAAGATTATTTATAAAACAACTTACTATAGAAAAGAAAATCACACAGAGATAACATTCTGCTGTATTTTCTTTTCATTTTTTTTTATTTTTTGGCACTAGTGGCCTTCATTTGACAATGAAGGAGAGACAGGAAACAGGGCAGAGAGAACAGGGAATACACACATGGCAAAGGGTCACCCGGGCCGGGAGTCACCCGCGACCAGCTGCACGAGGACTGTAGCCTCTGTACATGGGCCGCCTGCCCAACCACTGTGCCACTGGGCGGCCCCATTCTGCTCTATTGTTAAACATTTCAATGATTTCATCCTTTTTAGGAAGTATGATACTATACTTAAGGTATGGTACATGTCAGGTTTCAATGTTATTTAAGATCAAGGTATAGTATTATTTAATAAACTGTATTCTCTTAAAATCTGAGACTTTGACTCAGTGAATAAGCAACAACCATGTAGTTCAATAACTGCAATTATGTTAATAACTGCATAACCATCAAAGTTTAGTTATATTCAATTTCAAGAACAACATTAATACTTCAGTCTGTAAAAAACAACTTTCAAATTTCTTTGCTTGAGTCAGTCACGTGGTTCCTCCATTTTACATCAGATCCTGCTCCATGCGCTCACAGAGATGCTTCATTTGTTTACTGGTTACTTAGCTGCAGCTCCATCTAGCGGTGCAGATGTGTAACTACAATAGGAAAAGTCTAGTCCTCGATTATAAGACGACCCCCATTTTTGAGAATATGATTTCTAGACTAAAATATCCTATATTCGGGCCAATATGGTAGTAACAAATCTGATTTAGTTTGTATATCATTGATCATAACTCTGCCTAAACTGTCCTGCAGAAACATCCGTTGACAGTTGCCTGTGGCGTGATGCTTTGATATTTCAGTTTCACCAAATGTACAATTACACTGTTGATTTAAAAGAAAAAAATAAACAAACATATGATTCGATTATGCACAGTGCAATGTTACACATCATATGATATATTTACATGTCAGTTGTAATAAACACTGTACAGTCTTGATGTTTCTAAATGTCATCAGAGAGTCCACTACTAGCTAAATGCATTGTGTCTAAGGCTGCATATCTTTGCACCATTTTAGGAAGCATTTGTAAAAAGAATAGTTTGTATTTCTGATGCAGCTGGAAATGAGCAGTTCAATAGGGGGAGTCTATGACTAACATTTTTCCCATTTGAGTCATAAATCTAGGGCCTTTATCTTTTCAGCAAAGCGTTACTCCTGCAATCTCTCAAACTCAAAGGCCTCTTCCTTTCTTTAGAGAAGAGGCGTTTGGATATCTGGGATGAATCTCCCACTGCATACAAATGTGCTTGAAGGCACCACTTAGTGGATTAACCTCCATTCCATTCACCTCTTTGCACACAAACACATGCTCCATTTCAGAAGAAAAACACATATAATGGAGTTTTGAAATACCTGTTACAGCTTAATTCTTTATTTTAGTTTATCGTTTAGAAAACGTACAGTTCACTTGAATGTTGATTTATTTTCTTTTTTTCTGAATCAGATCTGATGCACTTAAGAAGAATATAGTTTTCTTTCTATTTATGCTGTTGCAATGTAAATAATGTGGCCAAAAAAGGAAAAAAAAATATTAACATGATTTCACAAACTATTCAGAGTGTAATACTTTTTACTGTCATAGCAACTGTTCATAGGAAATGATAATAAGTGCCAGAATTACCAATAGAAATTCCATATAGCAGAATAGCATCTAAACCAGTGTTGAATGTTTTAAAATCATAGTTTAACAACAACAAGAAAACCTTCAGTAGAAAGTCCCAAAACTATACAAAGACACAATTTGACCAGAGCTACAGCACCAGGCTGCTACTTGTGCAGCGCTGTAATAATTGGTCATTTATGATGCCGTAATACCATAATAATCCAGAGCACCTCTTATGAGTTCCTAGTACAGAATTTAGAGCTAATTGCTTAATACTAGGATTGTCTATAATATGACTTAATTGATTTTGAATTCTTATTCTTATTATTTAGTATTATTATTGATAATAGTAATAATAATAATCTTCAGCAAGTGACATTTTTACTTTTTTATTCTACATATATTGTGGTTGTTCAGGACCTCTCCACTAGCATGCATTATTTATTTTCTACTCTGTATCTATTGTTATGTGGGCAACATGTGAAGCGAAGAGAGAGTTAAACAGCATAATAGGCTTATCAGTGATTCAGATGTTGATGTCAAAGCCAATTGAATGAGTTGGTGCTGTCTAGAAGCGTCTTTGTGTGGAGCACTTTGTTAGATCAATGTGGGGGATTAGCATTGAACTAAAGCTTGGAACATGACCGCTTTGTTCATTAGATGTGTCTAAAACTAAGATGTGTGCCCATCGTGATCATTTTTAGTATACTAGACTATGGGAAGTTAGAGATATACCAACTACAATTTTCTGAGGTGATTTTGATTTTTTTTTTTTTTTTTTTTTTTAGCCCGATGATAAACTATATACAGTCACACATTCAAATGTCAGCAGATGTCAGAGAGGATGCTGGCTTTGTGCTATAATACCCTTTCTTAGCTTGATGTTCAGTTGGGTGATGCTCCTTTAAATATAGGGTTAAGTTGTTAATGTATTTACTGACTGGGTTTATTGGTGCCTGGTCAAAGATCCCGCCACTGTGCAGATGCACTTCTAAGTCTAGCATATGCTGAAGATGAACTAATTCATCAGTTTAGAACTGACATTATTTGATCATTGAACTATTGGATGTATTTAAATTTTGATCTCCTTCCAGTGTTGTATGACAGGTTTATTTTTAGTGAAAACATCTATGAAATTCTAAGAATATCTCCCCTACTTCTTTAGCAGATCATTTAATAGTTGTTAAGATAAAAGATATTTAAAAGAATGCACACTGCACAGTGTACCGCCTTGATTCTTTCTTCATTTTAAGCTTGGAACAGGCAGAAAAACACAGTATGTATCAATAAGATAAACATAATTATTACAGTTTGTAATAAGTTCTTCTGCCATCATGACAAACACTCGATTGAATGGACATATCGGTCATTACTTATTGATTATGGCAAGGCAACAACCTCCTCAGCCTGGCCTGTCCTGAATATGATCTCTAACTCAGTATTACTGTGGAAATTGAGGAGTCTGGAGAATACCAAGAAAAGCCAGGACAGTGCATGCTTAGGAACAGGGGATGCTTTCATTCAAATTTTAATGTTCCATGTAAATACTATTATGTAGAGAAGCAGAATCCATAAATAGTCCGTTTCCTCCTTTAAGCAGCCCACTGCTGGCTGTGAGAGTGTTGTTGAAGACAGAGCAGCTTCTTATTGGGCAGCTTTATCTCCTCATCCCATGCATGCACACTCTGTCCGTCTGTGTCTGCTTCACTCTCTCTAATTTGACTGAAGGCGCGCTCCCTCCAATCCCTGCAGGGCCGCGTGCGGCGAGGAACCAATAGCATGTCGGGGAGGGCGGAGCTTGGAGCAGTGGGGCAGCTCCAGGCGGAGATGCTTCATTTCGACCTCATCGACGGTGCGGACGGTTACCGCGGTGATAGAGAGTCCTCGAAGGCGACTGCAGTCGCGACCCCGCCAGTCAGCAAGGACTCCGCAGCACCTGTTACCATGGATACTTACCGGCCCAAGAGACCCACGACACTTAACCTCTTCCCAATTGTGCCACGCACCCAGGTAGTGCCTGAATTAAGCTCCTCTTTAAACGCACACACACGCAGTTTCTGACAGCTGAATCCTGATCAAAAAAGCTGGATCACTGGAGAAAATGTTGTTTCAGTGGAAAATATTATTTATTTCTGTGTGCCTTCTTTATGTCACTGTCCTCACATGCAAATATTACTTTTATAAGTAGAAATGGGAGTGAACAAGCTGCTTGACATCAGCATGGCATTCACAATTGTTTCTTTGACAGGATGTGTTTTCTAGACTGAACAATAGCTTTGATTGTCACAACATGTCTTTTTTTTTCCTCCCTGTGGTGCTCGTCTCTGTTTGTGCTTGACTGCTGCTTGAGCTTGTGACTGTGTGTATTAATGTCAAACAGACAGTGCATGTGAAAATTGACTAAATAAAAAAATTATTGTGTAGACTAGAATACAGTCATGAAAAAAATTATTAGACCACCATTTTTTCTTCACTTTCTTGTTCATTTTATTGACTAAACGTCATCATGTGACTAAAACAAACAGAAAAGAAAACACTGAATGCATAAAAGCAGTGTTTTTGGCAGTACAACGCCATAGCTATTGATGTAAAAACTTAAGTGATTTAGATTATAATCAAGAAAACCATGGAAAATGGTAAGATATCAGCTCTTAAATAAAACTCTTATGAGCAAACTTTGTGGTTATCGTTATGTTTGTCCAGACAAATGTACCTTTAGTTGTACCAGGCAATAAATTGAACAAGAAACTGAAGAAAACAAGGGTGGTCTAATAATTTTTTCCATGACTGTAGGACATAGAAGTATTCTCTGATCAGATACCCCTGTCTGGAAAAATGAAATATTAAGTGCTAACAGGTATAAGAAATCAAGGAAAAATCGATTAGTTTCCATCTGGCTGCGAGTTTAGTTATTTTTAAGAAAAATATCAACATGGTTTGTGTTAACACAATGGCTTAATTAACGTCACTTCATATAGCAACATCACTTCTTACCACATAGGGGCATATAGGTCTGCTTTGTTGACAAGAGTCACTGACAATACTGTGCTAATGCGTAGTGACAGTCTGGCTTTTCTTGTCTAAAGTGGTATTGTTAAATACAGTGGCTTTAAGACCTACACTACTATAGTTTCATTTTAAAATGGGGAATGTTCGTTAAGGTTACACCTGATGATCACACTACAGTGGCAAGTTTGACCCTTGTAGACTTGATTTCTGTTTGTAAATGCTGGGGTTGCAGTTCATCGTGGGATTTTACTACATTTCCTGGCCTTGTCTCCCTGATTCTCCAAGCCCAACAACAACAAACACACAAACAAACAGACCTTGATGGCAGTGTAAACAACAGCATAGTGCTGGAACAGCAACTGCTGACTCTATCCTCGGTATCATCCACTATGAAGTTAAAGTCTGGATTTAATAATAATGCAGCCTCATATATATGTACAGGAGGAGGACCATTATAAGAACAGCCTGCAGAAAAGGTTTCATGCTGTTATGGTGGTGTTGTGTGGATAGAGATCTGACCCAGTTAAACACTAGTGTGAATGCAGATCGGTTTCATTTTTGAAATAGAACCACACTAGTATGGACATAACCTCAGGAACTAGGGCAGTCTTCATTAGTCACTTTGTTGCTCTACAGTAATATCTCCTGGATTCCTCCTTTACAGAATCTTAGAGCCTTGAAAGACCATTTTACTTTACCTTAAATGCTGATGGCATGACATGTTGATTAAAAAAAATCCTTCCCTTAACATGTAAAATACACTTAAAAGATAGTTCAGCTTTATTTAGGTTTTTGTTTCCATTGTTTTCAATGACTTTGGACTTCCATCTAGGTCGTCTCTTGTGACAACTACATATTGCTTTACAGCGCTGTGTCTCATCAAAATGATGAACGATATCAGAGATACAGTGGGCATCATGGCAAGAGTTGGCCTAAAGAGTCGAGAAAGTAAAGACAAAAGAGAAAGCAAGAGAGTGACAGAGCAAAAGACCAACACACATGTAAATTTCAAATAGTGTCATAAAAGTGACTTAACTTTTACACCTACAGAGGAACCCTCTGTGCCAAATCAATCGAACAGGGAGTGTTCATGGTGCCTTGTTTTCTTCAGAATGTTCTGTTTTAAGGTCCTACAACAAGTCAAGCAGATCACACAAAGCCAACAGCAATGACAGACTCCAATGAGATGTGGTCGGTAATTGCTGATGATCTCTAGGCAGTTTTACTCTCATTACATTCTGTAAGAATGAGAGAAAGATACAGCACACTGGGTTACTGTTTCCAGGTCAGTGCAACTGTGATCATGTAAAATATACATTTAGCTTTGCCTCATTTGGCAGCGAGCAAGGGTTCTTTAGCTGAATAAAAGCAGCACTGATTCAACCTAGTGGCATTTTGAACCAGAATATTACAAGATACACATCTGACCAAGGACCACACTATAAGGAAACATATAGGTGAGATTAATTCTATCATGGATTGTCTTTTATTAGGTTACTTGGTTTAAGTCACTCACTTGACAGAAAGACAGACACCCAAGTCAAAAAGGATTCTTTCTTCTTAATCTAGATCTGAGTTTAATCCCCCTACTACCTAAGACCCACTCCTTATGTTAAACACCATATGTGTTCTTGTTGTGTGACCTACGTGGCCTTCAAATGTCTGTATACAGTCTGTATATTCACTAAACCAGACAAAATTAGTGTTAAAACATTCCTTCAGAAAATGTGCCAATGCGTGTGGCCATTTCTGCTAGCCATTCCTTAGCAATGCAGGGAACATGCACAAATCCATCTTATTTAAGTCATGATTACAACTATTAGCAAGACCAGCCTAGATCAGCGCGGTGCAGCAAACAAGAATCTGTGCTCATAATCAAGATGTTGGTAAATAACTTATGATACAAGCATAGATTCTCTTGTATAACATAGACCATAAGCATGTAGGTGACCCTGCTTACTGCTTGTTCAGCTCTTGAAAATGTTTATTTATTAAGCCTTCAGTTCATTATAATTGTATTTATATGTTGCCAATAAGTAAACAACAAACAAACAAACAGATTGCATTAAATCTTGGCTTCATATCAACCCTGTATCCTGAGCATGCACAAGTAACTGGATGACAGTGGAAAAGCAAAAATTCCTTTAACAGTGAGACACGTTCAGCAGAGCCAGATTCAGGGAGGGTGACCATCTGCCTCGACCATTTGAGTGAAACAACATACAGCCACCACAAGCCTTTATCCCATTCCTCAATTTCTGTGAGTCTTGTTAATCTGGAAAATAAAGACATATGACCATAACATAGTAGGTTCCCCTGTAATGGTCTGGAAACCGGTTCAGGGTGTACCCCTTCTTTTAACCCAAATACAGCGTGAACAGGAGCCTGTGACTCTAAATAGAAAAGAGTGAGTACAGAAGATGGATGGATAGATGAGTAGTTGGTTGTTTGTGTAGTGGTTGTCTGTCAACCGGAAGGTCACCTAACGTTAAAAAAAAAAAAAAAAAAAACCTTTCCCAAATAAATATTACACAATGATCCATTTTGTTGACCACTACAAAGAAAAAAAACCAAAATAAATATCTGTAAATGTGAGAGGGGAGTTTTAGTCTTGCTTTATTTGTTGTTTTAAGGAAACTGTACATCACTGCTGTGTTCAGTGGAACTGGAACACATAAAACAGTCAGGTATTATTAAATTAAAGCCCTTGCAGATCTTAGTCAATACTCATAACCAAACAGTGTTCTGCTTGCCTATGTGGTAAAATATTTTGCTCTTAGATCAATGCTGTGGCTTCCCACCGGTCTTATCCACCTGTTACCACGGCAACAGCTCAATCTCCACATCTTACACGTAGATGAGAAGTGACTCATGTGTGGGTTGGTGAAAAAGAGGACAAGATCTAACTATGAACACACTGTCGTCACAGGAGTTTCCAGTTCTCTTTCCATCTAAAAATCTTTTTTTGTTTTTATCTAAAGCTATCAACCAAACAGCTTATATGTTCAGAGCAACTTGAGATGTGATAACATGTCTGTGTCCACAGCCAAAACATACCTTTTTTTACATTTTAAATTTTTATTATTTTATCGGTTTATTTCTTTGTCTTTTCCAATTACATGGAATAAGAATATCTGTTTCCAGCTGCTAAATGCCTTTTGAAACAATCAGCTTTCAATTAAATGAACAACCCCCTTGAAAGTCCCTTTTGTTATAAATCTGACAAAAAATAAGTAAATATAGTAAATGTAAAGTATGTGAGTAGAGGATCATTTCACAACAGGCTAAATCCAAGAGTTTTACTGCCCTCTGTGGCTAAAGATCAGATGTGTTGGATGTGGTTGGGTGTGGTCAGAAGTGATGAGTGAAGCTGACTAACCTAACTAACATTTATTATTTGTTTATTTATTTACCTTTAATAGTTCAGGCTAATCCCATTGATATCAACAATCCTTTTTTTTCCAAGGGGGACCTGGGCCACTCACACTCAAAATCATTTCTATCTGCGATTTGGTGTCACCAGTTAACCTAACAAATATTTTCTTAGATGTCTCAGATTAGAAACTCTATAAGTAGCATTGTCAAATACCACGTTCACTCCTCAGTTATCATTCATTTATATGCAGTGTACAGAGATTTGGGGCCAGCAAAATACTTTAATTTTTTGTGATTTAAAAAGAAGTTAGAAAAGAAAAAAAGCATCGTGATTATTCTGTCATGACCACGAACAACTTCCTACTGTCTGTGTGTATTCCTAGTAGCTCGCACAAAAGGTCTGGTCCCTTTAAATGCACACCACGGAGCATGGACAAAAGAATTGCTGCTCATTCATTTGAATAAAAGGTTGGTGTGTGAGTGTGTGAGTCCGTGTGTAAGAGAAAGAGAGGCAGAAACGCACACAGAAAAGTTGTATGCTTGATGTGAGTATCCAGAATTCGGTGACCAAACCTCCTACTTCTCTTCCCCTTTTTTCTTCTCTCCCTGCTTCATCTATGTTTCTCAAAATTTCCCTCTTCTTTCCTTCCTCTTTTTTTTCAGGACACTTTGAACAATAACTCATTCGGGAAGAAATACAGCTGGCAAGAGAAGGTTTCAGGCTCATCCTCGCCTCTCAAAACAGGTGAGCTTTTGTCGTTGGTCAGATCATCAGAATGTGACGCTACTTGTAGTTGGACTATGAATTTCCTCCATTAGTTGATGGTAACTGGGTTTGACAGACCAGAATGTTCTTTGTGGTGAAAGTCATTGTTGTGCTACTAACATAGTCGCAGAACACTCATGTGATTACACTTACTTCAGCAAGCTGTGTGCATCTCTGTTCTTTAAGATTTGGGTTGGGTTCTGAGTAGGGGTGTAACGATAAACCGATTTGAATCGGTTATCGGTCTGTGAGAACTGGATCGGTAAAAATGCACTACGAATGGTCTGATGTCCCATATTTACGGCCGCAAATCAGTTTTCCTGAGGTCCAGCGACCCAGACCTGCCATTGTTGTGCCAATTAACGTCACGCGCCCGTTTTGACGTCAGTTATGTAGCTGGAGAGAGCGGGTAGCAACATGTCAGACAACGCAGATGAAATATACAGCACTTCTCACCACTGGTAAATGTAGGTTGGAAATGTAAACGTACGTTCGTCTGCCTCGTCCCCAGCGTGGATATCACTAGGTCCTGCTTCTCGTCTCGCTTAGCAATGTAACCTCCAAACATTCTATGTATGAATAAAGAATGTTCGTATGACTGGAATAATGGAACAATTTGGCGTATGATTGGTTCTGGACAGGATTTACTGACCATCCAAGTGTCATTTAAATTGCCGATTTCTGAAGTGCTCAGTTGGCTTATTACGGCAATTATATGATAATTAAATTTTTAAAAAAATCTCCTGGGCCACCCCGGTAGCGCAGTGGTTAGGGTAGCCCATGTACAGAGGCTACAGTCTTCATGCGGCTGGTCACGAGTTCGACTCCAGGCTCGTCGACCCGCGTTTCTTCCCCGTTCTCTCTGCCCCCCTTCCTGTCTCTCTCTCCACTATGAATAAAGGCCACTAGTGCCAAAAAAAATAAATAAAATCTCCCGACTCCGACTCCCCCCCAAAATAGAAAACTCGGATCTACACGATTCACGTTGGTCACCCTTTTTGACTTCAAAATGGCGAATTATGCCAAAAGGTGAGGGATTTTCATGCCTGAAGTATTAGTCATTCAGTGTTTAGAGCTTTTTGTGATTTAAAAAAAAAAACATTAAGAAAAGCTAATGTTAATTTCTATAACTGCTTACTAAAGTTTTGGATCCATGTATCTTGTTATCAGTGATGTGTTTTACTGTTGAAGTTGACGAGTGACTCACTAGTCATTCTGAATGTTTGCCTTTAATAGGCTACCTAATTGTTTCATAACAACTACCTTTGTTTTTGATATCTAACCTCAGCCTTATGCTCAGTGTATTCTCACATTAGCAGGAATAATTAAACTTTGTGCCATTTTTATCTTTTATTTTCTGTTGAGGGAAAGTAAGAATTGGATTTTAAGTATGAGCAGAGTTTTTCAAACCTGTGAGTTGAGGCACACCAGATTGGGAGTTTTGTGTTTCATTATGTAATGTCAATTATCCCCCCAGGTATATTGTAAAGGCTTAAGTTAATGTCTGAATTTATGTTCAGTAGGCCTGGTGTACTGTCTCTTGGACATTAAATAAACAAAAAAAATACTATTTTGATATTGAATTTGTGTTTTTCTTTTTCTTCTCAGTAATAAAGCAAAATAAGTAGTTGGGGTTAAATTGTCAATTTTTATTGAATCAAACTGAACCGAACCGTATCGAATCGTATCGTATCGAATTGTTTACTATTTTTCATGAATCGTCCCTGAATCGGATCGTGGCCTGTGAATTGAGATTTGAATCGGATCGTTTTGTGAGTGAAAGATTCACACCTCTAGTTCTGATGTGAGTGGATAGACCTGAGGCAGTGCTGTGTTCTGTGGGTGGCTGGATGGTTGTGTGTTAGCCAGGCTTGTAGCTTTCAGAGAGCTATTGTAGATCATTGCTACAACTCTTCAGAGCCCCACGTGAGGTGAAATTAATCAAACCTACTGCTAAGATTTAGCAAACAAGTTTTATTAGTTGTTATTTCTGCTGCTTTGAAACACGCCTGGAGAAAAATGTTTGCAAAAACCAACTACAGATTTTGTGGTACATCTAAATCAGACCAGAGTCAATGAGTGGAGAGTGGAAGTACGAATATATGAGTCTGAGATTGTGACCCCATTACAGGCCCGTGTATTTTAATTCAGATGTTCAGCAGGAGCTTGCTTTATTTGGAGTGCTGTTTGTCTTCTTTTTGATCCTGTTTAGATGTAAGTGTCTCGTATTATAGCAGATGGAAGGTGACATTCTGTTTAGGAAATGTGCTAAGAATAATCTGTTTAGCACATCTACCTACTAATGTTTTCAGTCTCTAAAAGTGGAGTCACTGGTGCAATTGTGACTTTCGGAAAATTAGTATTAAGCAGACTGGGAACAAATTCTCAGATTTGCTGTGAAAGAACATGCTGAAGTACAGTGGCACAAAAAAGTATGTTAACGCCTTGAAAACAACTGAGTTTCTTTTAATTTACCATAAAATACTATCTGATTTTCAACAATAGATGAACACAATGTGCCGAAGCTGTGCTTAACACACAGCTGGTATAATCTCATTTGGCAGCAATGATGAGCTCTTTCAGTAGCTCTGGATCAGACCTGCACATTGTTCAGGAGAAATTTCTGACCATTCCTCTTTATACAACTGCTCCGGATGACATTTGTAGGATGTCTGGTATGAACAGCTCTGAGTTAATTCACTAGCATCTCAATAGCCACTTTCCCACTACCAAGCAAAGCCATGCTGAGGCTTAAATATACTATTAGCACCTGGTATCAGTTCACTCATAGAAACATTATTCCGGTTCCCACTGTCAGGGTGACAGCCCCGCTGTGCTGCTTTTCTGGCCCTGTCATAATGTTGCATCATGGTGGAAACACTACACCCCCATTTCTTTAATTAGGTGGAATCACCATGGTGTATGTATCGCAAATGATTAAAAAATCTTTTCAGTGAGTGAATTGAATGGAATCACTTACTGAAATGATCAGCTAAACTCAGCTGTGAACGAGACAGCAAACAAAGACTGCATTAGGCAAATTAAACGAATGTGATTGTTTCTCTGACTTCAATGAAGGTAATGGCTAATGTTGTTGGAGGACAGGACTTCACACAAGACAATTACGCTACACTTACAAAGTCATAAATGCAAACCCTCTGGTTCCCTGCCTGTTGTTTTAACAGGCTTTTTCAGTTTACACAAAATTAAATGGTTAGGCCCATAATGAAAAAAAGAAGGATCTCGTGGATGCAGCTGCGTCAGGATCAGCGCTCCATTCATTGAATGTACTAAAACAACATCCAACTGAATGGGAATTTTGAGTAACAGTCAACAGCTTAAACTGTCATAATCAGGCTCAACAAGTCCAAGAGAAATGCCAAACTGTAGATCAGTTTAAAAATTATTTAAAACCAGCATTCATTTCCAACATGAATTTGTTTTATATAAAGATTTGTAAAGAGAGCGTGCCTGATGTGTTTGTTGAAGCGACACCACTGGTAGAAGCCAAGAATCATGAGCCAAATCTTGAACCGCATTTCAATTTAGTGGCTCAGATCAGCATTCCAGTCAAGTACCGACTTGACAATTCAGTGAACTGATCTTTAATGAACTTATTATGGTGATTCAGTACAATGAAAAGAATGGCTGTGCCCATCACTAGACATAAACAGCTCTAAGGGAGTGAGTGAGCCAACAATTAGAGATGAAGCAAAATAATTTATCTTAAAGTCTAAATGATCTAAAATTGAATTTGACATATCTGTGACAAATGGTAATTGACAGTAGTAAGTGAAGCAAGCCTATTAAGAACATCATTGATTAGAAGGGCTGTAGAATAAACCAGAGAGATGCTGGGCTCTGATTTAGTCAGAGGCTTCTTCAGCTCTGCTGCAACACAGACCACTACAGGAGATCTTTCTAACTACAGCTACCTATCAACAATGAATCTTAGAAAAGACTTATGTAATAACTACTGAAACAATTAAAGTCCCTTTGGGGATCAATTAAGTATTTTTTAATTGTATATAAAATTGCATATAGAATTGTATATAAAAAAAAGAATCATCTTGGCTGAAGTCCCACTTCTTGGAAGAGTAGTCACAGTACTAAACTGTGTCTGTTTAAATACAACTTATCTAAGTGTGGACTGATAGATGTCCCAGCCCTATGCATTTCCGCTACTTTTGATCAATCGAGGTGGTTCTAAACCACACCTCCAAACTCATGTCATTAATTTACCTCAAATTAATACTCCATTTAATTTATCTGGGGGTTTGCTTACTTTTTCCTCCAGAACCATGAACGGTAAATGGATGTTGTCAATGAAGACACAAGAGTTGTGTTTTGTTTGTGTGTTCTGAGCTTAACCAAAATATGTTGTCAGGTCATACATATTATATGGCAAACTAATGTAAAAAACCAGTAACAACTTACTCTAAATGAAATGTGTTTTATGAGTCACATGAGAAAGCTTATGTTTGAATGCAAATTGGCGTTTTAGAGAGAAGAAAAACATACATCTGCATATGGCATCTTATTGTTTTCTTGAGTGTGAGAGGATTCATTTGAATGATACTTATACGGAACCCGAGCTCGTGGCTGGACCCAAAAAGCAGGAGATGTCAGAGCAGATTAACTAAAAGTCTTTATTGCCTCATCTGAGACACAAAGGGGTGCACAAAATCCTACAACAGGAAAATCCCTACAGGCTGTGGTTGCTGGAGGCTGGCTGTCCACCGGTCTGAGTACTGAGGTGTGGCAGCGAGGCACCGATTGAACGAGACATAATTATCTGGCAGAGTAGTGGAGGCAGAGCCGGTCTTTATGGAGAGGTGAGTGGATTGCAGATTGCCATCAGGTGTACCCCGCTGCACACAGCCAGAGAGTAGATCAGCCACGCCCCCCCAGCCACAGCCTGCAGTGCTGGAGAGAGAGACAGGAGTCAAAGGATGCACACAACATAAACAGGAGTAAAATAAACTCAGACCATGACAGTACCCCCCTCAACGGGCGCCACCCGGCGTCCGCCCAGGCCTGTCCAGGAACCTATTATAAAAATCAGTCAACAGATCAGGGTCAACAATAAGGGAGCGAGAGATCCAGGAGCGTTCCGCGGGACCGTACCCCTCCCAGTCCACCAAGTATTGGTAACCCCGTCCCCGCCTGCGGACATCGAGTATCCGGTTGACCATGTAGACTGGGTGCCCTAGGACAAGGCGGGGAGGCGGAGGATCCGCGGGGGGATGAGGACTATCCACCACCGGTTTAATGAGGGAAACATGGAAAACTGGGTGAAACTTTAGTGCGGCGGGGAGTTTCAGTCGGACGGCACTGGAATTCACAATGCAGTCATTGGGGTAGGGACATCTTCCTGGAGTCAGTGTGCAGAGGAAGGTCTCGGGAGGAGAGCCAAACCCGTTGGCCCACCTTGTAGTCTTGGCCAGGGGTCCGGTGGGGGTCAGCGATCCACCGGTTGCGGGCAGCTGTTCTTTCCAGAGCAGCACCAGCTTCTCGCCAAACTCTGCATGCCTGGCAGAAGTGAGCCTGGACCGATGGTACAGCCCCTTCAGTCTCCTGGCTGGGGAAAAGCAGAGATTGAAAGCCATTGACCACCATAAAGGGAGACATACTAGTGGCGGAGGAGACCAGGGAGTTATGGCAGTACTCCACCCAGGGGAGATGTGCAAACCAGGAGGCCAGGAGACGTGCAGCCGCACAACATAGGGAGGATTCCAGGCTCTGGTTTGCTCGTTCGATTGAGGGTGGTAACCAGAGGTTAAACTGGGAGTGACTCCAAGGGTCTCACAGAAAGCCTTCCATACCAGTGACGTGAACTGAGGACCTCTGTCTGAAACCACATCCTGTGGGATCCCATGAAGGAGAAACACTTGTCGGACCAGCAGGTCAGCTGTCTCCATAGCTGAAGGGAGCTTGGGTAGAGAAACATAATGGACAGCCTTGGAGAAGCGGTCCACAATGGTCAAGATGGTGGTGTTTCCTTCGGAAAGAGGAAGTCCGGTGATGAAGTCCACTTCTATGTGCGACCATGGGCGGTGAGGAATGGGCAAGGGTTGGAGAAGGCCAGCTGGCGCACGATGCAAGGACTTGTTTCGGGCACAGATGGAGCAGGCTGCGATGAATTGATTAACTGACAGAAGTGGATCCAACTTTTCTATGATAGGTTTAAATGTTCCCCCTTTCAAATTGTTAGCAGAGATGTCAAAACTTGTCAGTCTCTTGGTCAGAATGCAATGGAAAGGTGCAAGTGACTAAAACACCCACCCACATTGGTCCTTCTAAGGCATTTGTAGAGTATTTCATGTTCTTTTTGCCTTCTCTCCATTCTACTGCTTGTGTGCAGCCATTTTGAACGACCTCACAACCTGTGGCGCACATCTGCAACGTACAATGTTTGTTCTAAAATATATACAACCGCAAATGAAAACGAGGCCACATCCTTAGTTATCCTGGGTCTTTTGACTTTTCGTTCTGGTGAGGCTGAAAATAAAGTCATTTTTACAGTGCTACATTGTGTCAACTGGTGGACATTTCTTTAATTTATAATTATTTCTTTAATTTATAATTTCTTTAATTTTTCATGTGATTGAGCGATTTTGTCTTTTTTTTCATGCGCTTGTGCAGGACCACCAAAACCTCTGCAGGACCGCCAAACTTTCCGCCAGTTTCGACATCTCTGTTAGTATTGGGATGTGTGTCATTTCAAATGTTTTGATATGACACATTCAAAGATTCTAAAGAATTTTAATACCAAAAAACTGGTACCATGTTTAGTAATGAAATGGAAAGCTTGACAGCTTTGTACATTTTGTATGTGCTCTACATTCTACTGTCTTTACAAAATAGATGCACAATTTTTCCCCTGCCAGTTTCTTATGTCAGGGTCGGGGGGCGCACACGTGCACAGCACCCAGGACACCTGGAATCAAACTGAATGTATGACTGCAAGGATTTTCAAATCTTATAAACCAATATTTTATATACACTGGAACACGGGTCTCCACAAAATTGCCTTTTCCCTCAGATTGAAAATTCTATATGTTTTCTCTGATCTGTTGTGAATAAAATATCGGATCAAAAGATTTGCACATTGTGTACTGTTTTTGTTGTTATTTCTCATTTTGAATTGTAGTAGTAATTACTCTAATGTGAAGGGGTGTGTCCTGAAGCTTCCTTTGCTCATACCCTAAATTCTGAAAACTGTTTGGATGCTCAGCTGGTCAATTATGGCCATGTGACTTAATGCTATTGCAGCTTCATCTGCAGTGAAATAATATAATGCTTTGATTTCCTGGCAATGGATTAATGACGCAACATATGACATAACAGAGCAGTCACCTTATTCCGGCTGCTGTCTGAATTTGATGAGTAATGAGGATTTGACTGTGTAATCCGAACATTACCTAACCATTTCTGCTGGTCTCCCCTGTGCTTTATTTCATGCGTCTGTGCATTTGCTGCCATGTTCATCTCATGTCTGTGCATTCCTATCCGCACCATGCTCATTTTCTCTGTGCTGGTGTCTGGCTTTTATTTGTGCTTCTGTGTCTGCATGTTTGTTTGTGCGGCTGTTCACATGCTTTTGTTTGCGTCTGCTACTCTCCTAGGTGACCTCACCCCTCCACGTGAGCACAGCTGTCTGAGTGACGAGGACAAGGTGCAGGCTGGGGCAGCGCAGACCAAAGACCGTGGGACTTCTACTGATGCTCCGTGCAGACACAGCCGCACCTCTGGACGCTCGCACAGCACATGCGCAGGATCTGCAACACGCTCCAAGCTACAGGAGAAGCCACCTGCACCACCACCACCACCACAGAACTACACACCAGCTCCTCTGTATCCGAAGGGTAAGGTAGATGGTGGTGGGCACCACCATGAGAGGATTCAGTACCAGACAGATGTTCATCTAGAGCCCACAGAGGAGATTTATCTGACTCCCGTACAGCGTTCCGCTGACTCTCTGGAACCCCCCATTGTACAAGACCGGCCTTTCCTCTCACAGCAGACTGAGCAGGGCCGAATGTCCATAAGTTCTGATACAGAAGGACCACCTCCTTATCAGCCCCTCCCAGACCGGACCAACCCATCTATTTATGAGGAGGACGAAGTCTATGTCGCCCCACCTTCATATGCTTCCTGCATGGAGTCTCTCATCACACCACCCAGCATGGCAGTCCCGGGACGCTCCTCCCTCGTCCTGGACCTCAGCTTGAAAGGGACGGGGACAGGGGCCAGGGCTGCATTGAGAGCCGGGTCATCGGTAGAGTATGTGGACGCCACAGATGAGAGCTACTGTGGGGAAGATGAGGATGTGGACAGGGTAATATTTGACAAGATGATGAAAGGAGCAAGGAAGGCTGATCTGAGCGGCAGCAAATCTGTCCCCCTCAGGACTTCCATGAACTCAGAGGCCAGTGGCCTGTCATATGACTCAGTCAAATACACTCTAGTGGTGGATGAGCACGCTCAGCTTGAGCTGGTCAGTCTGCGGGAGTGTTACCAAGGCTACAGTGATGACAGTGACTCAGCCACTGTCTACGACAACTGCGTGTCGTCTCCCTACGAGTCAGCCATCGGGGAGGAGTATGAGGAAGGAGATGAGGACGAAGAGCATGATGATCAGACAGGAGGAGTCCGGAGGGAGGACACAGCTTGCTTTTCTGAAGACTCCACTCCCGAGGCAGACCTGCACTTCTCCAAGAAGTTCCTCAATGTCTTCATGAATGGTCGATCTCGCTCCTCCAGTAAGTCTTTGTCGTAATTAAGAAATCAAATATGGTAGTAAACCAACTCTAAAAACAATAATTAAAGCTAAGTAACAGGGCATTGAAATGTGGTCGGTGTCGACAGCTATATAAATGACAATTTGATTGCATCAAATAGACTAAGGGCTGTAACTCTCATTACTTTGATAGTTGACTAATCTATTGATTGTTTCTTTCTAATTGATGATTAGTTAACAGTTATTTCTGTCATGCCCTCTACTTGCTTTGCCATCGTACTTTTTTGACAGCCGTGTATCGCAGCTCAGCACTAGCGTACAAACCTTGACAGACACAGGGAGAAGATGGCTGTCGTCGTCTGTCAGCGCAGGCCTTTTATGGCATAACCAACTTCACACAGGTTGCTGAAAAGCGCCAAGACATCTTCAGTTTGATGACGCTGCTTGTTTATCCCTTTCCTCTGTTTCCTGTATTGCCGTTCATGCTTTTTTTTTCCGTGTAGGACATGCAGTCATCATAGCAAACAATGCAGACTTTATTGCCCCCTGAACTTCCTGCAGTGTAATAACGGCAATAACAAATGAACTTTAACCTCTGAGCTGGAAAGACCTGATTCCCTGTCTCATATATGTGGTTGTATACAGTGTGTCAACACTAAAGGTTCTTTGTCAACAAATCTTCATAAACGATGCAACCAGTTTGTCTAGGCAGTGCTTCAAAGAGTTGAGCTTGGCCCAGCTTTATGAATAATCCAGAGTGATGGTTTTGTCTGATTAAAGAAGGTAGTGTTCTCCTATTGTTTTGATAAATAAGGAAGGTTTCTCCTTTGGTTTATTACTCTAGTAGTACTCCTGGAACAGAGCTTGATTCTTCATTAAGAAAAACATCTTCGTGATTACTAGAATAACTACAGGACTCCTGTATTTATACACCCAAGTGGTCCCTCTAAAACTCAAAATCCAAGCAGCAAAATTTTACAGTTGGTTTAAGTTTGAACGTGATTCGATTAATATCAAACAACTATCCAATCTGAACAATTTTATCACTTTCTCCCATTAGCATGTAAGCAACTTAAAACAAACATTGGTAGTTTGGAGGAATATTTGGTGAAATAATCATGTTTTTCTGGTAGGTTAAAAAAAGAGTTAGATAAAATGTTACTTATTTTCATCTGTTGGGGTTGTGTTGGATACCTGGTTAAATTAGCCATTTATATCCATGTATTACAATGTAATAGCAAGGTATGGATAAACCCCTAATGTAGGGTGAAGTTTTAAAGTACACGCCTCTATGATTGAAAAAGAGGAATTAATGCATCTGCACATTCAGAATTTATTCATCGGCCGGATGGCAAATTTAATAATGGACATTGTGAAATTCCATGGGTAAACAACACATTTATCTTCACCTCAAAGCTATGAATTGAAGGACCACTGATTTCATTTTATTTTATATATTTATTTTTAAATCTTTTTAGAGCTGTTTTCATTTTGTTACAGTAACATCATGTCTGCTTTTAAGGCTGCATATTTGCTGCTTTGTTGATGTTGTTGTCAGCACTCTGACAGCAGCACATTGAGACCAAATGTCCCAGGTGGACGTCGATGGAGCCTGCTGTGTGTGAGGGTGCCGAGCCAAAGAGATTGCTTTTTTCTTTTTCTTTTTTTTTTTTTTTTTTTTTTTTTTTGTTTTCGTTAAGATTTTTCAAGATCATGGATGAGTCTTTGAATGCAGAGAAATGTGGCAGGTAACGGCATTTACAGTTCCAGACGTGGTAGTTGTACATATGTAGCTATATTGATATTTGTGACATGGTTTGAACAAAATACCACAGAGACTCTGTACAAAAACATCCCCTTTATCCATGTCTTTATGCTCTGTCTGGCAGCTGGTTTTCGGGTGTGGAGTCAAATACTTGAATTTACTCCAACCCTTGATTCCACTGGGGAGTACTGTACCTCTTTTGAAAGGGGTGTAAAATCTTTGTGCTTCCCACTTCAGAGGTACAGTAACTTCAGCATAATTGGAAGTTGGACGGAGATAAACAGTGGTAGGGGTAAGATCATTCGGGCACCAAAATTAGAGATTAGGAGGAAAAAATATCTTTTTGGCAGTGGTCATGTACCACGAGGTGGAGCTTCTGTACAGGAGTCACTGCTTTAACAAACTGCATCTTCATGGTCTGCCAGCATTAAAGAAAGAGTAGGACCCAGTAGTTATTTTGTCTGCTGCAATTCTGGCTGTTCCATAGACATTTTTGAGAAACACGTTAAAAAAAACCACATGTCATGTGTGAATGTTATAGCATCTTATAAGCCTGAAATTCATTCACAAGTCAGGAATGAAAATTTTGCAGATAAGCCATTAAACATCTTCAAGAGAAAATGAGAAAACAAGTCCAGTTGCCTTTTATTTAGAAACACTACAGCAGTTTGTGCAGGAAGAAGTCAGGGATCTCAGGGGAATGCAGATAAAAATACACAAGGCTCTTTTATTTCACGCCTAATACAAGTGTGATTTATGGGTCATAAAAAGTGCCTGTGTGTGTGCTTTAAAGTAAACTCACTGTGCCTTAATTGTATTTCGTTGGTATATTATGGGCTTTTGTTGCAGTTTGAAGCCAGTGAAGTTATTTTTTTTGTCAGTCTCATACATATGCTGATACTTACCATTGTTTACTCTTTATTTTAGTTTCTCTAATCATTTGTCTTCTCTGTGGTTTGAAGGTGCAGAGTCCTTTGGTTTGTTTTCCTGTGTCATAAACGGAGAAGAGAAGGATCAGACCCACAGAGCCGTATACAGGTGAAGAGGAACTACATCACCATCATCACCATTGATTACCAATTGGCACTAAAACCGTGGTATCCCATCTGGTCTGAGTTGTCTTAGGTCATTTCCACACTTGCTGGTGCGCTCCAGATTACATCGTATCATTTATCAGTTCGCTTCATATTCATAGAATGTTGTTTTCACTGCAGCTGAAACGCTACACCGCGTCATGTGACAACAGTCAGTGTTGTCATTGGTCAACAGCATTGTTAGCAGAGAGTCATGTTTCCATGGTAACTGGCTTGAATCGAAGATCTGAAAAACATCGCAACACAATATATACACATTGTTGACCAGAGTTAGACTTTTTTTTCTTCCTGTATTATTTGTTTGCACCACTCTAGCTGAGCTAAACGGCTTATAAATAAAGCGGCTGGAAGTCGTTTGTCCACAACTGCTACCGTGACTTTCTATTGCCATGTTTGCATGTTCCTTTCACAACCAACAATGCGCTGTCCAGCGGTCTATGGATTCCTCCTTAGCTCAAATATGTGTTGTACATTCTGTAGTTGGATCAGTCCGAGGTCTGGAACTTTCTCACCAGAAACGAACCACTCTGACAGCTCTACTGACACCACCTCCTCAGACCTCTTGGTACGGTCGTTGTGTTCATACGGGCCCAAGTGAGCTGCACTCATGAACAAAACTCCTCTGGGCCAACCTAAACAAGAGTTGTGTGAAAATGACCCAAGTCATCATTTTACAATAAATCGTATTGTCTTAGTTTTTGCTAAATAAATATATACAACACATTGCAAAAGACACAAACCAGAAATTAAATTACTGTATTCAGTGGGATCCCTGTTGGTAGTGTAAAGTTGAAAGCAGAAAGACATGGGAATATTTATATGACATATATAATGTCATCATTTCCTGTTTGAAACCAAATGTCGGGCTTATTTCCTTGGCAGCTGTCGGTACAAAAGCTGCTGATTCTGTTATTCCTGTTCAGACCTCGATGAGTTAACTCAAACACACAGTGGTGACATTGGACCTCATTCATGAAATCTTAGTAAATCTGTGAGTAGATTTGCACATAAATCACCTCGTTTCTAAAAATCTGCTGTGGATTCATGAACACTGCGTAAAACTCAGATTTTTTTCAGAAGAACATGCGTATGTACAGAGCTAATTTCTCATGAATGTGCACAGTTCCTTTTGCTTGTCAGACATGCACAACAACACCACATTTTCAAAGCATCCTATGAATGTCCCCAAACTACTTTTGACTCCATATTTGCCAACAAGCAAGGCTGTCTTAGTATGATAATCGGTGAAATTGTTAGCTTTTTTTCATGTGGTAAATTGATTTTCTTTTTTTCTTTTTTCTTTTTTTTTTTGAGAAGAGACAGAGACGGAGGATAAAAAGTGTCAATGTTTGCCCTAAAATGCAGACACACACACACTGGTTGCCGACACAACACAGTTTATTTCCTGCTTGCAGTTTAGACTCACAAGCTTCTATCATTAAAACATCAGCAACATTCAGCTTCAGTCTCTCTGCGAGTGCAGCAGTGCCCTGGACTCGCTCAGTTCTTAATGAAGCCTCATGAAAAAATGAAAGGCATTCCCTGTGTTGCTGGCCCAGGAAAAACAAATTACATCCACGAAGCCAAGGTTGGCCGGTCGTCTTCTGAGACAGAAACAAAAGAATAATGCCTAGTATTTTTAAAAGTTCAAAGGTGACTTTCAAGACATACGAGCAGATCCACAAATTGATCTTTGCTGTGCAGTTATAAACGGCCGGTTTTAAATAAACCTCTGAGGCTCTCGATCTTGTGGACGGACGCTGCCTTTGGAACTTGTGTTCTATCTATCTCCATCAGTTACTGGCTTTCTTTTTCCCCTCAAGTTACAGTACCAAAAAAAAAAAAACATTTTCTCATGTTGCCTTGGTAACAGTCATGCTTCTGTTAGCAGCATGGACTCCCAGCTGCTGCTGAAGACCTCAGGCGTTGTGGAAGGACAAACAGGACAGTAATACTGTCGAGAGAACAGGAGCATCTCTGTACACCAACAGATCATATGACACTGTGGGACATTATCCATGCATAGCTGAAAGCAGGAAGGGGGGATATTGGAGTATCTTAATGCATTTCTGGTTTCTGCTGTTTAGCTGTTTTATTTCACAATATACCATCAAGACTTGGCTCTCTGTCAAACCTTGATTTGTGAGCCCATATAGTTAAACTTCAGATATGTGCTGCCCTGTTTGATAGAAATGTTTCTTTTATTAAGAGTAGATAGTTTGTTTTGTGTATTTGCAATAAAACCTTAATAAAATTTTTAGAAAACTACCCCTATTTGAGCCAGGTTTTTGGTTCAGATATTGAGTTTGCCGACTCATCAAAAACTGCCAACATCTGTTTCCGTAGGTTTGTCCCTCGACATGATGATGAGCTGGAGTTGGAGGTGGATGACCCGCTACTGGTGGAGGTCCAAGGAGAAGATTTTTGGTATGAGGGCTATAACATGCGAACTGGCACCCATGGGATCTTCCCTGCCTACTACGCTATAGAGGTGACCAGGGACACGGAGAGCTATAAAGGTACAGACACTTCTGAGGTTTGTTGGAGTTTAATATGTTAGATACTATCTGTAACTGAATCAGTCCTCAAAAATACTAAAGAAGTCCAAACCTCTTGACTTTTTTAATCAAATGTGTGTGTTTAGTTTTATTTTTAAAGTTTTAGTTTTAAATTATGGTTAACAACTTAAACATTTAAAAGTGCAACAGCGGTGACACAACTGTCACTATTCCTGAATGTTACCTGTATTCCAACTCCATTGATGCCAGTATTTATTCCTACACTCTTGTTTCATTAATAAATACAGTTTTCCCAAGTAGGTTACTGTCATTCCGTGTGATAAACTGGCAACCTGTCCAAGATGTTGTCGTAAATGATCTCCTTTGCTTTCGTTGGTGCAGCATGGATGAACCAGTCGGATGCTAAACGAGATCCTGTGGCTGATCAGCACATTGTGCAGGGGTGGCCAAAATTGGTCCTCGAGGGCCGGTGTCCTGCAGGTTTTGCATGATTCCCTACTTTAACACACCTGTTCCCAATTAATGGCCGTCATCAAAGTCAGCACATGTTTGTTAAAGACACAGTCACTTGCATCAGGGTGTGTAGAAGGAAGAAAACATCTAAAACCTGCAGGACACCAGCCGTCGAAGACCGACTTTCATCACCCTGTTATTAACGCGTTAACTTTGACAACCCTAGTTTTTATATCATATGAAGACAGGATCTGAAGGTTAAGGTTGAAGTTTTGCAAAGATCACCTGTGCAGGAATTTACATTTTCTAGGTTCACTAAATGCACCTGTGGCTTTGTTGAGTATTCCTTTAAACACAACTGGGATTTTGCGTGGGTTGGCAATGCCATCCTGCTGAAACTCTTCAGTGTTAGAAGATAAAATCTGGTACAAATATAAAATTTGTACCATATTTTACAATGCAAAAAAAAAATTTAACCAAAAAAAAACCAAAACATAACTATTGCAGAATATTAGTCACGGAACTTACTGTGTCCTGAAGTAGCCAGTAAAATCTTGTCTTGTTTTGAATGCTGCCATAAACGACTGCCACATGTATTGCTGAATTTTCTTGCCACCGACTATTGTTTCTTGATTTTTGGCTCTGACTACTCATTCTCTGTTCGTATTGCAGTGAAGAGCAGTGAATGGATGGACAGATACTGCCTGAAGTTCTTGGGATCAGTTCAAGTGCCCTACCACAAAGGAAATGATGTTTTATGTGCAGCTATGCAGAAGGTAGAAGCCCTATATTATCAGTGCTTGAGACAATAAAACCTTTGATTTAAAACTTTTAAAGAAGACACAAAGTAGGTCATATTATCATCTTGGTATTGTTGGACGACATTTTATATTTTTATATTGGTGCTCCAGGCTTATATAGACAGGTGGTGTCAAGGTCCTTTACTGAGTGCTGATCCTACTTTTGTTTCTTGTGTTTATTTAAGTCAAATCTTAATTTTAGGAGGTTTAAGTTTGTTTCATTTTAGGAATCATCATTCACACTTGTCTTCCAGATTGCCACCAACAGAAGAATGACAGTGAAGTACAACCCACCTTCTTCCTGCATCCTGGACATCACCGTCAAAGGCATCAAGCTTACAGTTCAAGAAGATTACTATGCCTGTGACAGAGTAAGAGTCTTACCGTGTCTTTGTCCACCTGTGGTATTAGAGGGCGGGTTTCCTCCAGGGCTGAACTGGGATGAAAAAAACTGACTCCCTCTCAATCAATGCTGAGCACCACCCAACACACCCAAACTGCAGTCTCCTTAAATATGCACTCTGTACTACAACTGTGTCACGGACACGTGTAACAGTGTACGTAGAGGTATGCTCACATTATTGACTAAATGCTGGTGAGCAGAGAGCATCAGTGTACTCTGTGTACTCTGACTGACACCCAATCATGTGGCTGTGGAGTACACAGTATCCATCCTGGAGAGGATGTACCAGGAACAGGCAATGAAGCCAACTCTCTAAATAGATTTGACACTGATTGACTGGATGAGCACCAAAAGAAATGTTAGCCAATATTAGTACATGTAATCATTCATTTTATTGGGACAAAGATGGCTCAACATACGGGGTAATCTTGCTCCTTGTGTTTCCCTTTGTACCTGCTTGCTCCTACCTGCTCCCTCTAAGCTCTCCTACTGCTCCTCACGTCCCTGCATCTCTTCCTCCTCTTCTGCCTGCCTTCCTTCCTTCAACGGCTGCTGCATGCTAGCACCAATAGGGCCACAGATGCTGAGGCTGATTTACAAAATGTTTGTCATTTTTTCACAACTTAGCCTCAGCATGGAGGAGGTTTTTTTTTGTTTTGTTTTTTTTTGGGGGGGGGGTGTCTTTTCCATTCCCTCCACTGTCCTCTTTTTAGATCGTCTGTTAATTTTCCCAACTTTCATCAACTCAGTATGAGCAGTTTTGAAGGGAAAGGGCAGGAGGCTTGGGATTAAAACACCAGGAGATGTAAGTGGGTCATTTTGGTCTGATCAGAAAAAAACATGAACCATTGGGATGCTGCCCCAGTGATTTTATATAGTGTGTTAAAAAAAAAAGGCTAATCAAATCAGTCACACCAGCTGAAGTGAATTGGGTGACGTTGCAGTTACCTAGATTACCTGTTCAGCTCTGGTTTCAAGCACAGTTTCAGCTCCTTAATGGGAATGTGGGAAAAAAAATGTTAAGAGTAATTCCAACAACATGAAGAAGTTGCAGTTGCCTTTGTCAGTCCCACAAGTGTGACAAGCCTTAAGGCAGTGATCAACAGTAAGCTTTTTGTATAAATTACAACTGTTGTCATGAAGTTAATGTGAAGTTAAGCACAGTTATGCTCAAATATGAGCTCATAGCTTGAGAAGAATCCAGCTGCTAATTGTGTGGAATCTCATTGAATTGTTGTGGTATGTCTCCCCCTTGTGGCAATAAATGGTTTTTATTTTTTTTTATTAAACTTTGGTGTCAGTATGCATAACATATGTGTAATAAACTTTGTGGAAGTTTAGCATCTCTTTTGAAAATCAGGAAAAAAATGACAGCAAGATGTGAATAATAAGCTTTTCAAATAAGCTTGTATTTTCCAATATAGTCTTTATAGTTATCAAAGTAAGTCTACTAAATAAAAGAAAATGCTCACTGCAACTCTACCGATTCTAAGTTTGCATCTTTAAACTGTGTTGATATGTGGGCTGCCAGGTAGGTAGGTAGGTGCCCCATATACATAGGCACAGCCCTCTTGCAGCTTGTTGTGGGTTCAACTCCCAGCTTTTGCTGGGTATCTTTCCTGTTCTCTCTCTGCCCCAGTTACCTGTCTCTCTCACTGTAAATAAAGGCTACTAGAGCCACAAAATCTGAAAGAAATGGTTTGTTTATTTGACCAGTGGACTGAAAAACTTTAATTATTTAAACTAAATATTTAATTGAATTCAAATTCAAGTAATTCAAATTACAGTAATTAAAGTAAGACATTGGAGACAATTATTGGCATTTCTGCCAATGCAATTGAACTCATATTAATTATTAATATTCATCTGATGCTGTTCATATCATCCCAGACCTGTGCTTTGTGTTTTTGTTGACAGAGTAACGAGTGCAGCCACTTCTTCCAGTTAAAGAATGTGTCCTTTTGTGGCTATCATCCCAAAAACAACAAGTAAGTAAAAGAAGAAAGAAAATGGCTTCCATGCTGTTCTGCTGTCCATCTGCAGCGACCTAAACCAGCCACTAGATGTCACTAGAAATGAATGTGGCAATTCATAGAAAAACTTAATGACATCTTACTCATTCAAATCCAAAAGTCATAGCATTTTATTCTCAAATTAGGATTTCTATGGGTATTACAACCATTCCACTACAATGTTTGTTAAATTCCTACACCAGCACACCTCATTTTGCTTTATGAGGGACCCCAATCAAATCTTATTTAGTGAGGTTATGACCCCGATCATACACCTCCCGCTAGCTGTTAGCCACTACCCGCTAATTGCGGGTAGCGGAAGATTCCATTAGCAGTCTTCCGCTTCCCTAAAACCGCTATCCGCTTTGCCAACTCCCTTATTCACATTGTAGGTGTGGCAATGGGCGTGTCTTTTATGCTTTCTGCAAACTCAGTGTCTTGCAATCGCGGGTTTAGGGTAGCAGGTGGTCTGACCACCTGCTTCCTGAGAGCTCTGGATGTTGTAAGACTGTCTTGGTTGACACGTCTCTGCAACATCGCATGGAAGTTAGGGTCAGTACCTCTGGATTGGCGGACCAAGGTGGTGGTTCCCCTTTTTAAGAAGGGGGACCGTAGGATGTGTTCCAATTACAGGGGACTCACACTCCTCAGCCTCCCCCATAAGGTCTATGCAGGGATGCTGGAGAAGAGAGTCCGATTGATTGTCAAATCCCAGAACAGGAGAAACAATGTGGGCTACGTCCTCATCGTGGAACACTGGACCAGCTCTATACCCTCACTAAAGTCCTTGAGGGAACATGGGAATTTGCCCAATCAGTCCACAAGTGTTTTGAAGGCACTGGACCGTGTCCCTCGGGTGTGTCCTGTGGGGGGTACTCCAGGAGTATGGGGTGCTGGGCCCATTGGTACAGGGCTGTCCAGTCCCTGTACAAACGAAGTGGGAGTTTGGTCCGCATTGCCGGTTGTAAGTCAGACTCGTTTTCAGTAAAAGCTGGACTCTGCCAGGGCTGCCCTTGTCACCAATTCTGTTCATAATGTTTATTTTCAGAATTTCTAGGCACATCTAAGGAGCGAAGGGGTTCCAGTTCAGTGGTGTCAGGATTTCGTCTCTGCTGTTTGCAGATGACGTCGTCCTGTTGGCGCCATCGGGTGGGGATCTTCAGCTCTCGCTGGAGCAGTTCGCATCCGGACTGTAAAGCGGCAGGGATGAGAATCAGCACCTCCAAATCTGAGACCATGGTTCTCAGTCAGAAAAGGGTAGAATACCTTCTCCGGGTTGGGAGTCAGGTTCTGCCTCAAGTGGAGGAGTTTAAGTATCTCAGGGTCTTGTTCACGAGTGATTGGAGAAATCAGTGAGAGATTGACAGACGGATTAGTTCAACATCTGCTGTGGTGCAGACTCTGTACTGGTCTGTTTTGGTGAAGAGAGAGCTGAGCCAAAAGGCAAGGCTCTCTGTTCACCGTTTACTCTGTTTGTTCCAACCCTCACCTATGGTCATGAACTGTAAGTAGTGATAGAGCGAACAACATTGCGGATACAAGTAGCAGAAATGGGGTTTCTCCATAGGGTGGCTGGACTCTCCCTTAGAGATAAAGTGAGAAGTTCAGTCATTCGGGAGAGACTCAGTAGAGCTGCTGCCCTTTCACATCGAGAGGAGCCAGTTGAGGTGGTTTCGGGCATTTGGTTAGAATCCCGCCCGAATGTCTCTCTGGAGAGCTGTTTCGTGCATGTCAAACTGGGAGAAGACCACGGGGCAGGCCCAGGACACGGTGGAGAGATTATATCTCTCAGCTGGCTTGGGAGCACCTCGGGGTTCTCTCATAGGAGCTGGTGAAAGCGGCCGGGGCGACAGAGGTCTGGGCCTCCCTTCTGAAGCTGCTGCCCCTGGGACCCAACTCTGGACCAAGTGGAAGCTAATGGATGGATGTTTTGGGTTAGGCCGGTTCAGATAATTGACATGTTGCAGTTCCTGAACTGACCACAAGGTACCGATCTGATCACAAGGAGCTGGTTCCAAAAGCGAGTCAATCTCCATCAACTCCATTAAAATGTCCAACTTTGCACTAGAAGTACACATATTTACAGCATGGTTAATTAAAATAGTTGTGGTCTCTAAAGCTAGCTTTTACACCAATGACAACTATATGGGGAAGCATGACTTTATGTACAACATTAGTTAAAATGACATAAAGGCAACAATGTATGTATAATAGTTTTTTGTTTTTGTTTTTTTTTGAGTGGCAACCTTGCTATACTTAAATGACTAGCTGTAATCATTATTGCTACTTAGCATTTAGCATGGGAAAATCAAGGGTCCCTCTTGTGCATTGATCCGAACTCCACCAGTCCTCTTTTCAGTTCCAGCAGTACTCATTTCAAATAGTGTTTTTGTGGCAACATCAGGAATGAGGATGAATGGAGAGATTCAAACAGAAAGAATGTAATGCTAGTTGGATTCATAGCTTAGCAAGAGCCAAAGCCCTTTGGAGCTCTGGGACCTTAAGGCTGTGATCCGTTAGCAAAGTGTTGGCCAGTTAAGAGTCCCAGTGGTGCTTGATCGGAGCTCCAACAGGCTAGCATTGGCTTTCCCACTGTTGGTAGCAACATCAGAAATGAGAATGGATGGACAAAGTCCATCAGAATGAATCTAAAGTAATGTTGGATTAACTGAGGAGAATGGTAGGTAGGTAGGTACACTGATTTTGTTTCAAAATGCAAACAGTCCTGCAAACAGTGCATCATAGACACTGTTTTTATGTGTTGTCATTTCCTTTTAAATACTCCAAACAAGCTATCGTTTTATTTGGAATTTAGGATAAGTATTGGCATCACTTCACAAAAAATGATTAATATTGTTCGTTTCAAAGATACATGCACCTATGAATGATAAACCCTAAGGAACTGATCATTTTGCAGTGGTCTCTTTTTTCAGATGTGATTTTTTTTTTTTTTTTTTTTTCCAGATGTGACTGAAAGAAAGTATTGTGGGGATTATTATTCTGAATGTGGGTTTTTTTTCTCCCTCTACAGGTATTTTGGTTTCATTACCAAGCATCCTGCAGACCAGAGATTTGCCTGCCATGTGTTCGTATCTGAAGATTCCACCAAGCCTCTTGCCGAGTCAGTTGGGTGAGCTGGATTAAAATAAAGCATTACACACCTATTCACTGTGTTCCTGTTGATGGGTGTCTTTTCTTCCGTTAATGAATCATCTTACACTACAGGCAAATCATCGTTTCATCAATTCCATGTTTGTATGATAGACATGAAAATACAATTGAAAAGAATAGATGTTGACTTAAGGTGTGCTCTGTTGTCTTTTTCAGCCACTAAACTGGATGTACTGTCGATTTATAAATATATGTCATTGGAGTTTGTCATTTAAATAGTAATCATTTATATCCAGCTTCTGTTTCAAAAGTGCGCTTTCATATAATGTTTGGAAATGACAGTGTTTAGTATGTTTTTCTGTCTTTCAGGAAAGCCTTCCAGTTGTACTACAAAGAGTTTGTGGAGTTCTCGTGCCCGACAGAGGACATTTACCTGGAGTAACCCTGCCTATAGCCACAGCCATGTACAGTACACTGTATCCTAGCATAATGTTGCATGAAGGGAGACATACCTAAATTTGAAACTAAAATTAACACACTTTTCTTACAAACTAGCAAGGAAATGAGGAGTGTTAGACTTGTGGTGAAATCTCTGTGCAGCCAGATGGGATAAAAATAAGCCAAAGGAAGTAAGTCTTAAAATGGAAAAATATGCAAAATGGCATTAGTCATGACGTGATGACTGAAAAGCACAAAACATGTCTGCAGACACTAGTTGTCCAGTAGCATTATCAAAAGCAGGTACAATATTGGACTGCTCCACCATGTCTTGGCACAGAAAAGAGAGATTAAGTTTGGGAGACTAAACAAATCATGAGTTTACTTGAATATCTGGAGTCTGAGTGTGAAGGAAATGTACATTTACCTAAAATAACATCTTCCCACTAAAGATGTACATTAAATAAATGAAAACTCATGTAGGAACAATGAAATGTACCTTTTCAGCCCCACTGATGTGAAGGTATCAGTTTTGCAAAAGTAAAACCCAGTTTCAAAACCTGCTATAAGTTCTCATTTTTGGGTCTTTGAGCAGCGTGAGCTGTGCAGCATTGAGCGACATGAAAAGCTTTGGTTTCTGTTGCCGTTCATCAATGTCAGCTGATTTGCAGATAGGCGCATAGAAACCCTGTGTGTTTTCAAGTCATGTAAAGGTTAAGGCTCCCTCTTTTAGTCCTCCATCACTCAGTAGCTTGAAAAAGCACATTTTGTTGGATGAAGTTTAACTTGTTTCAGATAAAGCTTCAGTCCTTTACATTGCTGTGGAGGATTGTTGGTTCACTCTTCTTTACAATATTGCTTTGGTTAAATTCGATTTTTGGGTATTTCCTTTTACACAGCCTTCTACAGTCCTGTCACAAAAGGTTCAGTTGGGTTGAGGTCTGAGCTTTGAGTAGAGATCTAATCTATTGATTCCAAAATCAATTCATTAACTTTTAAACAGGTGAAAGAGATGGCTGAGGAATCAGGGGTCTAGCTTTCTCCAACTGAATGTTCTGGACCAGCAAACTGCCAGAATGTCCACTTTTATAGAGGTCTGCACGCCTGCTGATGATCAATAAGTCCAACATGACTAAGGTGGAATATGATGTGTAAAGGGGCAGAACTTAGATTCATCCGGGACATCGCAAACTTGCTTCTTTCTTTCAGCTATGGCTCCCTGTCATCGTTCCAGGCAAAATAGGCAGAACCACCACTTGTCTCGCAGTCAATGATGATAATTTCATTGCCGAATTTATGGGAACGTTGCAAGGAATTTCATGTGAGGTTCAGCACGTTGATATTCTTCTCATTTTGTCCTAGTTACTGGAGAAGCAGAAGTTAACATGACCGGATTTGACCGATGCTCCCACCTAGCGGATACCATTTTCACGGTACTCAGCTTTCCACTATTCAAGGATAGATGATTAGGAGCACCTCCCTGCTACTTGCCTGCTTAAACAGTTCTGCACACCATGGGAATAGTAAGGGGGTACTTAGTATTGCCCATATTTTTCTTTTTAGCTTTATTTTTATTTGAAAAACAAGTTAAAATCCAAACAATAAACATGTGCTCTAAAAAAGGATTCTTGGGTGCGAAAAAGTTTGTTTTGTTTTTTTTAACTGGGGTTGGATTTGCCTTACACCCATTATGATTAAATTATTTCAATTGTGCACAAAGAAACGAGATTAAAAGAGGGGATATTAACTTTTTCTTATGACTATAGAAGCTCATTGGTCAGTCTGGTATTGCTTCAATAAAAGTTCTGTTGATGGTGGTCCAGACCAGTTTATACATTCAACATAAGTTGCCAGAATCCAGTGTCACACTTTTGATGCCACCAGCTGATCACAAATGACAGTCGTTGTAAACTGTGGTGTCATAAAATGTTTAATACTGAATCATAAAACATCTTCTGGCTGTCACTTGTCTGTGCTGAAATGCTAAAGTAAACATCCCCGACCATGTGCCCAAAAAAACCTTAGTCCTTAAATCCCAGTTTAATGTCAGACACGCTGCACTTCCTTATCCTATCATGTTTCACCTTTGTATAAAACCAGTTATAAGGATATTAGATGGGGAAGGCTTCTGAGTCTGTGTGGTGGTAGAAGATGAGGTCTGGCAAGAAAACCCCCCCTCATATGCTTCACAGACTTGCTTCTCCATTTTCACATCGGAAATATTCCAGTCTTTGTAGTAGCAGTGTCAAGAAAGTGACAGCGATGCTTGGTGCAGTAGGTGCTAACAAGTGAGCATATACAATACTCTGGTGTCTTCAGATCTTCCCCACTCATCCCTTTTTGATAGACAACATCCCACAGAGATCACATGATTTTAAGGGATTGCAATGGAATGTGTATGGAGCGTGGAAGTGTGAATGCAAGTTGAAATGTTAGTTTTGCTGAGATTTCTACCCACTGAATGTGCTGTACTGTACCTTAGCTGGTCGGTCCATCACCAGAGACCATGTGACACTGAACCAAAGCACAGGGACAGTCTGTCACTCAGACACAGTGATGGCGAGACAGTAACACAGCTGCAAGATTCTCATTAACCCCATGTAGTCGTAGCTGATACAGAAAGCCCTCCGAGACCTTTCTGAGACCTCTGCACCATCTGCAATCAAAACCTTCTTGAAAAAGTTAAAGAAAAAAAATTTTGTCAGTAAATTGTCATATTTGTGTATCACCGAAAAGCAATTTAATCAGATTGACTTATCAAAAGTTAACCTCTTAAACCCTAGCTCTTACTCTCAGGCAAATGTTTGACGATGACGTGTCATTTTGAAAGGGTTAAAGGAGACCTTTTTTTTTAATGTCCCCTTATTTCCTGAGGTCTCAAAGATGTGAAAATACCATAGATATATTTTCCCGCAGCTCTCTTTTTTAACATGTCAGTACATCTTTGTTCGTAGCAGCTGGTTTTTTAGGGGTCAAGTCAAACTGGCTGTCTGACTTCACCTCTCTCCTCTGGGCCTTATGGCTCCCACTTCAGAGATGCAGCACAAATGATGTACCTCCGAAGTGGGTGATGGTGTGAATTTGGGTTGGAGTAAAGATGAGAAGCCATCAACATATGATTCAATAAATAAAATGTTTTCAATGAGGGCCCCATGGTGATAAGGGGCTTTAAAACACAGCCATCACTTCAAGCATGGGTACAGCACAGTCATTCTGCGGTGAAAAAAGTATGCTTCCTACATATTGTATAACTGATTTGTAAACTGATTATTTTATGTGAGCTGTGTCTTTTTTTTTGTTTTGTTTTAGTTTTCAACAATGAAATATCTGTAAAGGAAATATGAATTGAAGAAGGTAATGAAAATTTTCTTTTCAGCCATCTCACCAGTTCAAGATCCCACATTTTGGCACGTTAAAAAGATTATATATAGATATATTTAAATCAAACAGTTTGTCTGCTGTTGTGAGAAAACTTTTATATGAATTCTTTTCGCAAGACCTGATCACACCAGAAGATGGATTGCAGTGAGGACTAGAAAAAGAGTATATACATGCCATGTATAAATAATTGAATATTTGTAAATATAAATATTACTACAGGTTGAATCAATACAATGTATGTGAAATTCTACTTTTTTTATTTTTTTTCTTTAGCTGTGCATTATTCTTGATTTAAAAATTTTAATGCAGATTTAATGGTTTCCTGTAATTTTTGTATTATAATTTACAGTGGCAAGAAAAGTATATTAACCATTTGGAAATAATTGGTTTTCTGCATTCTCAATGACTTGTGTTTTTATTGAAATACCTATTAAATATAAGTACTGGAGGGAAAAGAAAGTGAACCCTTTTAGTTAGTATATGGTCAAACTTGTGAGTTGGAGAACTGGAAAGGACCAGCTCCAAACTGTTCCCACATAGTTGGGAGCATGGAATTGTCCAAAATGTTCTTGGTCCAAGTTCCTTTCACTGGAACTAAGGGGCCAAGCCCAACTCCGGAAAAACAACCCCACATCATAATCCCCCCTCCACCAAACTTTACACTTGGAACAATGCAGTCAGACAAGTACTGTTCTTCATATTTCCAGATGGAGAAGCCTGATTCATCACTCCAGAGAACGTTCCTCCACTGCTCTGGAGTCCAGTGGTGGCTGCTTTACACCACTGCATCCAACGCTTTGCATTGCACTTGGTGATGTCTGGCTTGGATGCAGCTGCTGGAAACCCATTTATGAAGCTCTCTGTGCGTAGCACTACCACTTCATGGCTGAGTTGCTGTCGTTCCCAAACACTTCAATTTCCTTAAAATACAGCTGACAGTTGACTGTGGAATATTTAGGAGAGAGGAAATTTCACGACTTGATTTGTTTGACAGGTGTCATCCTATCACAGTTCCACGCTGGAATTCACTGAGCTCCTGAGAGCGACCCATTCTTTCACAAATATTTGTAGAAACAGTCTGCATGTCTAGGTGCTTAATTTTATACACCTGTGGCCATGGAAGTGATTGGAACACCTGATTCTCATAATTTGGATGGGTGAGCAAATACTTTTGGCAATATAGTGTGTATTTGCATACACACATATATATAATATATATACATACATACAATATACATATATACACACATACATACTAATATATTTTTTTTTCCAACCTTTTGCCACATTTCAGGCTTCACACATTAAGATTTAAAATCTCAATTTTTTTGTCAAGAATCAACAAGTGGGACACAATCGTGAAGTGAAACGAAATGTTTTGGATATTTTAAACTTTTGTAACAAATAAAAAACTGAAAAGTGGGGCGTGCAATATTATTCAGCCCCCTTGCGTTAATACTTTGTAGCGCCACCTTTTGCTGCAGTTACAGCTGAAAGTCACTTGGGGTATGTCTGTCAGTTTTGCACATCGAGAGACTGAAATTCTTGTCCATCTTCCTGTAAAACAGCTGGAGCTCAGTGAGGTTGAATGGAGAGCGTTTGTGAACAGCAGTCTTCAGCTCTTTCCACAGATTCTCGATTGGATTCAGGTCTGGACTTTGACCAGTCTACACATGTTGCGCTGAACAACAAATAGAATTACGTAAAATTACGTACTTAAATGCATCTCAAATCATCATAAATTAAATATCATGTTCAATTGCTGCATCAGGTTTACATATTTAAACTTGTAAAGACAGATAATCTCAACATGAAGTTATTTTTAAGTCTTTAGACATGAAATTTCTCAATACAATAACATTTCTTAACATATACTCAATTTTAACAGCACTTGCAATATGAAATGACAACATGTGAAAATATTTTAACTCACTATACATCATGAACTTAACATGTAAAACTGAAATACTCCAGAAGAAGGGAGCCCTGCAAAAATATATGAGGGCAGGGAAGGACAAAAACTACAAGGAAAATGGAGTGCAAAGTTATGTTTACAAAGTGCTCAGAATTAAAGATTATGGGTTGAGCTGAAGAAAAGAGACAAGAGAAGAAGGGCGAGGGAGCACCACTCAGTGGATCATGTTGGTGTTCCCTGCTGCGTAGGCCTATGGCAGCATAGCAATGACGAGGCTATGTTGAAGACGAGCCTGCTCTAGCCTTGGCTTCAGCCATTCCTATAACTGTAGCTATCACCATTAACCCTAAAAACACTACTGCTTAGACTAACTATAAGTTTACTAAACAGAAATATTTTAAGTTTAGTTTTAAAGGTAGAGGTGTTGTCAGCCTCCTGAACCCAAATTGGTAGCTGGTGCCATAGAAAAGGTGCCTGGTAGCAGAAGCCCCATCCTCCAAATCTACTTTTGAATTTTCTAGGAACTACAAGTACACCTGCACTCTTTTGAGTTCTCGCCGACCACCAATCAAAAATGTTCGAATGTAACGTTCTCAACATTATACATGTAGTGCATAATAAAAAGGTGTTATTACAGCACTGATGCCCATCTTATAATGCTGTAAATAGGTTTAAGGAAGGCAATTGTTTCTCATCCCCCTGTCATAAAATATGACAGAGCAATTGAGAAGTCTGAGAACGGAGAACTTTTTTGAGGAGTATACGCTGTTATCAGGTCTTGTTATCAGCTCACCATTGCTGCCATTGTTTTAGCTGCTTAGCTACACTGGCAATATAGTAGAATATAGGAGAATCAGGTGGACTACGCGTTCAGGCCAAGTGCCATTGTTCCATATTTGACTCACAAGTGGCAAAGTGTCGCCTCCTCTGTGTTGTTTGAATTGGATTTGAAGGTGTCTGCCCTTCAAATGGCTTCTTTTGTACCTACGAATGAAAGTTTGGATCAAACAAACAAGTAGATCACTAACATTAAAGAAGATACCTGGAACTGCGGTCCAAGAACGACTTGTTGAATTCTCTGATGGATACATCCCACCAGCAGTTGATGTGCATCGCATCACTGAAAGCAGCTCTCCATGACACCATTCCTTGGGGTCTTGCTACCTCACCCCGGCCTTCATCCGGCACCACGCTAAAACATCCTCCACTCTGGCTCGAGGTGATCTGCTGCACCAAGAAGACCTCTGGCCTGGTTTTGTCCAACCGTTTCGAGGTGTTGTCTGCACCTCTGTCCGAGGAGGGGATGGCTGCTCCACTGCCCAGCTGCGACTCTGAGACTGCCATTGACTGTCGGTTCAGCGCCAACCACCATTGCACAAACCACAGGGTCCTGCTCGGACCCAAGCCGCCGAGTCCCGGCGGTCATCACAGGGCTCATCCTCGGCGAAGTGTCGGAAGCTCCTGAGGGCTACAGTGAGGGAAACACTCCGACACCTGCAGTGGACCTGGCAGGGATCACATCCCAGCTCCGGCAGGGCCTTTACCTGTCCCGCTCCATCCACTGCTGCTGCAGACACCGCGGCTGATGGACCCACTCCACCCTTTGGTACTGCGGGCCTGGAGGCACAGAGACGTTCGGTGGCTGGTACAGGACCTTGCGTACTCATGGTGGGAGTCAATTGTCCAACATGTCTGAATGAACAGTTGCTACACATCCTGCCACTCAGGTGCAGCCGTCACAGACATCAGCAACTCCGCCCACCAACTTTCTCATCGTCACCCCTCAGCTTCCACTATTGTGATACATGCAGGTACAAATGATCTTAAATTCCAACACTTGGAGACTTTAAAGAAGGATTTTATTAACCTCATCCACAACATCCAACAATTTAATACACACTGCATCATTTCTGGTCCACTACCTTCGCCCCGTTATAGAGACATCAAGTTCAGTCGCATCCGACAGCTTCATATCTGGTTAAAAGGTTACTGTCACTCCATTAATATCCGATATATTGACAACGTTACCATATTCTACAATAGACCACACCTTTTCAAACCAGACGGCTTACATCCCAATCAAACAGGTTCTCATCTTCTCTCCATGAACATTGAAATCATCCTCTATTCTTGCAAAGCTTTTTCTAATTGATGGTCCAGCCAGAACACAACTCCTCCAGTTAAAACTCCCTTTTTTACACCCTATATACCAGTACAGATAACTAGCAGACATAATAAACATACCAATTCATATTCACTTACCTCTGCTGTCAGATGTCTCCATCCATTACACACAACTCCTGGTCCAGAACTCACATCAGTAATCTCACAACAGAATTTACTCACAATACTTAATATGGTTATCCTAAATATAAGATCAGCTCCACTTCAGCTCAGCAGCTCCACTTAATACAAAACTTGTAAAAACTAAATCAAAGATACCATGAAGAAGCAATGAAATTAAAAAGCTGAAGAGAGACTGCAGGAGAGCAGAAAGAAAATGGAGAAAAAAACAAACTTACAATGGATTATGAAATTTTACACAAACAACTCAAAATCTGCAATAATACAGTCAAACAGGCAAGAACACTTCTCAAATCTCATCACAGTAAATAAAAACAATCCTAAATTCCTTTTTAGAAAACCAAGAGTTGTTTTTATCCAACTAAGTGAGTTTTTGCATGAATACAATATTTTAGAGAAATATCAATCTGGTTTTAGGACAAACCACAGTAGTGAGACAGCTCTCTTAAAGATTGTTAATTATCTTAGGTGTAATTTTAACTCACAGAAACTTTCTGTCCTGGTGCTTCTGGATTTCAGTGTCACATTTGATACAGTAGATCACCACATTTTATTAAACAGACTCAGAAATCTGGTTGGGTTCTCAAGTACTGCTTTAAAATGGTTTTCCTCCTATCTCATAGATCGACAGTTTTTCGTAAGTATGGATACATGCTCCTTAAGAATCTGTGAAACTCAATGTGGGATTCCCCAAGGATCAATTTTAAGCCCAATACTTTTCAATTTGTACATGCTGCTATGGGGATGTCATCAGGACACATAGTGTTGGGTTTCACAGCTATGCTGATGATACACAGCTTTACATCTCCGTGTCTCCTGATGACCTAGAACCAGTTAACATTCTTTTAAACTGTATTTTAGATATCAACATCATGGATGGCAGAGAACTTCATACAACTTAACCTGGAGAAAACTGAGGTTTTGTCCCGGTACTGGCCTTTTAGTTGTTCTGAAAGTAAGAACTAAAACTTACGGCGAGGCTACTTTCCATTACTACGGGCCTCGTCTGTAGAACAGCCTACGAGCGGACCTCAGGGCTGCAGAGACTGTTGATGTTTTTAAAAAGAGGCTCAAGATCTTCCTTTTTAATTTAGCTTTTAACTGAATTTTATTTCATCTCAATTTTTTTATATCACTTATTTATTTACTGATTTATTATTATTTTTATTCTTATCATTATGTATTTATCTATTTTATTTCCTTTATGTGCATTTTTACTATTGCTATTTGTCTTAAGGTTATTTGATATTTGGACTGAATTCTTATTTGATTCTATTTAGTTATTTTTATTTTGTTAATTTCATAATTACTCCAGTGTTTACCTCAATGGGGATCTTTCACACCTGGGGCTTTGCTTGCTCTGTCTGGGGGGCTTTTACCACGGTGATCACCCTTGTCTGGGCAGCTAGGGGTCCTGCAGTCTAACCACTGTGGTCAGGACCCTGCTCTGGTAGCAGCAAACCGGTATAAATTACCGTTACTTCATCTACACAATTACAATTTAGGCAGTGATATTAAGTTAACAGTAGCATTAGTTAACTGACAGCACGCACATCGCAGACAACCTAACCCTGTCAGTTACAATGCAGTTTAAAACAGCAAACCGTTTAAAAATACATTTTGCTCAAGAGCGTTTAACTATTTTCAAATAACGCTTCGCTGGCTTAACGTTAGCCCATCATGTCCAAAAACAAACTGAAAACAAAGCTAACTGTCATGGTTATCCTAATTGGGCGGTCGTGTACTGGCATGTCTGCTTACCATGCAACTACGACGGCGGCCACTCGTTAAAATATTCAACATGGCTAAAAAATGTGAAACTATATGACAACATAGGCACATTTTACTACAAATTAAAAATAACGAGGCAAACTTTCGTCGTGTCGTACTCACCAGTCTCTTCTTCTCATCCTTCATGCGAGTGACAGAAAATGGTGGCCGTCCAATTCCTCTCCAAGCACCTGCCCAAATACCCGGATGTTGAAAACAACAGCAATAGGTGCTCAATACCGTTGACTCGGTAAAGTAACACCCACAATATTATGTTTGCACACTTATGCAGAGTTCATTCTCCTAGAACCAACACCAGAACCATAACACTTTACTCTAAACTGGCCTAACACTAGAATTTTAACTTGTGAGTTGTGCTGTGTGGCCTGCCCTGGGTGGTTGCTGTGGTGATGGCCTCTCTGGACGTGAGTGGGCTAGCTAATGGAGTGAATAGATCCCTAAAATAGCATTTATTCTCAGCAATGCCATGCCAGATATTTAGATATTTATTTATTCATTCATTTATTTATTTTCATTAAATAGAAGCATTTTATAATTTTTTTTACATTTCCTTTTTACAGACAGAAAAGAGGGCGTTTTGTTATGTATGGGGGGGGGGGGGGGGGGGGGGGGGGGGGGGGTTTAATGAGAGGATGGGAGGCCTTTGGATGTATGTTTGTGTTTTTAATTCCAATATAGTATCTTAGGGGTGTGATGGCTTTTATTTTGTTTTAATATTCATTGTTTTGTTTTTTATGTAAAGCACTTTTTTTTAGCAGCAGGGAGAGTGATGAGTGAAAACAGAGAGATGTTTTCACTCATCAACCTCCCTGCTGCTAAATCATATTATTACTTTTACTAAACAGTGGTTAAATCAATTGTCTAATAAACAAAGCAAACTTACCTTGAAGCAAATGTAGGTGTGTTTTGTAACTTTCCCCACGTTCAGTTGTGAACGGCCATATAACTGAACCCACAGCATTTTCCAGCGTTTGTTTTGGCTTGGGAAAGGGAATAAAAAGATGCCCCCTCCAAATGATGTGGATAGCTCCAGTCACTAAAGCAGGTCCTCAGCAGCAATGTTTCACCATGGCGGTATTATAGTATAATATATTTACTGATGATACACATTGGAAATATAGCGATATAACACAGTCCTTAACGCAGGTGCATCAAGAGTGTCCGACCTAGCAACAGTAACTAGGGAGGAGCAGGAGGGGGGCGGTGCTTACTGAAGGGTCAATTGAACTTCAAGAACATCTTATCCAAACACTTCCTTGTGACATTCAATTCAGGGATTTTGGATGGTTCATGCACAGGACAGTGAGGTGTACCGCTGCTGTATTTGCAAGTTCAATCCATAAACTGATCAATCTAACGCACTGTGGGAATGTCTGTGTATATCTCACATCTGGCTGATGAACAGACTGAATCAACCAAGGCTTAATAAAGACAGCAAGAGGATACAAACTAGCATACCCATAACAGCAACAGAAATTGTATTGCCTGTTTTTATTGTAGTCTAATCTTCTTCACTTTAGATATTAGCTTGATATGAGGTGTTCCTGTTAGTAGTATTCTTCCTCCATGTTTGGTTGATAAGGGGCTTCACTTTCAGGAGGCAGAGGAGGAGGGAGGGGCTTTTCACCATAATCTGTGGTAACACATTAAAGCAGACAGATGGAGCATTACCATCAAATTGGTTCTGCTCTGCAAAAGGACAATAAAAAAAAATCTTTTTGAACTTTGAAGATCAGCAGTTGACAGTATTATGGGTTGATACAGTTGTGAAAAAAAAGGAGAATTTTCTCTTTCAGTAGTCCAACCAGATCAGAAATCCTGCAAATATATACTCAGATTTTTTTATAAAAACAAAAAAGGCAAAATGCAGAAACTGCGTGTGAAAAATACAAAAGGTGCACCCCACAAAACATCTGCTTTCAGAGCAGGGGTCTCAAACTCCAGTGCTTGAGAGCCCCTACCCCTGTTGTTAACAGACTTGTGCAGCCCTGGATGACAAGCTGATGGTGATCCAGTCATTTGAATCAGTTGTGTTGTGACAGGGAGACATCTAAGACATGCAGGACAGCAGCCCTCAAGAACTGGATTTTGAAATAATTGTACTACTGATCCCCTTGGTTATTCTTCATCAGTCTGCTGAGATGTACATTCAACAGCCACTTTATTAGGTACACCTGTCCAACTGCTCTTTAACGCAAATTTCTAATCAGCCAATCACATGGCAGCAACTCAATGCATTTAGTCATGTAGATATGATCAAGATGATCTGCTGCAGTTTAAACCAGCATCTGAATGGGGAAGAAAGATGATTTAAGTGACATTGAACGTGGCATGGTTGTTGGTGCCAGACATGCTGGTCTGAGTATTTCAGAAACTGCTGATATACTGGGATTTTCAAGTACAACCATTTTTAGGGTTTACAGAGAATGGTTCAAAAAGAGAAAACATCCAGTGAGCAGCAGTTCTGTGAGTGCAAACGCCTTGTTGATGCCAGAGATCAGAGGAGAATGGCCAGACCTGTTCAAGCTGATAGAAAGGCAACTGTGACTCAACCCTAACCACTCATTACAACTGAGGTATGCAGAAGAGCATCTCTGAACGCATAACACGTTAAACCTTGAGGAGCTGGGCTACAGCAGCAGAAGACCCCACTGGGTGCCGGGTGTCAACAACATGAGAGCATGGAACCATCCCGCCTTGTATAAACGGTTCAGGCTGCTGCTGCTGCTGGTGGAGTAATGGTGTGGGTAATATTTTCCTGGCACACTTTGGGCCCATTAGTACCAATTGAGCATTGTGTCATTGCCACAGCCTACCTGAGTATCGTTGCTGACCACGTCCGTCCCTTTATGACCACAGTGGCTGTAGCTGAGTTGGTAGAGCGGGTCATCTAGTCACTGGAAGGTTGGCAGTCCGATCCTGGCTCCAACTGTCCACATGCCAATGTGTCCTTTTTTCTCCTTGGGCAAGACAATGAACCCTAACTTGCCCCCAGTGGGTTGGCAGCACCTTGTATGGTAGCAGCCGCCCACTGGTGTGTGAATGTGAGTGCGAATGGGTGAATGAGAGGCCAGTGTAAACTGCTTTGAGGGGACCTTGATGGTGGTGATAAAGCGCTATATAAGTGCAGTCCATTTACCATTTACAATGGACCCATCTTCTGATGGCTACTTCCAACAGGATAACGCGCCATGTAATAAAGCTTGATTCATCTCAGACTGGTTTCTTGAACATGACAATGAGTTCACTGGACTCAAATGGCCTCCACAGTCACCAGATCTCAATCCAATAAAGCAACTTTGGGATGTGGTGGAATGGGAGATTCGCATCATCGATGTGCAGCTGACAAAACTGCAGCAACTGCACGATGCCACATGGACCAAACTCTGAGTTGCAATTCTTCCACTTTGTTGGGCAGTGAGCGCACGTTAGAGAGAAATATTCCCGGAAGTGCTGTACGACGTCCATGCTGGCGAAGGGGCACGAGCGCCCCAGCCCGCTTTCCTCTTCTCCGGCGCTTCACTGCGTGCGCAAAAGTGAGAGCACCTTTGACCAGAATGTCCAAAATTTCCAGAGTTGGGAGCAGAAAACTAGGAAATAAATCTGTGTGGGTTTATGACTTAAAGAGCTCAGTTTCATTGTTAAGGTGCATGGTGCTAAAGAAATTTTCCCCAATTGGAAATGTAATTGATTGGTTTTCTTGTTTGCTTTTCCGATCTGTTTGTTTACATTCAGGTTCCTCCAAAGATGACGGTAACACCCAAAATGCAACACGGTGTGACATCAGCTCCACATTCTCTCTATAAAGACAAATTAAGCTGAAATTAATTTGTTTTATGACATCATAGTTTGTGGTCAGTGTTTTGTAAACTGTCCACAAGTTTTTGTATTTATCCGCATGTTTCGTCTCATAATGCTGTCTCAAATTGTAGTCCTTGAAGACAGCGATCTGCTCCCCACAAACTAAACACGCAGCTTTACCTCTGACTTCAGTAAACAGATACTTGACAGTGCAATTTTTGTTGCCTGCATTCGGCATCTACCTTTCTTTTTTTAGCAGACATTTTGAGAGCCAAAGTTATCTTGCGACAATGATCCACGCATGCGCACGTGCTGCTATACTTCATATATATAATGTTTCCGGCTTTAACAGACAAGGATTCTCAGGGGTGTGAGACCCTGCAGCCATGTCAGAAGAGTATAGTCCGTCCACTCCTTTTAATGGTGAGGCCAGTCGAGTGAGTTGGACAGTTCAGTGGGGCCAAACTTACGGTGGCCCTGAAGGGCAAACGACACCAACAAAAAGGAAAACACAACGACATTAACAAAAACACAACGACAAAAAGGAAAACACAACGACATTAACAAAAACACAACGACAAAAAGGAAAACACAACGACATTAACAAAAACACAACAAAAAGGAAAACACAATGACATTAACAAAAACACAACGACATTAACAAAAACACGACATTAACTTCTAACAGAAAGGGTAGGTACCTGCTATGACAAGGATCATTGCTGATTGGACGAAAGCACGTCAGTCTTTTTTAGCAGGTTTTTTTCATGGATGTATTAAGAGAAGGGTTTTTAAGGCTGCTTTACGCCATAACACCTTGTTTACGGCTCGGCCCTTTAGTACTTGCCACATAGTCCAATAGCCGAACATTTGCCCGGGTCCACGCAGCTCTGTCAGTATGGCTCGTCTCACCTGAGCGAGTGGGGAATAATTCTTTCTCCTATACAACCCTGCTTCTCTTAACCGTGTTTTAAGAGTGCGAACACTCATCGTGATCAGTGTTTCCACTAGAAAAAATTGGCACCGGACAATGTGACCGGCAGGTTTTCAATTTTCCCGGCAAATGTTTGAAATTCCGGTCACATAGACTATATAATTTTACTGAGGTTAAAAATAAATCATAAGCAGTAGTACGATATCAATGCAAGTCATTTAATAGTGTTTTTATTGAAAAACAGGCTATTTCAAATAAAATAAGTCCCGTCAATTGACTCATGAGCGTAACTTAAAAAAATAAATAAATAAATATTGCAGAAGCTTGCGCTCTTCTGACTCCGCTGCGCTGTTTTAAT
Source organism: Hirundichthys speculiger (assembly GCA_018398805.1). Classification (NCBI taxonomy): domain Eukaryota; kingdom Metazoa; phylum Chordata; class Actinopteri; order Beloniformes; family Exocoetidae; genus Hirundichthys; species Hirundichthys speculiger. The sequence goes on from JAGFBZ010002095.1 coordinate 88,758, forward strand.
GCGGTTCTGCAGAGAGAAACCTCTCTCTGCTGGCACACTGGAGACAGGGATCAGCAGGCTATCTGGGCCAGTTGAGCCACTCGGGGTAGATTTCACTGAAATCTCCGATGAGAACTTCACAGGCCGTTGAGAAGTTCAAGCTTCCATAACCGCGGAGCGCTGTCATTACGGAGATGCGTCTCTGCGTGCACCTGTGGCATCAATGAGTGGAGCTGTGGCTGGAGCCGACTCGTCCTCACACACTACTCATTCGTAAAAAAAGTATGTTTTTTCATAAAATCCATCCATCCATCCATCCATTAGCTTCCGCTTATCCAAAGTCGGGTCGTGGGGGCAGCAGCTTCAGAGGTCCAGACCTCCCTCCCCCCGGCTGCTTCCACCAGCTCCTCTGGGAGAATGCCGAGGCATTTTTCATAAAATGATGTGGAAATAACCCATTTTATTACAACTGAAATTGTGCTTGGGAGGAGTATTTTCACCGGACATTTTGACCAGAGAGATTATAAAATCCCGGACTTCCGCATATTTTACCAGACAAAGTCCAGCAATTACCAGACAAAGGAAACCCTGATTGTGATGTTGTGAAAGGTGGACAGCATGTGAACTATCACCTCATATGTATGCCCTGGATCAAAATAATGCCTAATAACTTCTTCTGTAGTAGCCATCTCCAAATACACCTGACTGTAGACCACAGATGTGGGCGGGGCCCTTCCCTCACCTTTTAAACAGACTGACGTGCTTTCGTCCAATCAGCAATGATCCTTGTCATAGCAGGTACCTACCCTTTCCGTTAGAAGTTAATGTCGTTGTGTTTTTTGTTAATGTCGTTGTGTTTTCCTTTTTGTTGTTGTGTTTTGTTAATGTCGTTGTGTTTTTGTTAATGTCGTTGTGTTTTTGTTAATGTCGTTGTGTTTTCCTTTTTGTCGTAAAAAGAAAAGTATGCAACAGTTTGTACCAGATTGGCTTTGTGGGTCTTTGTTTGTCTGCTTCAGTTCATGTGTTCATGTGTTCATGTGTTCTTTAGTTCTAAGGAAAAAAGATTTGCCTGAACTTTTTTTAAGTTAATAATTTTATCATGACTTAGCTGGTCAGCCAGCTGTTCAAGTGAAAATATATTTATATAGCACATTTGATTATCAAACAGGTGACTAAAGTTCTGTACTATTTCACAGATAAAACAAAGCCACACAATAATAATATTAATATTTATAATATTAAACTAAGAACAATAGAACCTGATGTTGTGAAAGATTAAAATAAAGATAACATGAATAAAAAAGGTAAAACAGTGTTTGCATGATTGGTGAATGTTTAAAAAATAAACTGTAAATGTTGTTTAGTAAAAGTGAGGCATTGATCTGATCCTCAGTTTGGTTTTAAATAAGATAAGATGTACTTTATTAATCCCAGGATTGAGAATACATTTGACCCCTTGTCTACATGTAAGTGCTGCCAGACTCAACTGCATTGCTGTCCGTTCACCCTGAATGAGTTGATACTGAGCTTTGCTTAACTGAATTTCAGGTCACAAAGGAAAGTATAACTGACTAAAATGACCTGAAAAACGAGTCCTCCACCATTGTGCTTGACGGTTGTTTGCTTTTTTCCTTTAAATGTGGTTCCTTCATTATGGTCATACATCTTCACTTTTGTCTTTTCATTTCACATGCCACATAAATGGCTGAGATAGATGAGATATGCACTAAATGTGTTACTGACAAGTGCTGATGTGAAAATATTTGAACAAATGTTATGGCACTTTAGTTCATGTGGCAGCAGAACATTTATATAAAAATGCACTTTACACTACTTTTGGATTCATTAATTGATTTTCCGTATGCAGTGGCGGACTGGCACCAAAAAGAGGCCCTGGCAATTTTGACAGAGAGAGGCCACGTTTGTCTTCTCAGGTCATCTGCAACCAACAGAAACATAAACATTACACTGCCACAGAACATAATAGTATAGCTTAACCAGAACATGAAATATAAATGTTTTTTACCTTTATGTAGTTACAGTAGCAGGTTGCGCAATAATTTGCTTTTCTCTGCCACTCTATCAATCACATCATTCGAATCCAGTCTCATGAGGATCTCCTTCTCTGTTGCCATTAACATGAAGGCTTCCAAATTTTCCTCTCGCATTCTGCTCCTGAGACGACTCTTAATGAACTTAAGTGTCGAGAAGCTTCTTTCACATGCCACTTGTGTGCAGGACAAGGTCAACAAATATTTGTAGGCCAACTGTATTTTGTGGTACGCATGTGAGAAAAACTTCAGCTGCTGGAGGAGGAAGTAGCAACACACAGCACAGTTCCTGCAGGCTGTGCATCTTTTGCTAACAAGATCAATTTCCTCCATGTCCTCCTGATTGTTCTCTTCTTCCTCAGAGGTAAGAGACTGTGACTCTCTGGTTGTGTACTCACTGAGAGGGGACTTTTTAATAGTGTCCCAGTGGAGGGCCAGGCTGCACAACTCAGATTGTAAATTTTCAACTGTTGCATCTTCATCAAAAGGAATGAGGCATTTACTGATGTCCTCAAGTGCATTATGGGGAAGCCCATTTGAATGTATATCTGGAAAATGAAGCGGATCTAGTAATGATAAGTCAGCATAAAGTTTCCCGTGCTGCAGGAAGCGGCGGTGCATACACTCAGAGACTGTATCAAGAATGATGTTGTGAACATTGATCCTGTAGGCTGTCAATGAGTCTGCAGTTGTGTTCTTCATTGGCAGATTCTCCTGGCATTGTTTTTCTTTTTTTCATGCGTTTTGGTGGCAGTGCAGCCTGCACTTCCATTTCAGAGTCCACATTTTGGAATCCATCATTAGCCCATTTCACAAAATTGTCTGCCGCATCTTTCACTGTGTCAAAATCTCTTAAAAAGTCTTTTAGTTTGTTGTGTGTTTCTGTCACCATGCGATGGGCAGTCAAGAGATCCATGGCATTGGTTTGGAGATACTTTGACAAAGGAGATGTGAGTGCGAAAACACGCAGGAACAACTGTGCAGTGAGAACTGTCTCATATTTAATGAGTGACTCAATGAAGGCATGTGCTTTTACACGTACAGCTGGCTTGAACTGTAAGTTGTCCTGAATTTTGGACAATGTTTCAACTAAGTCCACATACAAAGCATTCTTTGGTTGAGCAAAGGATCCAAAGATCTTCTTTAATGCAGCATCCTTTGAAGACCATCTTGTTTCCCAGATCAGTGAAATTCTTCTGTGTTGGGGGTCCTGACTCACACCTTCCCAAACATTCATTCTCTGATATGAGTCACGAAGAAACACTGCAATCTCATTAATCAACCCAAATAATGATGCTGCTGTTATCACAACACCTGTGGTTTCAGACATAACCAGGTTTAAAACATGGGCATAACACCATACATGCATTTGGGTTGGGACTTCTTTTGACAGCCAGGCAGAAAACCCCCTGTATTGCCCCTGCATATTTGCAGCCCCATCTGTTGAGTTCCCATGATCCACAGACATGTCTGCCAATGAGTGAGCTGGCTCATTTTTACTTCCACGATAACTGAGTGCACATTTGCCTATCAGTTTTGTTACATCAATGACACGCTCTAGGACTTGTCGCCTCTTGCGCACCTGTTCTCGGTGAGCTGACATCATATTTGAATCCAGCAGGTTAGGGATGTCTGCTTTACTTATCCATGAAAGGTAAGCATTCACACATTCCAGATGAGTATGTGTGTTTTCATGACTGTTGAGCCTTGAATGAATGTGTCTCCAATCCTTACATCCTTGAATGAAGGCACTTGTGTCTGTCTTTTTAGAAAATGCCATGCAAACTGCACACAATAATGAGTGGTTCTCAGCATCATAACTCACCCATTTTCTTTGTGATCCATCTTTATGTCTGTATGATTTCTTGACAGATTCTTGTGCATCAGAAGGCTGATTTGGGTGAAACTTGAAAAAAAATTCAAGTGTGTTGGATTTTGGACGTTTGAAATAATTATATTCATCCTGGATCACCTCTGTCACTGGAGCAGCTGTTTCTCTGCTTGTGGCTGCAATAGCAGGTGCAGGTGTGACGGCAACGTCCATTTCTTTGCCTACAGTCTGTGTTGGTGACTCTTCCTCCACTAATTCCTCCTCTCTTTTTTCCTCTTCAGACCTGCTCCCACTCTCATCTGCCATCATGTCACCTTTGTCACTCATGCTAGCAGCAGCAGCTGCAGAGCAGCTGGGGGCGCCACCGTCCGCATCGCCGGGCACAGGCTTTTTAGAGAATAACTCCACAATATTTGCGCTTTTCCCACTTTCAGCCAATAAAGCCTTACGCTTCTTCTCTCTTTTTTTTTCTGCTCCACCCTTTTCTACTCGCCGTTTTCTCCCTCCTCGATCCATTTTATTTCATTCCGTGTTGTTGACCTGCTCGCACTACCCATCATTCAATTGTCATTTGACCTATCATCTCACCAGGTCAACAATCGCGAGAAAATCCACTGACGACCAAAAAACATCCAAAAAACCTTATAAGAGATTAGAGATTAGATAAATTTAGGCTATTTGTCCTTTACAGGAAAAATAGAAAACGTCATTATTATTATTATTTAGTTTAGTAGGCCTATTATTTGTCAGAGTTAACAGGCCGTTTTGTTTGTTTGTTTGCTTTTTCCCCTCTTTTTTGTGGCCGCCTTCAGCTCCGCATTATTTTTTATTATTTTTATTTATTAATTTATTGATTTGCGGCCGCCTATTGACGCAGCCTCTCCGCTTTATTTATTTATTTATTAAGCCTATTTATTCATTTGCCGGCCGCCCACCGCGGCCGCCTATTGATGCGGCCGCTCCGCTCCGCTCCGCTTTATATTTATTCATTTATTTATTTATTTGTTTGTTTGTGATGCGGCCGCGGCCGCAGTGGCATTTGCCCACATTGCCTAATGGCCAGTCCGTCCCTGCTTGTAGATGTATTCTGTGTTGCATTTCCACTCCAGTCTGTTGTCAAGCTGAACTCCAAGGTACTTGTATTCCTCCACAGGAACCTTTTGAGGCAATCACTGCAATTACACGATTTCTGTATTTGTCAATGAGCGTTCTGCAGCTGTCAACAGGTATTTTGGCCCACTCCTCATGAGCAAACTGCTCCAGTTGTCTCAGGTTTGATGGGTGTCTTCTCCAAATGGCATGTTTCAGCTCCTTCCACAGATGTTCAATGGGATTCAGATCTGGGCTCATGGAAGGCCACTTTAGAATAGTCCAACGCTTTTCTCTCAGCCATTCTTGGGTGTTTTTGGCTGTGTGTTTTGGATCGTTGTCCTGTTGGAAGACCCATGACCTGCGACTGAGACCAAGCTTTCTGACACTAGGCAGCACATTTCTCTCCAGAATGCCTTGATAGTCTTCAGATTTCATTTTACCTTGCACACATTCAAGACACCCTGTGCCAGATGCAGCAAAGCAGCCCCAAAACATTACTGAGCCTCCTCCATGTTTCACCGTAGGGACAGTGTTCTTTTCTTCGTATGCTTGGTTTTTGAGCCTATGAACATAGAGTTGATGTGCCTTACCAAAAGCTCCAGTTTGGTCTCATCTATCCAAAAGACATTCTCCCAGAAGCTTTGTGGCTTGTCAACATGCATTTTTGCAAATTCCAGTCTCGCTTTTTTATGATTTTTTTCAGCAGTGGTGTCGTCTCCCATGAAGTCCACTTTGGCTCAAACAACGACGAATGGTGCGATCTGACACTGATGTACCTTGGCCTTGGAGTTCACCTTTAATTTCTTTGGAGGTTGTTCTGGGCTCTTTGGATACAATTCGAACCAACTGTCTCTTCAGAGGAGGTCTCCGAGGTGGAGAAAGATGACGCTGTTTTCTGGTCCATGACTGAGCTGCAGGGTGAGAGTGGAGGTGTGACAGGAAAGCTGTGGGCTCACCGAGGGGGTGTGGTCTGTTGGGCTGGAGGCAGGGGGGGAACTGAACCTATTGAAGAACGTGTTCAGTTCATTAGCTCTGTCTAGACCTCCATCAGTCTGGTCCCCCTTTGCCTTGAAGCCGGTGATCTTCTTCATTCCGGACCACACATCCCTCACGTTGTTCTGCTGGAGCTGACTTTCTAGCGTCTTCCTGTAGTCCTCCTTGCACTTCCTGGTTTGTTCTTTAATTAGTTTTTGTGTTGTCTTCAATAACTCCCTGTCTCCATCCCTGAAGGCTTTCTTTTTGATGTTTAACAGCTTTTTCAGGTCTCTGGTGATCCAGGGTTTGTTATTGGGGAAGCACCTCACAGTTCTTGTTGGAACGATGCCGTCCACACAGAAATTTATGTAATCTGTCACACACTCAGTCATGGCGTTGATGTTGTCTCCATGAGGTTCACAGAGGACATTCCAGTCCGTAGCCTCAAAGCAACCTTTCAGAGCATCTTCAGCTTCATTAGACCAGGTTTTGATAGTTTTTATGATCACTGGTTGCTGCTGAACGATGGGCTTGTAGTTGGAGGTGAGAAGAACCAGATTATGGTCAGATCTTCCTAAAGGTGGCAGGGCAGAGCAGCTGTATGCATTTTTAATATTTGCATAAAATAAGTCCAATGTCTTATTTTCTCTGGTGGAGCAGCTGACAAACTGTTGGAATGATGGTAAAGCTGCAGAGAGGGAGACATTGTTGAAGTCTCCAGAGATCGCCATAACTGAGTTTGGATACTGTGTTTGCAGCCTTGCAATAACGGAGCTGATGACATCACAGGCTGCGTCTGGGGCGATACCAGGTACAATTTAAACCGCTACCAGAATAACACAAAACAGGTAAACTCTCTGGGTAAATAATAAGGACGGAAACTCACATGCTGCTGTAAACAGCTGTCATATTTGCTAACAAGCAGTAGAATTTTAAGAAAGTTCCCATGATCCACAGACATGTCTGCCAATGAGTGAGCTGGCTCATTTTTACTTCCATGATAACTGAGTGCGCATTTGCCTATCAGTTTTGTTACATCAATGACACGCTCTAGGACTTGTCGCCTCTTGCGCACCTGTTCTCGGTGAGCTGACATCATATTTGAATCCAGCAGGTTAGGGATGTCTGCTTTACTTATCCATGAAAGGTAAGCATTCACACATTCCAGATGAGTATGTGTGTTTCATGACTGTTGAGCCTTGAATGAATGTGTCTCCAATCCTTACATCCTTGAATGAAGGCACTTGTGTCTGTCTTTTTAGAAAATGCCATGCAAACTGCACACAATAATGAGTGGTTCTCAGCATCATTACTTAGGCCTTTGCATCCCTTTCGGGACATAGGCCATTGATGAAGAGTTTCCACCCTCGTCTGTCCTGGGCCATTTTCTCTAGTTGTTTCCACGACAGTCCCTGTTTCTTTACATCCAGCTCTGTGCTCCTTCTCCAGTTGTTCTTGGGTCTCCCTCTGCTTCTTTTGCCTTGTGGGTTCCATGTTAAGGCCTGTTTGGTTATAGCCATGTTGTTTTTCCTCAGGGTATGTCCGATCCAGCTCCACTTTCTCCTCATGAGCTGTTGCTCTATTGTTTCTTGTTTGGTGCGGTCCCACAGGCTGATGTTACTGATGCGTTCGGGCCAGAAGATCCCAAGGATGCGTCTAAGGCAGTGGTTGATGAAGGTCTGCAGCTTATTTGTGATGTGTTTGGTGGTCCTCCAAGTTTCTGATCCATATAGCAGCACTGTTTTGACGTTGGAGTTAAAGATTTTGAGCTTGGTGTTGAGCGAGATGTTTCTGGTTTTCCAGACCTTGTTTAAAATGTTGAATGCTGTTCGTGCTTTCCCTATTCTTGATTTGACATCCTCTTCTGTTCCACCATCCACAGTAATTACACTCCCCAGGTATGTGAAGCTGTCTACCTCTTCTAGTGGGCTGTCCCCGATGTTTATGGGACTTGTGTTTTTGTTGTTGTTGTCACCTTTGTCACTCATGCTAGCAGCAGCAGCTGCAGAGCAGCTGGGGGCGCCACCGTCCGCATCGCCGGGCACAGGCTTTTTAGAGAATAACTCCACAATATTTGCGCTTTTCCCACTTTCAGCCAATAAAGCCTTACGCTTCTTCTCTCTTTTTTTTTCTGCTCCACCCTTTTCTACTCGCCGTTTTCTCCCTCCTCGATCCATTTTATTTCATTCCGTGTTGTTGACCTGCTCGCACTACCCATCATTCAATTGTCATTTGACCTATCATCTCACCAGGTCAACAATCGCGAGAATATCCACTGACGACCGAAAAACATCCAAAAAACCTTATAATAGATTAGAGATTAGATAAATTTAGGATATTTGTTCTTTACAGGAAAAATAGAAAACGTCATTATTATTATTATTTAGTTTAGTAGGCCTATTATTTGTCAGAGTTAACAGGCCGTTTTGTTTGTTTGTTTGCTTTTTCCCCTCTTTTTTGTGGCCGCCTTCAGCTCCGCATTATTTTTTATTATTTTTATTTATTCATTTATTGATTTGCGGCCGCCTATTGACGCAGCCTCTCCGCTTTATTTATTTATTTATTAAGCCTATTTATTCATTTGCCGGCCGCCCACCGCGGCCGCGTATTGATGCGGCCGCTCCGCTCCGCTTTATATTTATTCATTTATTTATTTATTTGTTTGTTTGTGATGCGGCCGCGGCCGCAGTGGCATTTGCCCACATTGCCTAATGGCCAGTCCATCCCTGCTTGTAGATGTATTCTGTGTTGCATTTCCACTCCAGTCTGTTGTCAAGCTGAACTCCAAGGTACTTGTATTCCTCCACAGGAACCTTTTGAGGCAATCACTGCAATTACACGATTTCTGTATTTGTCAATGAGCGTTCTGCAGCTGTCAACAGGTATTTTGGCCCACTCCTCATGAGCAAACTGCTCCAGTTGTCTCAGGTTTGATGGGTGTCTTCTCCAAATGGCATGTTTCAGCTCCTTCCACAGATGTTCAATGGGATTCAGATCTGGGCTCATGGAAGGCCACTTTAGAATAGTCCAACGCTTTTCTCTCAGCCATTCTTGGGTGTTTTTGGCTGTGTGTTTTGGATCGTTGTCCTGTTGGAAGACCCATGACCTGCGACTGAGACCAAGCTTTCTGACACTAGGCAGCACATTTCTCTCCAGAATGCCTTGATAGTCTTCAGATTTCATTTTACCTTGCACACATTCAAGACACCCTGTGCCAGATGCAGCAAAGCAGCCCCAAAACATTACTGAGCCTCCTCCATGTTTCACCGTAGGGACAGTGTTCTTTTCTTCGTATGCTTGGTTTTTGAGCCTATGAACATAGAGTTGATGTGCCTTACCAAAAAGCTCCAGTTTGGTCTCATCTATCCAAAAGACATTCTCCCAGAAGCTTTGTGGCTTGTCAACATGCATTTTTGCAAATTCCAGTCTCGCTTTTTTATGATTTTTTTCAGCAGTGGTGTCGTCTCCCATGAAGTCCACTTTGGCTCAAACAACGACGAATGGTGCGATCTGACACTGATGTACCTTGGCCTTGGAGTTCACCTTTAATTTCTTTGGAGGTTGTTCTGGGCTCTTTGGATACAATTCGAACCAACTGTCTCTTCAGAGGAGGTCTCCGAGGTGGAGAAAGATGACGCTGTTTTCTGGTCCATGACTGAGCTGCAGGGTGAGAGTGGAGGTGTGACAGGAAAGCTGTGGGCTCACCGAGGGGGTGTGGTCTGTTGGGCTGGAGGCAGGGGGGGAACTGAACCTATTGAAGAACGTGTTCAGTTCATTAGCTCTGTCTAGACCTCCATCAGTCTGGTCCCCCTTTGCCTTGAAGCCGGTGATCTTCTTCATTCCGGACCACACATCCCTCACGTTGTTCTGCTGGAGCTGACTTTCTAGCGTCTTCCTGTAGTCCTCCTTGCACTTCCTGGTTTGTTCTTTAATTAGTTTTTGTGTTGTCTTCAATAACTCCCTGTCTCCATCCCTGAAGGCTTTCTTTTTGATGTTTAACAGCTTTTTCAGGTCTCTGGTGATCCAGGGTTTGTTATTGGGGAAGCACCTCACAGTTCTTGTTGGAACGATGCTGTCCACACAGAAATTTATGTAATCTGTCACACACTCAGTCATGGCGTTGATGTTGTCTCCATGAGGTTCACAGAGGACATTCCAGTCCGTAGCCTCAAAGCAACCTTTCAGAGCATCTTCAGCTTCATTAGACCAGGTTTTGATAGTTTTTATGATCACTGGTTGCTGCTGAACGATGGGCTTGTAGTTGGAGGTGAGAAGAACCAGATTATGGTCAGATCTTCCTAAAGGTGGCAGGGCAGAGCAGCTGTATGCATTTTTAATATTTGCATAAAATAAGTCCAATGTCTTATTTTCTCTGGTGGAGCAGCTGACAAACTGTTGGAATGATGGTAAAGCTGCAGAGAGGGAGACATTGTTGAAGTCTCCAGAGATCGCCATAACTGAGTTTGGATACTGTGTTTGCAGCCTTGCAATAACGGAGCTGATGACATCACAGGCTGCGTCTGGGGCGATACCAGGTACAATTTAAACCGCTACCAGAATAACACAAAACAGGTAAACTCTCTGGGTAAATAATAAGGACGGAAACTCACATGCTGCTGTAAACAGCTGTCATATTTGCTAACAAGCAGTAGAATTTTAAGAAAGTTCCCATGATCCACAGACATGTCTGCCAATGAGTGAGCTGGCTCATTTTTACTTCCATGATAACTGAGTGCGCATTTGCCTATCAGTTTTGTTACATCAATGACACGCTCTAGGACTTGTCGCCTCTTGCGCACCTGTTCTCGGTGAGCTGACATCATATTTGAATCCAGCAGGTTAGGGATGTCTGCTTTACTTATCCATGAAAGGTAAGCATTCACACATTCCAGATGAGTATGTGTGTTTTCATGACTGTTGAGCCTTGAATGAATGTGTCTCCAATCCTTACATCCTTGAATGAAGGCACTTGTGTCTGTCTTTTTAGAAAATGCCATGCAAACTGCACACAATAATGAGTGGTTCTCAGCATCATTACTTAGGCCTTTGCATCCCTTTCGGGACATAGGCCATTGATGAAGAGTTTCCACCCTCGTCTGTCCTGGGCCATTTTCTCTAGTTGTTTCCACGACAGTCCCTGTTTCTTTACATCCAGCTCTGTGCTCCTTCTCCAGTTGTTCTTGGGTCTCCCTCTGCTTCTTTTGCCTTGTGGGTTCCATGTTAAGGCCTGTTTGGTTATAGCCATGTTGTTTTTCCTCAGGGTATGTCCGATCCAGCTCCACTTTCTCCTCATGAGCTGTTGCTCTATTGTTTCTTGTTTGGTGCGGTCCCACAGGCTGATGTTACTGATGCGTTCGGGCCAGAAGATCCCAAGGATGCGTCTAAGGCAGTGGTTGATGAAGGTCTGCAGCTTATTTGTGATGTGTTTGGTGGTCCTCCAAGTTTCTGATCCATATAGCAGCACTGTTTTGACGTTGGAGTTAAAGATTTTGAGCTTGGTGTTGAGCGAGATGTTTCTGGTTTTCCAGACCTTGTTTAAAATGTTGAATGCTGTTCGTGCTTTCCCTATTCTTGATTTGACATCCTCTTCTGTTCCACCATCCACAGTAATTACACTCCCCAGGTATGTGAAGCTGTCTACCTCTTCTAGTGGGCTGTCCCCGATGTTTATGGGACTTGTGTTTTTGTTGTTGTTGTCACCTTTGTCACTCATGCTAGCAGCAGCAGCTGCAGAGCAGCTGGGGGCGCCACCGTCCGCATCGCCGGGCACAGGCTTTTTAGAGAATAACTCCACAATATTTGCGCTTTTCCCACTTTCAGCCAATAAAGCCTTACGCTTCTTCTCTCTTTTTTTTTCTGCTCCACCCTTTTCTACTCGCCGTTTTCTCCCTCCTCGATCCATTTTATTTCATTCCGTGTTGTTGACCTGCTCGCACTACCCATCATTCAATTGTCATTTGACCTATCATCTCACCAGGTCAACAATCGCGAGAATATCCACTGACGACCGAAAAACATCCAAAAAACCTTATAATAGATTAGAGATTAGATAAATTTAGGATATTTGTTCTTTACAGGAAAAATAGAAAACGTCATTATTATTATTATTTAGTTTAGTAGGCCTATTATTTGTCAGAGTTAACAGGCCGTTTTGTTTGTTTGTTTGCTTTTTCCCCTCTTTTTTGTGGCCGCCTTCAGCTCCGCATTATTTTTTATTATTTTTATTTATTAATTTATTGATTTGCGGCCGCCTATTGACGCAGCCTCTCCGCTTTATTTATTTATTTATTAAGCCTATTTATTCATTTGCCGGCCGCCCACCGCGGCCGCGTATTGATGCGGCCGCTCCGCTCCGCTTTATATTTATTCATTTATTTATTTGTTTGTTTGTTTGTGATGCGGCGCGGCCGCAGTGGCATTTGGCCCACATTGCCCAAAGGCCAGTCCGTCCCTGGTGTTCATGCAGCCACGTCTCGGTGAAACACATGAGACTACATTCTCTGTATTCTCTCTGGGACCTGGTTAGCATCTCAAGCTCGTCCGTTTTGTTAGCTAGCGATCTGACGTTACCCATCACAACAGTTGGAAGAAACGGTTTAAATCTCCACCGCTTTTCTCTCTGCTTCACTCCTGCCCTGCATCCTCTTCTCTTTCTTCTCAACTCAATCGGGATTTGTCGTGTTATATCACTGCCAATCCTCATTTTAGAGAGTTTTAGCAGTTGATCACGACTGTAAACAAGTCCAGCGTTGCCATGGAGACACTTCATAACAAGTATCGGAGACAGTATGCTGAAAACTCTCCCGTGCAGCACAGCCTCCGAACCGACGTAAAAACCTCTTCAAAAAAAAAATGATAAAAATGACGGCTGTATTTCAAAGACAAAAAGAAAATCGAAAAAATTATTAAAACTATGTGAGAGCAACTACAATTTGCAGCCACCTTGCGGCGCATTCTAGAATTCTAGAATGTGTGGTTTGGTTGTGGGAATGCTCCCCTCTTTGGTCTCATGCAGTGTTGCCAGATTGGGCGGTTTTCCGCCCAATTGGGCTACTTTTGATTACAGCTGGCGGGGAAAAAATGAATTGTGCGGGTATACACAATTTGGGCTGCTTTTACCAACATCTGGCGGTTTTTTTTATATTGTGAAAACAGCACAACAAACTTTTATTTTATGGTTTCTATTGTATTTATGGTTTAAAAACAGTACAAATACAAAATTCAGTATATCATGACGTCTCCTCAACAAACCTTAGTACGCTGATGCAGAAGCCCGCTCTCTCTCTCAACTCAAAGTGGTAGGCTATTCTGTTAGAAAAATAAGTAGGCTATCATGCCGAAGTGGGGAAACTGTAAGAAATGGTATTTACGTGGTTGATGTTACTGCTGCTGTGTTAACTTGGCCCTGGCACTGGGATAAACGATGTGCATTTTTGCACATTTTCTGTGACATGCACTATAATAAAATACAACTTTTTATTTAGGCTTAATTGTTTAATACTGTAAATGCATTTAAATCTGTTTTCGTATGAAAACACTTATTGGGCGGGTTTTTCCTGAAGTGGGCGGGTTTTGGAACACGATTGGGCGGAAATTGCTCAACCAAATCTGGCAACACTGGTCTCATGTTTCCCTGTGGATTTGTGTTTGAGCCATGTGATGCACGTCCTACAAAAATTTTTCAAGTAGGAATTGAATCCATAGGTTGTAAAATGCTTATGTATTATCTCTACCATCCCTCCTGCTGACACATGGCATGGCCTGTGTGTCACTATTGCAGCTGCTTTGAACAGTGATTTGGGGAGGACGGGTTTGTTTTGGACAGTGTAGATGTTGTCAGCATTCAACACTTCTCCTTTATTGTGCCACATATGTTTTTCTGCATGTGGTGCAGCGTGTTGTTGGATCGTGCAGGACTTGTTTGTCTATCATTTCACCAGCTTGTGCAGTGTACAGATCTGTGTAGCCTGTTTTTCCACCTCATCTATTCCCATGTCCGGGTCTATTTCTCTTTGTGAGATTGTGTCCGTGTTTGCCGTATGTGCTGCGCATTTGCAAACCGCAAGTTTCCGTGGTAGACAGACAGCTTGCATAAGTTCAGAGAGCAGGAAAAAGTCTAAGAATAACATTAATAAAAGAAAAAGTATAACTATTTATTACTTATTTTTGGTCGACTTTTCGTGCACTTCTAGCATGATTTGTGTAGTTTTCATGACAGAGCTGTCTCTGTCCTGCCCCTCCCTGATCGCAGCTGAGCATCATGATATTCTTGTCATTAGTTTTTTCTTTTTTTTCCCAACCACAGTGAGAAGGGGTGTTATTCCCACTCAAACCTGTTCCAGTCCCAGGTTGGAAACGGTGAAAGAGCTTTGACACTGGTAAGTGATCCTGCCAGAGAATATATGTGTACTGTATATGTGGAAAACATGTGTCACCACAGGTGCAAAGAGACATTTGCGTTTGAAGCGGTTTTCTTTTGCATATGAGATTTTAATCTGGCAGATAGAGAGAGCTGCGTTTTAAATTTATTCCTCTTCGTAAAAGTAGCGATTTCTGTCTGTTTTTAAATGTTTTAAGGTTGCTGTGTAAAGATTTCAAATTTTTATCCAAAGATTGATTACTAATTAATGACAGAGTAATCATCAATTTCCCTCATGGCTGGGAAAAAGTAAGAAAATTCTGAGATTATTACAGATTTTTTGAGAAGACTTTGATCAAGACTTTAATACTTAAATGTTTAAGGTTAATCTTGAAATGCACTGTCACTGGATTGATAGAAACATGACTACAGGCTGTTCATCTATGTCACAGGTGTCTTCACTGAAGGTCTGAACCAGTTCAGTTGATTGAATGAAACAAGTCAGCTGTGTTTCTGCAAGGTTGGAACAAATACTTGCAGCCCGTTTCAGGGATCAGTTTGACACCCCTGATCTCTGTGTAAAGTACAGGTAAACAGACCAATAGAGATTAACCTTGATAAGTGCAGTTATACTAATTTTTGCCATAAAAAAGGTTGTTTTGTTATTACAAAAATGCTAAAAAGAAACATTACTTTGTGATAGGTCATTCTAAAGGCGTTGCTTTCATTTTGTATTTGAGTGTGAGTGTTGACCCTCATGAACCTTAATACCTCACAGTGAAACAGTAAATTATTTCTGTCATATACACCAGGGGTGTTGGAAGTCGGTCCTCGAGGGCCAGTGTCCTGCAGCTTTTAGATGTTTCCCTCCTTTCTACACACCCTGATACAAATGACTGTGTAAAACAGTCAGTCCTGATAAACTACTTAAGACGTGTTTTCATAAATAGATGTAGGTGTCTCTATGTTCATGCATTATGATTCATTTCTCATGTGGATTGAAATGTTCCTTTTTTTCTTAAAGGTAGAGTTTGACCCATCAGCCATCGTTTATGACACCTGGATTGACTTTTTACCAGTCTGAACAATGAGGTACTGTATTATATTAGTTTTCAAAGCTTTGTTATTCTAACTACTTTCTTTTGTGAACTGGATGTAATAGATTGGTAAGGTTAATAAAACCAAACCCATTACTGTATTCTTGTCACCCTCATGCATTCAAAACCAACAGGCTCCCAACATTGACAAGTTAGAAGTTGGGGAAGTAACTCATAATGAAGATTTTTAATGTGATGAATGTTGTTAAAATGTGCCAAAGGGAAAACCCAAATGAAGAAAATGTTCTCAAAGCACTTGGGACAGTTCCCAAATATAGGTTTACAAATCAATTTGTAATCAAACACCGACCGAAAATGAGAGCATAATTTGCGATGGTGGCTAATCTCAATAATATATTTTGTGACATGAATGCAGTTTTCCACAAATTCTGAAAATTTTAAATGCATTGCTTTACTTTGATGTCAACTCAGTAGGGTCCCAGGGCAAGGGTACATCCACTGAAGTCAGCATTCGTTTCAAAACTTTGTTTCAAAAGAAAATCAATCTAGATCTTTGTGTCGGAAAATATCTTAATCTTACATAACATCATGCTGATCAGCTAACACAGTGATTCCCAAAGTGTGGGGCCACGGCCCCCTGGTGGGCCGTCATGGTGCTGCAGGTGGTTTGTGAGAGGTCATGAAAATTAAACAAATATATTTTAAATCTTTTTTAAATATGTTTTCAATTAATAACTGTAAAATATTAATGACATGATTTAAAAGAAAAATATAAAAAAGTAAAACAAATCAGTTAAGTGTTATTCTTCTGTCATTTTAACTTCATATGACAAGTGTCACCTTATTTGTTGACCCCTCACATTAATATTGGAACATAGCTTCTTGTCCTGTATGTGGATCACAGTTGATTAAAGGTTTGGGTGGGCCGTGGGGATTTTTCACATTTCAATTTGGACCATGGTATTCTGAAGTTTGGGAATAGCTGAGCTAAAATGTTACCCTTCCCCTCTGGTACAACTTAGTTATATCTCTGCATGGGCAGTTTCGTATCTTTCACTTTGCAATGTTCTGTTACATATCTATGTTATTGGTCAAACTGAACTGATTGTTTTTTCTTCTCCTTTGTTCCAGTTTGCAAATTGGCAAGACAAGAACTGTTAGAATCTGCAGTTGCATCGCATTTATCACTTTGGGTTTTGCTTTCTTATACTTAAGGTGTGTACTCGTGGCTTCAATAGTTGTTTGCTTGACTCTTTAGGAACACATATAAGCTCATATGAGTTATTTATATGAACCTCTTTTATATTGTTATATTCCTTTCTTATGGATATTTTTTTTCAGAATTACGCATTTAGAAAATATTGCATTTGTGGAGGCTCTGCAAGTGACCAATGAATCAACACCAAGATCCAGTGTTAATTTGGATGACACACTTGCATTTGGGTGAGACATAACTATGTTTTATATGCATGAGCTTGCTGTGGTGAACCAAATGTGTGGGCACTTTGAATTGAATTTCATTATTGTCATGCTAAATACAACATATAGGTGTGGTGTTATATATTTATTGAATTTGCTGAAATCACTTTATTTCATCATCGTTTGTACTTTGCACTCTTTTTTGCACTGTAACCGGAGATGCTGCTTTTAATCTCATTGTACCTATGTACAGTGACAATAAAGGATTCTATTCTATATTGTATTTCAGAGTCAGACCAAAAGTTGAAACACGCACTTCCTGGAATGCTCCTATTATGTGGGAGTTCATGTTTGATCCTGATCTTTTTGACAAAAAGCATCAAGAAGCAAACACAACTGTGGCTCTGACTGTGTTTGCCGTTGGAAGGTTTGTTTATTCATGAATATAAAACACAAATAGGGAAGTACAATCACTACCGTACTATGAGTTTAATTCCAGACAGCTTTTTACAGTCTAAAAGATAAATCAGAGATGCCATAAGAACTGTATTTCTTTAAGGTTGGTCAGAATGGTTAAGAATTATTAATGTCAGTAATCATCTGAACAAGAGGCAAACAACCATTCATTTTACTGTACATTACTGTTGTCAGTAAATTAACTTGGTTTATTCTGCATGAGAATTGAAATTAGTGTTGACAATCAGTTCACTGGATGTCGGGTAAAACGACAAAGGAATATAAATGGTGTCGTTTACATCATTATTAGGAAACATACATAAACTAAAACAAATATAAGGTCTGATACTTTTTCTTTGCTCTTAAAGATTTATTTATTTGTTTGTTTGTTTGTTTTTTACACAAGTCACACGTCACCCTCTTGCACCCCCTGCTGTTCATTAGGGTCTTTTTGTCCATTGCAAGTCATTTACCTGGTGTCTGTTTCAGAAAGGAGGTTCAACAAACTAACTCTGAGTCAATAAGTCTGAGTTAAATAACTCTGAATTCTCAGTTTTAGAACAGGTTGTAGTGGAGTTTAAACTTTTCTATCATGTCCTTGTTACTTTTCCACTAAGTGAAGGCTGAGGTTATGCATATGTCCTGCGGACTTGCCAAAATGTGTCACCAGTTGTCCCATTTGTTTTGTCAAGTGTAATCTGTTGCGTTCTGTCAAAACCATTGTGCACTGATTGTTCGACGTCATTTCTTCATTGTCTGCTGAGATGTAAGGTAGTGACCCTTGTTGCATGCAAATTGAAGATAAAACTCACTAAACTCCAGTCATTGCCAGGTCTTGTATTTTAACTTTTATTTTCAGTCTTACTCAGATAGTTTAGTCGCCTAACTTGTCTAAAATCATAGCAGTGTCACAACATAAGTGTTTAGAGTTGGTTCATTCAACTCTAAGTATCTGAGTATCTAACATTAAATGTCAGAAGTGCGGATGGAAAAGACAATTGATGTGAAGGAAATTACAAAGTGAGTGAATGTGTAATTTAAATATTTGGAAATAAAATGCTGAAGGAGTTTATGAAGGATAAAAGCCATTTGCCAAAATTAACAAAGAAAAAAATGATTTAAGGAGCTTCAATGGTTATGTGTTCAGTCAATACATTCCAGTAACTGGTGATCTTTAAAGGAGTATTCTTTACTTCACAGAAGAGGAGGGTACGAATAAGTTATTTTAAATAATTAATGATATCAACTTCAGTCATGTAGGCAACCCAGCATCCTTCTTTGACTCTTACGTTTGTGGCTAATGATAAAGAGAGTGTATAAATACAAAAATAATGAATTTTTAAAAAATTAAAAGAGCAGGCATGTGGGGGTATTCAGGTCTGCATTCACTTTCCAACAGTTGAGAATCCTCATTGCTATTAGGAAAACTGACATTTGCAAATAAATAATAGCTAATTAAACTAAATAACCAAACGGTATTTTGTGTGACGTATGGGTATTAGATGAATGATATTTCTGATGCACAGAAGGGTAAGATATAAATTATGCAACTATGCAGAAAAACAGTAGACCTAATGCTATTAAGATTAGTTGAGGTACCCCAAATACAAGTGCCAGCTGGCTTAACCCTCAATATACTTTCCTGACGTACAGTCATGGAAAAAATTATTAGACCACCCTTGTTTTCTTCAGTTTCTTGTTCATTTTAATGCCCGGTACAACTAAAGGTAAATTTTTTTGGACAAACATAACGATAACCACAAAGATTACTTATAAGAGTTTTATTTAAGAGCTGATATCTTACCATTTTCCATGGTTTTCTTGATTATAACCTAAATCACTTAAGTTTTTACATCAATAGCTATGGTGTTGTACTGCCAAAAACACTGCTTTTATGAATTCAGTGTTTTCTTTTCTGTCTGTTTTAGTCACATGATGACGTTTAGTGGTACCAGGTATTAAAATGAACAAGAAAGTGAAGAAAAAATGGTGGTCTAATCATTTTTTCCATGACTGTAAATGTGACATGTCATCATTGAGATGTTTCTAAAATGTACACTATATGATTAATTCTCTGAAACTGAACCTGTTTCAGCTTCATGAAGGGAAGAAGACCAAACACTTGGGGTATGTTGAAGTAAAACTGCTCTCTGAAATAGGTTTAGTTCAGAGAGTCAGTTACCAGGGTAACAGACTCCGAGTATGCGTTTTCTAGAACCAGCTCAACTGAACCCTCAGGCTCGGGGTTCAGTAACTTTGCTTTGAGAAACAGAAAAGTTTCTCAAAGTTCCAGTTCAACAAAGTCTGAGTTTCTACATAACCTGCTTTCTGAAACAGACCCCTGGTCAACATGTGAGCGCTTTGGTCCCTTGAATCAAGGTGAAAATGATCGTGAAAGCGCCTGTGGAGAAGATTTTGTTCTAAGTGGGTGACTAAATTGTCAGCAGAAGTAAATGCCTGAATGTTAGTTGTGTAAGAGCAAGAGAAACATTTTTTTTTATGTATTTTCTGATGATTATAACATCTTCATTGTTTTTCTCTTTGTCTCGACTGAAGGTACCTGGAGGCCTATCTCAAGACTTTCCTCACTTCAGCAGAACAACACTTCATGCTGGGATTACCAGTGACATATTACGTGCTCACAGATTTACAAGAGAAAGTACCAAATATCACACTTGCTTCAAAACGAAATCTGATAGTTGTCCAGGTGAAGAAGTACAAGAGGTGGCAGGACATCTCCATGATGCGAATGAAGACAATATCGGAACTAATAGAAACAGAACTCCATCAAAAGTTCAATTATGTGTTTTGCTTTGATGTGGATCAGATATTTCAGGGGAGATTTGGCTCTGAGGCTCTTGGGGAGTCTGTAGCTTTGCTCCAGGCTCACTTCTACAAACTTCCAAAGCACCGTTTCACCTACGATAAAAACCCTAAATCCAAAGCCTACATGGAGGAAGGAGATTACTACTACCATGCGGCTATCTTTGGAGGTACATGTAAAGAAGTTAAGGCTTTGACAGATTTCTGTTATCTGAACATCATGGCAGATAAAGTGAATGGTGTGGAGGCTCGGTGGCATGATGAGAGTCATCTAAACAAGTACTTTTGGATTCATAAACCAAGCAAGCTGCTTTCCCCAGAGTACTGCTGGGATACAAGTATCGCTGATAAGAGCGACATACTTGTCAGACGCCTAATATGGGCGCCAAAAGATTATGCCACACTTCGTACAGGGTAGAATGTCTGGGACAGAGTGGACTTGTCGATGATTAAAAAAAAAAAAAAAAAAAAAAAAAAAACTACCGTCTACTATCAAGTTATTTTTACTCAATGCAAATAGAAATTCTACAGTTTTCTTAAAGTGGTCAATATTTCAGGTTCCTCTTTCTGCAGAATTTTCTATATTGTATTCTTTTTGCTAACATTAATATCACTCTTATGTTCACCATATTCTCTACATATTACTTAAATAAGTGTGTAACATTACTGACATACAAAACTAACATTGCTACATCATATAACACTTTGCAAATCATCAGTCACTGCTGAGCTTGAACACATTATTGTACCTATTTTTTTAGGTTTGTCGACTTAAAAATTCTCTACAATTTGCTTTTATGTGACTGCCAGTGTGAGAAGCTGCAGATGTGTCTTGTAGACTTTGCATGAAGCTGTTTGTGACTTTGGTCCTGAGGCCTGTGTGACGACTCCTCCACCTGTACACCAGGTGGTGGTGTTGGTTGTTTTTGGTTTCGTTCTGTTGCAGCTGGAGAGTCGTCAGCCTGAGGAGACACACCTGGGCTCAATGGTTCTCCTCCCATTAAGAAGGCCATTTCCAGACTGTTGTAGGAGGGTTGTGATGAGGGCTGCTCTGGGGAGCCGGTCCTTGTCACCACGCTGTGATTACTGCTGGCGTCTGAGGCTCTGCTGATGGGCTGTGGGCCCAGTTGACTAGACTGTTTCTGGCAGAGCTTTTGGCTGGGTTTTTTTTTTGGTCTGTGTTGTGGTGATACAACTGTTTTACAAAAAAAAATCCTTTCTGGTACCGACTGTCTTGTGCTGCCTCCCTCGCTCTTGTCACAGCCTTTGAGCCGGGTTGTGACACCTGTTACACAAAACCAAGGCAAGGCATATGTCAGTTATCCTGACTGAACTTATCCTCCATCTGGTTGCACAACAGTGGGATCAAATAAGTTACCATGGACATTTATTCTTTACAAATGCTCTGGACCAGGCTAACAAGCAGGATTTCTTAATTCTGCTGCTCTGATGTCATTTACTCAGCTCTCCCTGCGATTGGAAATAAATTTCATTAACATTTATTCATGAACTTCTGTGAGTTTTACCCTATTTTCATGAGCCTGCATTAAAAAATTACAGCCAAATTGTTATTCAGTATTAGATCATAATTATATACAATGTATGTATGCTCTAATTATAAAGTTCACAGATTTCAGGAAGGTGAATATTCTATTGATCTCAGACATTTGTCGTCTTATAGTTCTCTTCAGTTGCTGAGATGGTTAGATGCTATATTTTACAGTTCTTCGCCAAACAGCACATAATGGCCTATTAAGGAATTTAAAGAAAGAAAAAAAATGAAAGAAAGAAATCAAGAGAAAAGTAAAGTTTCTACATTGGTTCTTCAAAATATACATTTTGAATCCAAATTCTATTTATACTCCATTAAAAATGCTTTCCCTCGAAAACAATTATAAATAAATTTAAATGACATCTTCCTTACTTTATTGACCAATAGCTGGCAGCAAATGAGAATATTTCCAGTTAATTTTTTTTTTCAAAGACGTAAACATGAAAACAGACAGAGGCCCATGTGAGGACCAGACAGAGCAACTTTTAATTTAGTTTCTCTAAATAACCTTACTCCTCCGTCCAGTAAGCTCACCATTTATTTTGATAATATTTGTTGTGAAGGGAGTAGTTAAAATTTGAGCCTAAGAGCCAACACGTTGTTTTCTGAAAGCAGAAGGATTAGCAATTAAAAGAAAATACATGTATAAATTCTTAGTTTTCAATTATAATTCATGTGTAATCAGACCCTTACTTCCCATCACCTAAAAGTTCTATCAAACAGAGAAATCCAGTTCGCCACAGTTTTTATCTCTCCTACAGTTAAATAAGCTGTTGTAGATATTTACTTGAAGAATTGCACATGATCTGAAGTATAAATAAACCTAAACACTTGATTTTAACATCTGATTTGTACTTACGGAGAGTGACACCATTTTTGTCAGACTGAGTTTGTCAGAACTGTGTTATGGCAAACTTTCTTCCCAGTCTGGTGGACAAAAAGCACCATATAAATGAAATGCATTCACATCATTATGACTATGATAATGTATTTTTTTATTGTTGTTATGGCTCTGTCTAGCAGTAATAGGGCATAACATAAAAACAAAAAATAAAAAAAAACAAACATCCATCTCATCCTCCCAATCCCCAAACCTGAATAAAAATGTAGTGAAAGAAATTAATTAATTTACAGAAATTACAAGGTGACAAGAAAATGAAGCAAAAGAAACCTCTGGGTTAACTAATGCCAAAACAACAGGCAAAACGTCCGGCCTTTAAAAACTGCTGCTACCCTACCTACCCAAACCAAAACAGGAAATAAATGACAGAACCTCAGTCCAACTCCCTCCACTAAAATGCACAGGATAAAAAAAAATTGGTTTACAAAATAAACAGGCAGTTCAGCCCTATTGTTTCACTGCAAATATTTCTATATAAAAGACACTACTTGTTATGGTGTGGTTTGAGTTGTGTATGTTTTTGGGTTTTGTCAGTATCTTGTCTTGTGTCGTCTCCCGTTTGTCAGTCAGTCAATCTTGTTCCTCTTTTACTTTGAAGGTCTGTCTGGTCTCTTCACTTCCCTCTGTGATTACCCTGAGTGTTTCCACCTGCCTCTTGTTTGTCCCTCTGTGTATTTCAGTCTTGTCATCCCCTGTTCATTTGCCAGATCATCCTGTTACCCTCATCGTGCTCCCTGTTTCGATCCTGGCTTTGTTGGTTTTCTGTTCCTCCCGTGTTGTCCTACCCTTGGATTTACTTTTTTTTTTAGTTTTTTTTTTTTTTGTGAGAGTCAATAAAAGAACGTTTTTGTTTGCAACCTCGCTCCTCCTCTGCATTTTTGTGTCCGCCTCACCATCCACCACTTCTACCACATCTTTTACGACACTATTAAAGGTTTGGTGACAAGAGCTGAGATCTCACTGCTGTCAGGGAGGGCCTGCAGATGTTGAGGATTCAAACTGTGGCTGCTCAATCTAAACCGATCTACAATGAGCGCTGGAGTCAGGGGAAAACCAATCAGGAGGAACCTGAAAAAGTAAAAACAGCAAAGCAAGTTGCAAATAATTTAAAACACGGCCAGGCTGTTACAGCTGTATCCACAAATTACTTTGCCAAAACTCTGATAAACTTATAAAGCAACACATATACAATTTAAAAAGGGTGTACATGTCATTGTTTCTTTCAGTTAACTTAAGTGATATCAGAGCTGTGTACAAGCCAAGAGAAAAAGACAAGGTTAAAGTACAAAAGAATGTGTCCTTTTGTGGCTATCATCCCAAAAACAACAAGTAAAAGCAGAAAGAAATGGCTTCTGTGCTTCTGCTGTCCAGAAAAAAAAGGCTGGATCCTGATTTAACTGACAAAACAACACAATCAGCCTCTGTTCTTGATATTTCAAGACAATAGTTCACAAGAACAAGTTCAAGCACTGGAGACAACAAACCAAAGCCTGGTGAAGAGGGCAAAAGGGAATCAGTACTGAGAGAAATAACCTCTCAATAACTGAGACCCCAAATCCCTGACACCACAGATGCAGAGCAATTGCAAAGTGGACTGAGAGATGTGGTTTAAAACAGCTCTTTCCTCCATCATAACAGGGAACGTGAAATCTCTCACTAATAAGATGAATGAGCTTGATGTGCTGAGGAGGACAAATCTAGAGTTTCAGCAGTGCAGTTTAATGTGTTCCACTGAGATGTGGCTGAAGAGCTTATTCTCAAAACCAGCATCTCTCTGGACAGTTTTCAGGTGATGCGGGCAGACAAGATAGTAAGATAACTTTATTGTCAGTGAGCCAGCAGCCCACCACAACGAAAATACATTCCAGTACATCATCCAAGAAAACATCCAAAACTAGAAAAGCACTCGGAGAGCGCAGACCTCCGCCAAGTGCAACAATTCCCCCATATAGCGATTTACAGATTGCGATAAAATCCAGGTTGTGGATCAGATCCAGATCAGCCTTTGAAATTTGATAGAGGTTCCCATTGTCAATCCCTGAGTCAAATTTCATGAGTTTGGGACAATAATTAACGGAGATATTGAGAAACAAAATTTCTGGCCCCATTGACTGCAATGTTATCGAAAATTTGAAAGTGATCTAGAATCCAGGATTTCTTCCGGATCACAGCCAAAATTAAATCAGTTCTTCCTTTTCACATTTCTGACAATTCCTGAAAATTTCATCAAAATCCACCCATAACTCTTTGAGTTATCTTGTACACAGACAGACAGATAAACGCCACAGAAAACATTACCTCCTTGGCGGAGGAAATATTACAACAATCAGAATACTGGAGACATGCAACAGAAAATTTTTATTGTAGTCTAATCTTCTTCACTTTAGATATTAGCTTGATATGAGGTGTTCCTGTTAGTAGTATTCTTCCTCCATGTTTGGTTGATAAGGGTCTTCACTTTCAGGAGGCAGAGGAGGAGGGAGGGGCTTTTCACCATAATCTGTGGTAACACATTAAAGCAGACAGATGGAGAATTACCATCAAATGGGTTCTGCTCTGCAAAAGGACGAAAAAACAAGCTTTTTGAACTCTGAAGATCAGCAGTTGACAGAAATATGGGTTGATACAGTTGTAAAAAAAAAAGGAGAATATTCTCTTTCAGTAGTGCGACTAGATCAGAAATTCTGCAAATATATACTCAGAATTTTTATGAAAACAAAAAAGGCAAAATGCAGAAACTACATGTGAAAAATACAAAAGGTGCACCCCACAAAACATCTGCTTTCAGAGCAGGGGTCTCAAACTCCTGCCCCAAGCTGATGGTGATCCAGTCATTTGAATCAGTTGTGTTGTAGAAATAGAAATAGAAATAAAAATACTTTATTGATCCTCGGGAGGAAATTCTGGCGTTACAGTAGCAACATTGAAGTATAAAGTGACCACCACCAAGACAAAACAAAAAGTATGAAAGTACTCATGTACTTTCAGTACAGCGAAAGTGACTGTGTGATCAAGTTGTGGCAGGGAATGTGTCAAACTCAAGCCCGCGGGCCACATCCGCCCGTCGTGTAATCATATCCGGCCTGCGAGATCATTTTACATTATCGTTATTAATGGCCCGTTGATATGAAGCGCTGATTAAAACTATACTGCACAGAACTACAGATCCCAAAATGCAACACTTCAGTGGCCTTGCGCACACTTCCCGCGTCAATCAAATCTAGTTTCATGCTTCATGGCGGAGTGGACTCCAATTTGCACCTAACAGAAGAAGTAATGGACATTAAATTGATGCACAGGACAACAACTGGAAAAGACATTTTTGAAAACGTATGTCAAGTGTAACAGACATGAAACTGCCCTGGGACAAACTTATTGGACTTACAACAGATGGAGCAGCGGCTATGTGCAGTAAATAAACTGAACTAGTGGGAAGGATCCGTGTAAAGATGCAGGAGGAGAACTGTCCTGGTGAGTTAACAACATCACTGCATCGACACCAGAATTGCTGAAATGCACGCATTTTGTATATTTCTAGGTTTTCTATCAAGTTCATATTTCTAACTTGTATAATTTTGACAGGAGATATTTTTAAGGAGAGCAAACTCTTTTGGGATATTTTAAAGTTTATTTTTTATATACATTGACATAGGAGGAAAGGAATTTATCATTTTACAGGAAAGTATGACTGACTGTAAAATGACCTGAAAAACGAGTCCATATCGTCAGTCCTCCACCATTGTGCTTGACAGTTGTTTTGATATAGGTTTGCTTTCTTTTTTCTTTCCTTCATTATGGTCATACATCTTCACTTTTGTCTTTTCATTTCACACAAATGGCACATAAATGGCATTAAACAATAAGAAGAGAAACAGGTGAGAAAAATCCTACCATCAGTAAGGCTAACATGCTGTTTGAGGAGGTGAGGGTCAAACAACAGCTGCAGCTCCTCTACATGATGGTTAGACCTATTTGAAGAAAAGAACAGTAACCAATCACATTTCATCTTGGCTCATATTTGAAATGCAAAAGAATGACACGTGGGTATTGTGCAAAATGCAACTGGGCACAGACAGGTCAGGTAGAGAAGCCATTGTTGGAAACACAAAACTGGTCCAACAAAGTCTCAAATTCAAGTGCTGCATTAAAAATGTCCAAGAATAAAGTGAATCCATCTCATTTCAGTCTGGTCATGAGATCAGTTTTAGACAAGAAAAGAAAGAATCTTCACAGCTTTTCATTCTATCTGAGCGAAGCTGAAGATTGTTCACTTCAGCATACCAAGATGATCACAACATGGGTGACGTAGTATCTGAACTTAAAAGTGAAGCATCGCTGACTGTAAATGCATACGTATTTTGTTTATGAACACATCAGATCTCTTTCCATCCGTATGTGTTTATCGCACATTTTAAGTGAGCATTGACTGCATAGCATAAATTGATGCTATTTAAAACGTATTCTTTTGCCCTGGATTATTGGACATGGAGCATATTGCATAAATAAACTGAACTAGTGGGAAGGATCCGTGTAAAGATGCAAGGAGAACTGTAGTTAACAACTCACTGCATCGACAGGAATTGGAAATGCACGCATTTTATGTAATTTCTAGGTTTTCATCAAGTTCATATTTCTACTTGTATAATTTTGACAGGAGATATTTTTAAGAGAGCAAACTCTTTTGGGATATTTTAAAGTTTATTTTTTATATACATTGACATAGGAGGAAAGGAATTTATCATTTTACAGGAAAGTATGACTGACTGTAAAATGACCTGAAAAACGAGTCCATATCGTCAGTCCTCCACCATTGTGCTTGACAGTTGTTTTGATATAGGTTTGCTTTCTTTTTCTTTCCTTCATTATGGTCATACATCTTCACTTTTGTCTTTTCATTTCACACAAATGGCACATAAATGGCATTAAACAATAAGAAAGAGAAAACAGGTGAGAAAAATCCTACCATCAGTAAGGCTAACATGCTGTTTGAGGAGGTGAGGGTCAAACAACAGCTGCAGCTCCTCTACATGATGGTTAGACCTATTTGAAGAAAAGAACAGTAACCAAATCACATTTCATCTTGGCTCATATTTGAAATGCAAAAGAATGACACGTGGGTATTGTGCATGTTTGAAATGCAACTGGGCACAAGACGAGGTCAGGTAGAGAAGCCACATTTGTTGGAAACAAGAGTTGTTTTAACAACTACTGGTCCAACAAAGTCTCAGGAATTCAAGTGCTGCATTAAAAAATGTCCAAGAATAAAGTGAATCCATCTCATTTCAGTCTGGTCATGAGATCAGTTTTAGACAAGAAAATCCTTCAGAATCTTCACAGCTTTTCATTCTATCTGCTGTTCTCAGGCGAAGCAAAAACATTTATCCGAAGATGATGTTCGATGACTTCAGTTCAGGCAAGTACCAAGATGATCACAACATGGGTGACGTAGCCATCATTACCCGCCTGGCCCCAGCATGTTAGGTTAGATCAGCCTTTCTCAACCTTTTTTCAGTCACGACACCTTTCAAAAGTGAATAAAATCTCACGACACCTCAGAGCAAAATATAATCCAAAGCCACACTGCATCGCTCCGACTGTAAATGCATACGTCCCGTTTATTTTGTTTAAATAACCTGAACATGATAACTGCACCAGAGTAGGCCTCAGCAGGAAAGCTTCTTTTCATCCGTGATGTGCTTGCTTCCATCCATCATCCTTGTATGCATCCTTTTAGCCTTATCGCTAGCAACTACCTTTGCGACCTATGGAGCAGATTCAGAGCTGGTGGATGAAGGCTTGCATGAAGAAGTCGGCTCCTCTGTGATGTTCCGTTCCTGTGGGGCTTTAGAAAACGATGATGCTAAAAAAGTTCTGTGTGAAATAAAATTCCAGTGGTTAAATGATATTACGACGTAAGCTGGACAGTCACGTTGACCTTACGCTGACCCCGTACTGACGTTGTTAACAATGGGAAATGGGCATGTGAGACATATTTTTATTATTCATTTCATGTCCAATTATACATCTCATTTATTTATTCATTCATTCATTCATAGGCAAAAAGTATGTATTTATGTATGCATTCATATATTTATACAGTGCTACCTCTACTTACGAAATTAATTGGTTCTGGAAGTAGTTTCGTAACCTGAAAATTTCTTAAGTACTGAGACGCGTTTTCCATGTAAATGTCCTAATCCGTTCCAAGCCCCCCAAAATTCAAACATTATTTTTTTTTATATAAATTATAAATAATACATGAAATGACATTAAAAACCTGAAAGAAATACATGTTAGAACTAGAAAAGCACTCTGAGAGCACAGACCTCCACTAAACGCAACAAATGTTGAAAATTTGAAAGTGATCCAGTATCCAGGATTTCTTCCGGATCACAGCCAAAATGAAATCAGTTCAGCGGCCCTCCTAGCCAGTGGGATGCCAGGAAGATGATGCTAAGCGATAGCCAATGGCAGAGCAGCTCGGACGCACCGCTTTCAAACCGAGATCCAGAGCTGACAGCTATGTTTACGTTCGGTAAACTCTGGGAGCTGCGAGTAGCAGCGCTACTGTATTTTTGCCTTTCGTATCCTCAAATTTCTTTCGTAACGAGAGGCAATGTTTTCCCTTTGAACCTGAAAATTTCATATGTAGAAACGTTCGTAAGTAGAGGTACAACTATATGAAATGTCAGAATAGGTCATTTTTTTGACGACACCCCTGAAGCAGCCAGATGACACCTCAGTGTGCCGCAACACCCCGGTTGAGAAAGGCTACATCAACTCCTTGGCCATCATCCTGGCAACACTGGCATATTACAGGCTGTGTGTTAAGCCTGTTCCTCTACTTCACCTACTGTTTCCTACCTCTTCACCTACAACTGCTACAAGAATGCACCTAACAGAATGATGCTGACAATGATGAACCAACCTAGGGAGCAGGAGGGACGTCTGGGGGGGACACTGAAAACAACCTGCTTCTCAACACAATCAAGACCAAGGAGCTCACTGTGGACACAATTTTCACATAACCTGCTTCAGAAAGCAGGTTATGTGAATATTTATGGGGAACCTTGACTTTTCGGTTTCACAAAGTGAGATAATTTATACAACGAGAAAGAGGGTTAAATTAAGACCATCTCAGAATCACAGGTAATTTCATATTCATAGTTTGTTCCCGTGGTAACTTACTCTTTAAACATAAAACACACCCCAAGTTTCTCTCTGGCTCCTCCTGTTCATAAAGCTAAAATGGGTTTAATTATATTTTATAAAAACTGTATGATGGAGACTTGTTAACAGTAATATGTTGTTTCAATGAAGAGACTCCACTGGTCTGCATTTGTCTCTAGAAGTATATGAACAATCCAAATGCAAATTTGGATTAATTTTGTTAGAGCATTAGCTCTACATGTTATCTGCACAGTTACATGATGATCTTATATCCACACTGCAAAGAAAATACATTTTATTGTATTAACTTTTTTTTTTTGAGAACTGGGAAAGGCTCAAGCAGATCACTGTGACCCAGGAATAGGAATAAGATGGTGTAGATAAAGAGGTCGATCCCTGGCTGTATTTATCTTCAATACAAGGGTCAGTTTTCTTAATGATGACGTTGTTATTGTTGCATAAAAGTGGCTTGATTCATGGTCAGGGCACTTTTGTACAGCAAGTAGGTAACAAGTAGATAGCTTTCTCCACTGCTGTTGCCCAGCAACCAGAATCAAAAAATGAGTTCTCTAGTTTGTCAAAAGAAAAAAAAACAGTCATGGCAACAATGGCAATAGAAATGTTGTTTTGCTTTGTCCTAGAAAAACATACACCCTTTCTTTCATTTAACAAATTATGCAAAATTATGGGTTTGGTTCATTATATACAGGCAGATAGACAAATATCTGGAAGGTCTGTACAAAGCACAGATCTTTGAGTCTCATTTGAAAAAAAAGCTTACACATTTACAACAAATGCATAGTGGAGCTCTTTTACATGACACTAATAAAATAGAATACATATTTAAAATATAAATAAAAAAAAATACATTAATTAAAAAAAAAACTTACCTGTTCAGCACAGGTGCAAACAAACTGAGGAAAACTAGAAGGAGGCACGGCAGCATGGCTTTCCTGACCCTCTGTGGCCACATTTTCAACAGAAAATCTTACAATACAAGAGACCTGATTCTAGAATGTTTAATGATGATACTTTCTGTCCAATGAGAATTTAGAAACATAACAAAATGAATGGGCTGGATGGACTCCCCCATCACTTTTTTCTATGGCTTGCAAGTAAACTCTATTTGTTGTTCTTGTTGATTTTTTTTTTTTTTTTTTTTCTGATTTTCAAGTGCTGCCTGTGTCCGGTCTGAATTGCATTTCTTTTGGCACATGTGTACAATGGCAGGAAAAAAAGAAACAAAAACAAAGAAAAAAACAAGGCCTAAATGTTCCCAGTCTTCAGTTTGAGGGGCCGTACAAGACATAATTCATACCAGCATCCATAGAATCCTACATTCCTCACTCTCACATTCATATATATACATATTCTCACATTCTTACATTTTGCTCTCATATACATTCATTCATACATGAAAAAGAATACAAGTATGCAAGAGAAGAATGTGTATATGTGTGAGAAAAAGTAAACTGGAAACCGAAGGGGTTTAGTGGAAATGGAAGGCAGAATATTTCTTCTGCTGTGATTGGCTGAGAAACACAAGGTTCATGTCCAGGTCCTGCTCAGGATGGCCAGGTGAAATTAGACCAAGGTGCTGCACCAAGCTATTGGGGTGTTAAGAAACATTTTATCATCTCCAGCAATAGTCCTATCATTGCCTTCATCTCTGGAGCAGCAGTGGGCAGGCAAATCAATCCTGCACATTAGTCCGAGCGTGATAGAAAAGGAATTAAAAGAACTGTTCAGACCCGTCGCCTCTGCAGTCCACTCAGGGCCACCAGGCCAAACCAGAGGATGATGCCAATTTTTTGCAATACCAGACTCAGAAAAACTTTGGAAACTCGAGCTCCAGACTGAGGAAGAGGTAAAAAAAAAAAAAAAAGAACAAAACATTAATGTAAACTTAACTTTAAGTTGTCAGTGCTCCAAGGTTTTACTAATTTAGCACAAAACATGGCGCGTTCGCATGGTAAAAAGGCTTATATAGCAGGCCTATTAGAGGATATTACAAAGCAAGGGTGCTCCTGTTTCAGTAAAACATTGTTAGCATTCCAAATATATTGGAATGGTTTCTCTTTTGCATGGGAAAAAAAAAGCCAATTTCATTAACCAAGACGTCATCTTTCCATCAAGCTTTGCTCAAGGGTCTTGGCACAGCTGTGTGCACAGCCGCTCCCAGCGCCTACTGCTGAGAATATGTTCTCGAGGCTCTGCCTGAGCGTGTTTACCGGGAGCGCACCAACTATCTGGGACTTTCAGGTAGCTGATAGGAATTGTCTGTGTAAGAATATTTTTACCTCCGCCAAGGAGGTAATGTTTTTGCTGGCATTTATCTGTCTGTCTGTCTGTATACAAGATAAGTCAAAAAGTTATGGATGGATTTTGATGAAATCTTCAGGAGCGGCTGTGCGCACCAAGATGCACAGTCGCTCCCAGCGGCTCGCGCGCGTCTGCCTGAGCGTGTTTACTGGCAGCGTGTACAAGCACGCTCCCGCTAGGTCTGACCATCCGCTAGCCGCTATCCTAAACCCGCGATCGCAAGATACCGAGTTTGCAGAAAGCGCAAATGACACACCCATTGCCGCGCCTACAATATGAGTAAGGGAGTCGGCAATGCAGCGGCTTTAGGGAAGCAGAAGATTGCATAACGGTTAGTCGAGGTTCCTAAATCTGCAATTTGTGGGTAGCGGCTAGCATGAGGTGTACGATCGGGGCCAAGATGTCCTGTGGATACACTGGAATGTACAGCGTCTACTTCAGTAAGATATTACGGCACACTCCTGCACTGTCAATTAGATGCACCTGCGCATCTCCCTGGCACTCCGCAGCTCCCTTAGTCCTCGATCCATCAGCAAACTCCACGCAGTGTGTCTCGTAATGGAAGCTGTCATCAAACTTAGTGAACCTTTTTATATCCGTGATGATGTGCGAGGTTGCTCCGGTATCCACCATCAGTCCCTTTTCTCTGATGCCACTGCCAAAGTGTCCCTCTCTCTCTTGGCGTACAATGTTGTCCAACATCAGGAAGGCATAAGTGTTGATGCCCGGTTCGCTTGCTTTGCATCGTCTCTCCGTTGCTTTCTGCAATTTGCGTCTCTGTGTGTGCTGCTCCTACAGTGTCTACACCACTGTTTCCGTGTACAGGCCCTCGCTTTGTGTCCCTTCTGTCCACATTTGAAGCACATGATTTCGGCATCCATCTCGACGCGGTTGCTCGACTTAACCACTGGTTTTCTGTCCGGCCTCTCGCACCTTCATGACATTTTCTTTTGTCGTTGTCACCGCACGCATTTTCTCCATATCCTCGTAACTTCTGAGTTTTGTTTTAAATTCAGCAAATGGCAGGGTTTCGTCTTTCTGGATTACGTGGATTACCAATGGCTGAAATGACTCGGGTAGTCTTTTTAAAACCATTGCAACAAGCAATCCATCGCTCAGCGTTTCACCTGCATTCATCAGAGCAGTGATGGTAGTCTCAGCTCTTATCACATATTCCGTTACACTCTCGTTGCTCGACTTCTGCAATGAAGTCTGTTCCATGTAGAGGCTTACAATTCTTGGTTTCCCTTGGCCAGCATAATAGTTCCTAAGAATTTTCAGTGCCTTTCGACCATCATCTTGAGTTTCTCGCATAACTAGCGATAGGCTTTTATCATCAAGAAATTGTATCAGCTCTGCATAACCTTCTTCATTTTTCCCTTCATCATCATCATACCCCTTCCTCGTCACCAGTAACCGGTTCGCAGAGGATGGTATCTTTCAAGCCTTGCAATCTCATATGCCCCAGGAATTTGGTTTCCTGAAGTTCATAATTCTTTTCTTCGAAAATCGAAAATTAGCCGTGACCATCGGCTGCTGTTTGCCGATCTCGCTCCTGCTAGCCATATCAACCACGGGCTAGTACAGCTAGATTCGGCTTAAAACTTAAAGTCTTTCTTCTTGCTATATCGGAAAAGAACTAGCATATGAAAAGTATAGCATATGCACGGGGTTGTGTAGTTTCCCTAAATATAGCTATAAGAGAACCTAATGAACCTGACGGAGGAAAAAAAACACTCACACATTGAATTGCCCATTATGGGATAAATAAAGTATTTTTCATTTTTTCATTTCACATGCTCAGTTTGGGCTTTCAACATAAGAGAGCTTTATTACTGCGCACCTGCGTCTTGTATACTTGTACGTCAGAACAGTTGTGCACCATCATTTTGCCAATCAAAACTTCCTTTACATGAAAATGAGTTACTTAGTCAAATATAACAAAAAATGAGGGCATATTAATTCCAATGTATATTAACATGCGGCCAGAGTTCTACCAAGCAGTGGGTATCCTTTTCCACACCGATCCAAATGCTGCCATTTTCTTTAATCTAAATTCCAGCCTCAGTCAAAGGTGACCTCAATGAACTGCTCTACCTCTGCAGTGTTGAAGTTGGCAGGTGATTATGGTTATGGTAATGTTTAATAATTTCTTATTGCCTCTTATGCTCCCTTTTGATACAATTTCATGTTGGACTACTAGTTTATAGCACAGTGTTGTTACCTATTGCTTGGTAATTATGCAGCCACATGAGGGACATGAGTGACTGCTTGTCTGCTGGTGCTTCATCATTTGGTTGCTGTGTCATGTAGGATTTATGCATTGTTATAGAATTTGTACTCAAATACAGTTGCTGTAACTACTTTTTCATTCAAATAAAATTCTAAGAGAGAATGTTTTTTTCTTTATAAAACCCCGAATGTAAAGAAAGTTTAAAAAGCAAGATTAGATTAAAATCAACACAAACAGAAATAATCAAAGGTGGACTGAACGCTTTCTTTCTGTCTCCTTGAGTTGATCTTGTCATTGTGGATCAGCCTGTTCTGGTTTGGTCCATGTCCTCATTCCTGGGAACATATGACCTCCTGATGAAAATAACACGGCATGAGGCCTGTAGCAATCAAACATTTGAGACTTTGTTTGGCAGGCCTCCAGTCATGGGCATGAATGAATACATCAGAAGCTATTCTTGAACAAGTGATTTATCACATATCAAAGAAGTTCATTCTGTGATAACCCAGATTAACTCTCTGGTGAAGGTAGCTCAATCTCAGTTTAAGAGTTCACTTGTAATTGTGGGTTGTGGGTTTTTGATCCTCCTTCTGAGGATGCAGTGACAATTTGAATTCTACTTCTATTGTTTTTTCCAGATTAGCTGGTACCAAGCAACGTTGACTTCAGTTCGTATTTTGGGCTTTAATACTAGTTGTCATGTGTGTTTGACTTTAACAAACTATCCACATGGCACAGTTCCACTGACCCTTTTGTCCATCACAGGACCAGAAACTCTGGAAGTGATGGTAGCATGTTCTGTCACTCAGAATGAGTCCTGATAGCAAACCTATCCCAGAATCTAACCAGACATCCATATTCAGTGTGTGTTATTCAATTCAGGAATGTCACTGTATACCTTAAGAACCCAAGGTTTTTTTTTTCTTGGTTTACTGTTAATCCCACAATCTACAGAGCACAAATACAGCTGTATCGTATTGTATCAGGTTTGTTGACTTGTAAAATCTTCTTACTTACATATGCTCCTCTGGGTGGAGCTCTTTTAACCACTGTGTTTCAGGCATGTGATCCTCAGAAGAAGGGTTCCACAGAACTCTGCAACTGTGCATCATGGCTGAAGATACTAATCACCTGCCCCGCATCAACTGCAAACATAGCCAGGTGTTCCTTTTTTTTTTTTTTTTAACAGATATAAAAGCAGTCTCAGTACCCCCTATCTACTCGTTATCCATACCCGTTTAGTCCTACACACGGATATCTGCTGGAGCTTATCCCAGCACTCGTCCGGCGAAAGGCAGTCTTAATTCCTGATTAAATTTTTTGTTCTTTGAAATCCACAAATGGTAATACAAGGAAAGGACAAGTTGTAAGGAAAGGACATTAGTCTATTTGTTTTAATTTTAAAGGTGGCACACTGTGAGCAACAAATTCCACTCTTTCAAAACTAATCTGAAAAATTCTTTGACAAGCTGAGCCACCAGATACCATTTGTTCAAAGCCCTAATATGATAAAAAAAAATAAAAATAAAAAAAACAATGAGTAGTGCAAGTACAGGGTGCAGTACCTCTTCTTGGTTTGAAGCATTAAGAAAGAATGCAAGGAAAGAAAAGAATGACATATATCATAAAGTCCAGTTCTCCCAGGCACCACATGAGGGCGATAGAGTATTTGATATGAAATTGTACCATGACCCCCCCAAAGACATCCATCTGACCAAACACGAGTAATACTGTAGAATTGAGAAGTCAAATTTCTTAATAAATGATTATAGGAATTCAAAAGAAGAAAAAAAAATAGTTACTTTTCTTTGCTAAGTCAGACTACAATACTATTTCTGCTTCTTCATGGGTTTTTTTTTCTGCTTTTATTGCCAGGATAGAACTGTTATCTTAAAACAATGTTTATTTTTCAATTTCTAATTTGTTAAACAATATATTCTAATAAAAAATATTCTTTCTTGGTGGTATGGTCAGACCTGTTCAGTCAAAACAGTGACAGGTTTTTATATTGAAAATTATGTTGTAAATGATGTATGAGAAGGAAATAATTACTATGTTCGCCCTGACAATCTTATCCATTACTTCCTTGAACCAGAAACATATTTATTTGATTTATCCATACAACAAAATGTCATTCCTGAAATCTGGAAAACTGCCTTTGTGTTTCTGCCACCTTCTTGACCCATATCGATTACAGCTACATCGTGTATAAGAATGAGGAATGAGGATGCAGTCATGGAGCCCTGAGATTCATAGGTAGTAAACCTCTTACTCACCATTGCACCCTTTATTCTCTGGCTAAGTGTCCATCACTACACATCTGCAGACTTTTACATTGGTATACTTTCATTCACAAACCCATCCTCTATCTGATACCATCGTATATGTCATGTTACATGATGCAGAAACAGCACCACCACAGGCTTCGCTCCCAGGCTCCTGTTATCTTCAGCGTCCCAGCAGAACCCACTGAGCTTGGTAAGAAGGCGTTTTCCTACTCTGGGCCCTTCACCTGGAACCAGCTTCATCAGGATCAGGGTCTGAATTCAGACTTTTACTAAAAGAACCAGAGAGTATATCTGTAAGCACAATAGATTAATAATGAAAAATGATGGAATAATTGGATCTAAATGATTTTCTGTTTGTTCTTCTCTTATGTTGATGTCTGTATTCCTTAATTGTTGACACTTAAGAACTACATTTTCTATTATTTTTATTATTTTTTTAAAACTGTAATATTTTTATTGTGTAAAAGAGGCCTCTCTTGAAAATGAGACTAACTTTTTAAAAGTTAGTCTCAACTTTTAAAAAAAGAAAATGAGACCGACTGTATGAATAAAGAAATAATAATTAAAAAATCAAAAATTCTGCTATTCAACCATTGACTTTTTGAAATGGGACAGGAGAACACATTTTTTAGTAAACATAATCAGATAAATTTGTAATTACAAATGATTCAACGTAAACCTGATACAGGAAAGAGAGAATATGAGGCTTTTGTCACAATGAACTGTGGGTAACTGTTCTATTTGGGGTACAGGTCATGCAGAGCTTACTGCTAAATAAGACTTAAGAACTTAATCGGAAAGTAGAAATAACCAGATACCCTTGTTTAACTGATCATCAGAAGATGGGCAGACCTCTATAAAAGCGGAGTCAAGAATGAAAGACATAAGTAATGATCTTACGGAAGCAATTTTTGCTCCTCGTCAATTTGACAAATTCATTAAGTGTTTTAAGGCCATTAAAAAAAAAAAAAAAAAAAAAAGGTCCATCATTCAGGAGTCAGAAATAAACACAGGTGAAAACGTTCAACTTGGGCTCAATACAGCTATCAGTGAACTCAGATGCTGTCCATTTGTGCCGTGAAAGCTTAATGACCACAATTCAACTCAATAACGGGGTATACTTGTTTGAGCTAAAAAGGTTTTCCTTGAGGGCTGTGTGGTGCATTCTGGGTTGTGGAGGAGAACACAAACAAAAATGGCAGAAAAAAATGTAACAATAGCAGTCACACCCAAACGTCTTCCAGCCGCAATCGTGCTTCATTTACAAATTGTACAGTTTATAGTTTGTACAAACAAACAATGTAGAAAAAATGGCTGACTTTTGGTCAAAGCCTGTAGTTTTGGTGTCACCACGCTCTTCAAAGCTTCGCTTCAGGCCAGTTGTTATAGAAACATGACTATTGATCAATGATGGCTGTGGCCGTTGTCATGTGGCTTGTACTGCGGCATTTGGCCCCGAGTGAAAACAACATTTGTGAACAGGAACTGAAGCAACTGAAAAACGATACAGTGTAATCTAGTGTACACCCACAGATGTAAAAACAACCTCAGTCAAAGCACAGCCTTCAAAATCACTGAAATGCTGTGGCAAAAACGTAAGACATGTTCATAAACAAATGCCAACAAAACTCAGTGAATTGAAGCGATGCGGAAGAGCGGACCAAAATGTAAGAGAAATGTGAGTGACTGATAACATCATGCTGTCTTCTATCATGCTGATATCTTCTCTTCCTGCTCTCCAGCGAAGGCGGACGCTTTTCTGTGAGCTCCTGCCCCTCTATCTGATCCTCGCTGCTCTTTGTCCTGTCTGTGTGTTTTTGGAGCCTCATACGGATAAAATCTGAATATCTTAATTAACCACGGATCTGGTTAGCTGGTCTCTCAATTCAATTGATCAAAATTTTTCTACAAGGAGGGAATCTGCAGGTGAGCCTTCATGTCCAGATGGCACAGAGCCAGCGGG
The DNA here is from genome assembly GCA_018398805.1 of Hirundichthys speculiger. NCBI lineage: Eukaryota > Metazoa > Chordata > Actinopteri > Beloniformes > Exocoetidae > Hirundichthys > Hirundichthys speculiger. Next base: position 127,230 of record JAGFBZ010002095.1, read on the forward strand.
GTACGTTCAAGATCCATGGGCGAAGTGGCGCTTGAGCTGCCAGGCTCCTCTGTTCATCGAGGACGCTGAAGATGTCTACATATTTGGATTTATGATCATCGGATTCCTGCTGTTTGGCATTGGCGGATACATGATATCGGAAAAAAAGCGCACGGATGCTGCTATTCCGTCCTTCCCTGATGTCTGTGTGCGTGGAGGTGAGTCGTGCTGTGGGTGCCGAGACTGTAAAAAGAGACGAGATGAATCGGAAACTGGATGTGATTCACGGCGTGAGCCACCGACAGCTTCAGATGCATGAACTCATGGGGAAAATGGATAACAACCTGGGGAAACTACATGCACTGCTTAGGGAGAATGGACACGAATAATTCGGACTTTTGGATTTCCCACGAGAGAGAACCAGCAAAGGACTCAAGGCAGGCAAAAATTCACTGTCAGTCTGACCGAAAACAATCTCTCTTATCTGAATCTGGCTCCCCTGAGCGGCCTTGGCCAAGGCCGAGCTGAAAAAGAATCTCACCGAGGTCTTATCCGAAGTAGGCTCCCCCCCACACCATCCCCCGCTCCATTGCCTTTCCCTGATCTCAACGTCCTCGCTGGATCCTGGTGTACTCCCCCACGTGGAGCGGACTGATTGCACTGCGCGCCACCGGCTGCGTGCCATCGGGCGAGCGTGCACGGGCCGCTTGGCTGGGACCTTTTTCCTGATATGATGTCTTGTCTTGTATTAAGCTGTTATGCCTGTGCTGAGGTTTTTTTTGAATCCCACAACATGTGCCTCTGATCAAGGACATGTGGTGTGAGACACCTGTTTTTTATCCTCTCCCCCCACCCATCCCCTATGTGGTCGTATTTTCTTCTGCTAAAATTGAAGCGCTCTTATAGCGCTGACCCAAGCACCGTTGACTCCTGTCCATATGTTGTGTTGTTTTTGTATGTTTATCTTGGACGGTGAACTGGGAAGTCAAATTCTGCTGTGTTGGGACGCTGGCTCAGTGGCGACAATAAATTTGATTCTGATTCTGATTCTGATGCAGAAAACAATTCAAGATCATGCTGCTAAAGATGATTATGCAGGAAATATGTTTTTCCCACTTGTGCAGTTTGGCTTAGTTCTTCATAAAGCAGCACATTTTATCTCTCTAAAAGTGTGGAAGTAAAGTTGCTTTTTCAACACATCCGAGACTGATTCTTCTTCGGTTTCTTGCTTGGACTTTCCCTCATTTTCTTTTGTGTCTTTAGGTTCTTGAGCCTCCAAGTCACCCCTGCCATGATGTCCACTAAAGTTTTACTGGTTTCATCAACACTGATGTGTGACATAATGCCATAACATGATAAGCAGTAGTTGCAAGAGATGGTAAATAATGAGAGCTCGATGATGATTCCTAAAAGTAACGTATTCAAATACCCCTTTAAATGAAATTCGAGCTGATATCTTAACATAAAAAAAATATTGTTCCAGGTTGTTGCTCATCAGAGGATGTATTTACCTGTTAATATCTAATGATAAATGATCATGTTCTGATACTTCTCTTTCTTTTTCATTTGTCGGTGCAAAGAGAATTGCAGTATGTGAAGAAGTTAAAAAGGAAATTTGTGAGCCATTTGTGACAACTTTGAAAAAGTCCATATTATTGTTCAGTACTAAGAGTGACCGGAAACAGAAAACAATCATAGAAAAATACAGTCACAAGAGTACTGTTAAGCTACAGGTCTTATGTATGTTACCAGCAGGTCATAATAAAACAGCTAGATTGTTGAATTCCATCTGAAACTCTGAATCCTCCTCACAGAGCGCTCCACTAACAGAGCACTCCTGTCTGTGCTAAGCTTTTCCAAAATGCTCAAAGAGTTGTCAGTTTTCCACTGTGGCTTTCTAAAGCTACTGTCACAGAAATAAATATGAAATGTGATTTGTTTTTCACATGGCCACACTAAAACAGAGTCTGAGAAGGAGAGGAAGTTCTTAGCGCAAACTGTTTGTGACCTCATTTGTTCAGAAAATAGAAGCAGAAAAGGGCTGGGAAGTGAAGAACAGTCAGGCATGTGTTTTTTTTTTTTTTTTCAGAGTTAAAAATAAGAACTAAAGTTATAATACAGTATATATAATTAAAAAAAAATATTAAACTATAAGCTTAGTGCACTAAGATTCTTTAGAGCCTCTAGTTAGGTTAATTCAGCCATTCCCAAACTTCAGAATACCAAGGCCCAATTTGAAATGTGAAAAATCTCAGTGGCCCACCGAAACCTTTAATTACAACTGTGATCAACATACAAGACTAGAAGCTATGTTCTGACATTAACGTAAGGAGTCAACAAATAAGGTGACATTTGTCATATTAAGTTAAGATGACAGTAGAATAACACTGAACTGGTTTGTTTTGTTACTTCTTAATGTTTTTAAATCATGTCATTAATATATTACAGTAATTAAAAACATATTTAAAAGTTGAGGATTTAAAACATATTTGTTTAATTTTAATTTTAATTTTTAAATTTCCCCAATCAATTATTCAGAATCATTTTCTTTTTTTATGTGGTCTTCAACTTTATCTTATGACTTTTCCCCTTTAGGTGTCACCAGAGCAGATCTTTGTGTTCCACATATCGATTTAGCCTGGGCTTTTCCTGACAAAACCTCCCTCATTTATCCAGGCTTGGGTCCAACACTAAGGCAGCACTGGCTTGTGGCCACTTAGTAGCAGGGTTTTGCAGTTGTTGGGGGCATTATCCTGCCAAAGGACAATTTAACACGTGACAGGGATGAGGCCTTCGGGATAAGATCTCCAAATTTGCAGTTAGGAGGCAACCGACTCTACCCACTGAACCACAGCCTCCCTCTTCTTTTTTATTAAATAAAACAAGAATTCAGAGCTGTTCAGTTTCTGAATATTCATTGATAAACTATCAATTTCCCAAAAATAAGTGGTTGCTTACCATCATTGTTACTCACATGTTTCAAACAGGAGGTTTCTGTTAAAGCCTTGGGAGCACTTCAAATATGTGTCACTTCATTTAGTATAGCCAAAAATACTTTTCTGATCTGATTACCCTTCTATTTTGGCAAAAACCGCTGATTTAAAGTAGATGTAGTAAAGGGAAAATATTAACGTCATAAATATAATGCAAAAGATGCTTATCCCAGGCTGCTCACTGCATGATGAGCAGACTGAGCAATCACAGTTAAATACAGTGTATGACTTCAGCTCCTGGAATGAGAATTATAGCATTATGGGGTGGGTGTGTCCTGGAGAATCCATGGATCACAGAGCTGACAGCATTTTCTTGTAAATTCTTACTGCAGCACCAACACAATAAATCCTTGGCTTAATTGCCAAGTGGGAAGTATTTGTGTGCATGTCACTGTGTACTGTGTGTGTGATAAAGAAATGCTTTTCCACAGGAGGAAACAAGCCATATATTTCTTGTCATTGTTTGAGTCTACAGAGACCCTAGTGTAGTGCCATGAAAGAAGAATTCAGTTTTTTTCTATTTCATCTGAAGTCACTAATACCCAACAGAGAGAATAAAAATTTCATCTCACACAGAGATTCAATTCAATTCAATTCAATTCAGTTTTATTTGTATAGCGTCTGTTACAATGTCAATTGTCTCTAGGCCCTTTATAGAGACCCAGAGCATGACCCCCGAGCAAATATCATTAACTAAAAATAACATTGAATCCTAAACAAGGATAATGGCAGGTAAAAAAAAAAAAACTCCCACAGAGGGAGAAAAAAAAAAACTTTAAGTCAAACAGTGGCAAGGAAAACTCCACTTTAAGAGGAAGAAACCTTGAGCAGGACCTGGTTCATATGGGGGGGACCTTCCTGCCGAAGGCCAGCCGGGTAGAGAAAGAAAAGAGAGTGGAGACAGGACAGAGAGAGGATGTAGGACAGAGAGATGAAAGCACACAAATGACTGAATGTAATGACCATATAAACATAAACAGATGCAGGTAGCAGCACTGGGATGAGATGGCCACGCCAGTCGGCACCCCGAACACATCCACACACACAAGTGGAGGCAAACCTCGGGATAGCTAAAGGATGGAACTGCAAGTCAGCATGCAACCCAGGAAACTCTGGCCTGCAAATACACAGAGAAAAAAGGGGGGCAAAACAGCACAACAAACCACAGGAGAATATGGAGCACAGTTACAGTAACTAGGTGCTCCCAATTAATTATGAATGAGCTGGAGGAGGAAAAAGGGAGGAAGAAAGGGAGGGAAAGGGGGAAGAGCAGTAGAGACACCACTCAGCAGATCATGTTGGTGTCCCCCTGCAATTTAGGCCTATAGCAGCATAACTATGACGAAGCTGTGATTAAGATGAGCCTACTTAGCTCCTACAACTATGGCTATAACTATTAGCCTCTACACAATGTAGTTTAGACCAGTGGTTCTCAACTGGTTTGGCTTCAGGACCCACCATCATCCTGAATGACAAGCCGTGACCCAAATCAAGGAAAATTTCCAACTTCTCAAATATATTGAATGAAAAGATTATGCAGTTTGAAATCGTAGAGATAGTAAAATAGAATATCACAGAATGCTACACACACAAAAAAAATAAATATTGGTGAACCAAAACAGCAAAAACCAAAATGGCATAACGAAATGACTTCAAGGGAGAAATATTCCCTTTGATGCTCAATTAGCTGTATTTTAATTAAATCCAAAACACTTCACTTCAGTAACGTCAGCCTTTTTAACAAACTTAACATGCACAAACATGAAATAAAAAGTGCAACCACTGAGCAGTAGTTTCAAAAATAACTCAAATATGTAGCATTTGCTGAGTACCCACTTCCTGAATATATAACAATTTCCTATTAAAACTATCTAGTCACTTATTTAAGCATTAATCATAAAGCTGACATAACAAACACAACATTTCAGTAACAGCCATTTTTAAAGACTCAATAGTGCTTTTATGCACAAACATGAAATAAAACAGTGCAACCACTGTGCAGTAGTTTCAAAAAGAACTCAAAATATATAGTTTTAGCTGAATAACCACTCACTGACCTTTGTCTTCAAGATAAGAAAATCCATATCTCATATATATATATATTCTTGGTTGTATCTGTGTTTCACCATGCTCAACATATGTAAACAAACTTTGCAGGTCTTTTTCTATGGTGTTAACTGGCGGGTGTCAACTCACATTACAGGACATTATCGCCATCTACTGTTAAGGAGTATGAATGACACGCTTTTTTGGCTAGCAACTATTTTTTCCAGAATTTTAGAGATAAATGGAAGTCAGATATTAGTCTATAGTTTGCCAAGATGTCTGGATCAAAGCAACCTCTTTCGGGCCTACCCCGGCCCGCCACAGCTTCCAGCTAGCAACCACGAGGCCATCCAGCGACGCGCTAGTCAGGCACCGGTAAGGAACACCGGTTCACGCACCCCGTCCAGCCAGCACCACGAGTGACCCGCGCACATTGGTGCGAATGAGGCATGGTGCCGCCACGGGAAGACTCCACACACCTTCTAGGACCCGGTTGTGCTGAGACGCCACAACCTGCACCTCCACGGAAGCCGAGAGAGCCAGGACAAGCAGAGCTGCTCTTGTGACCACCTGCGGAGTGTAAACCAACAGCGGCTTAGCCGTACTCATACCAATCATCTTCCCCAGACTCTACAACGCCATTGATCGCTTCTGGAGCGATCCAAGTAAGAGACTTCTGTGTCTGGGCAGAGTTACTTAGCTTAGTTAATATTTCTGTGCTTACTGTGATACTGTTTACGATTGATCCCACCAGTAATCCGCCAGTGCGTATTTACCCACGTGAACACCGTGTTTTCTCACCACTGGTTGATCGCACCCTGATTTCCAAACAACCTGTATGGAAGTTCAGGAGCAATCACAGCATCGGCGGTTAGGAATCACCTTCGCTTTGTTGATTTCACTCTGTCTTTTCTTTACTCTTTTTTTTTTTTTTCCCGTACTAACCACCTCCGTGAGGACGTCACCACGTGACTTTGTCCGCCATCTTGTAACGCCCTATCGCGCGAGTCGGTGGCCATCTTGGTTAGGGCGGGGCCACCACGTGACTTCATCCGCCATCTTGGTCCGGCAGGAATACCACGTGGCCCCGTCCACCATCTTGTGGCACCCTATTGCACGACTTGGCGGCCATCTTTGTCAGGACAGGAGTACCGCATGGCCCCGTCCACCATCTTGTGGCGCCCTATCATTCGAGCCGGCGGCCATCTTGGACATCCCTCTCACATTACCACACACACCTATACGGGTTTTTGTGAACTAGAAGGACAGTTTTTACAAACCAGTTTTTTGCAACACTATGGGGACACCCCTTTCTACTTGTGCTATGAAGATGTAGTAAATTAAAAAAAAATCTAGTTTAGCTACACATCCCAAATCTCACTTCAAATTTTGAATACACATTACAGAACTCAAAATGCAATAACCTGACTTAATGCTGTATTTAGAGGACAAATGTTAATTAGGTACTTAGCTCTGCCCACAACTCAAATGGTAATTGATAGAAGTAAGTTGATTTGAGAGGACCGTGGCTGAACAACACACAAATATGTAATGTAGGCGAATTAAAGGGTCAAACATGAATAAATAGAACATGGCTTAACACACACACACACACAAATGAATAGCCTACATACAGTGAGGGCGCTGTATACATATACAGCGCCCTCACTGAAGCATTATTGAGATACAAAATGCTGTTTGTAAGGACAATGTATGTCTGTCCAGTGTGACCTTTTAAAACCAAAATAAGACGGGATTACACATTTACAATTGAGTGAACAAGTTGAATTTACTCAGACATGAACAGACTTTTCTTTAAAACAGTACAGTAGTCCAATTAAACAGTCTAATGGCATGCAAGCATTCTGTTTTGATTATCCTTGATAGATTTAAACTTAAGTGCTTTCCTGTTTTTTATAATACCGAATGCAGAGTGATATCTGTCCCTAGCTAAGTAAATACTGCACACAACAAAAACAACAACAACCACCATAATAATAATAATTGAAACCTCAAATAACATCAAATCAGATATCAGGAGGCTGTATTGTAAGTAAAAGAAAGGAGGTAGACTTATTCTTTTCAAGCACTACATGTTAACATATACTTGAATATTCCTCATTTGTGAGATCATTGCAGCAACCCGCACCTTTAAAGTGTCAACACAAACAACAACAAAAAAAACGCTGCAACAATTAATACTAACATTTTGCTGGTAACTGTGAACAAGAATTTCATTTTTTTTTTTTCGCAGTTATTTCCCGATTCCTGTCTCTGACAATGTCTCTGATATTTTGGACAGAGCGATCAGCCAGAGTGGGATGTTCCGCTGTCTTGCACTGTTTGCATTCAATCATTGCGGCCAGCCTTCCCTCTCTGATATGTCCTTCAAAATGTCTCATTATAGCTGCAACCTCCCTGGGAGACCACTGCCGTTGTGGTGCCCTCCTTGCATTTTCCAAAGAGACTACAAAACAGACAAACAGACCATTAAAAAAATCATGATGTAGTTTAACACCCAACATTCCATATGTTTGTCAACTGCAAATGTAAGGGGAAAAGGGAGGGTTAATCCCACTTTTTTGCACTCATTCTGATCTCCTAAACTCCTAATACTGGCATTGAAAGATATTACTAAAAGAGTAAATATAAATGGTTTCTGTATTTACTGTAATGCTAAATTTTTTTATGCTCACTACTTTAAGTTTTTCCACTGAGACCAGGGGACTGAATGATGTAACATGGTGATGGCTGATACATTTGTGTTTAATTGTTTTAATTAATTCAGAAGCAACAATGAGCTAACTGAGTTGAAAGAATACAGTCTCCTACAGGAAGATCTCTGCAGTCTCTATCTTGCTTTCTGGTGGTTAAGGTAAGTTTTTTTTATTTTTGACTAAGCTTCTGAGTTATGACTCCATACTTTAAGGGACTTAAATGGAGAGACTTGTATATGTTTTGCAGCATTTACCTCATTGTTCATTCACTTTTACTTTTCTGCTGGCCTTTGCTGGATTGTTGGCCTTCAATTCTTTATTTTCACTTACTGCTGCAAAACAGGTAGAAAATAAAATAGAGGATCACAATTTTAAGATTAAATAGCAACAAAAAAACAACTGTCTCTGGGACCACATATTTATAAGGGGAAGCTTTCTAAATAAGCACTTTGAAGATGCTCATTGATGGGGGAAGCAATGGGTGGATCCTCAATCATTCATTTTATCTTTGGGTCATTCCACCTCAATTCAACAGGACCTTCCCGCATGACCATCTCTGATTTGCTTGATATTTTTTTCTTTTGAACTTTGACTATAATGTAGTAACTTTGGGCAATATTAGCCTGGTACTAGCAATAACTTCGGATTTATAAATTTTTGAAAAAGTGCCCGTACGGCCATTTTCGTGACATTCCTAACGCTTTTAAAATTATTACCATTTTTGAGGGGCTGTATCTTTGAAACCGTACAAGCTAGAGAGCTGATTTTTTTTAATGCTGTTAGTCCTGTATATGCACTCCTTACGGGGTCAGTTTCAGGTGTCTATTCATTGCTGTTTGTTTTAAAATAAATTTCAAACATCCAAAATAAATTTCACTCGCTCTGTGCGGTTCACATTTCAAGTCCCCATTTGGACCCCTTGTAATAGTAGCTGAGACTTACTTTTTTTGTTGAACAATCTCCTTCTCTTATAGAATAAAAATGCATAAAGAATTTGCAGAAACAATTGTATTTTAGTTCTCATATGACCCAGCAAAAAACGAATTTTGCATTTTATTGTCGATATTCAATTGGCAATTGACAAAATATGACAAGATGTACCAAAAAACTAAATATACTACCAGAAAGGTAATGACAATATCTGTTTATATACAAAGTTTCAAGTTGGTACTAAGTCTCTAAGTTACCTAGAAAAAATTCTGAAATCGAGCATTTTTGCCGTTTTTTTGAAATTTCAAGAATATGCTTGTTTTGTGTGCAGAACTTTAAATTTCACAAATGGCAAATATCTTGATATGGAATCTTGATATGGAATGAGGATCAGTGAAGAAAAACATTTAGCTGCAGAAAGTGATGGTTGATAATAATCGAGAGTGACAAGTTCAAAAGTCTCGGCAGCACTTCTTTTTGTAGACCCAAGTACAAGCATGGCCCACCTGCAAGTCTCCATGAAGTGCTGTAGAGACCACTCCAAATCAACTTTAAGGGTTGCAAATTGAACTGCAGAAAAAAAAAATTGGTTAATAATGCAATCAAGTGCAAAAAACTGGGCATTTTTTCTTGTGATGCAGACAGATGTTTGCTTCTGATGGGAGTCCATCAAATCCACACCTGTGAAGCAGCATTTCTCCGTCATGTTCGGGTAAATCCTGTACATTGATCAACTCCTTTGGACTGTAAGAAAATAATTATGATAATATGAGGTATTGTACACTACTCCTGCATCACTTAATTATATGAATAAAGGAATGAACATCAAGCTGGCACATAATAAAACCAAAATTATACTGACCGTTTCAGACTTTGGACAAAGTCCAGTTTATGGCAATCCTGTTCTGAACAAAGTTTTTTTTTTTCCCAACTGTACAAGTATCCAAGTTCTCTGCCATCTTCAAAGATTTCACATTGCTGCATTTGATTTTGAAGCTTGGTCTACAATGGCTATTGATCAACTGAACAGCTCACTGAATTTTCTGATGACATAAGCATGATGTCATGCACTGAATGCCAAGGCACTTGTGTTACTACAAGTTCTATATTTACACATTTATTAATATGTTAAAACCTCAGCTGTGGCTATTCAGCATAGCACTACCAGTACTGGTAATTTTGCTACACAATTGATCATGTTTATCTAGTATAAATAACAAAACACTTTTGCTTGAGTCATTCACCAAACTTTCACACAGCATGGACAGGGAGGAATAAAACATGCAGCAAACTATTTTGTTTGAAAGGCCTTGTCCATTTGAGATCAGCAAACATGTCCAGACAAGACAATACAATGCAAAAGTACAGCCTGTATACTGAAATGTACATTGAAAACTTTCTCTGGTGATATTCTACAAGTTCTCAATAATTCGAAAAACGGCAAAAATGCTCAATTTAAGAATTTTTTCTAGGCAACTTAGAGACATAGTACCAACTTGAAACTTTGTATATAAACAGATATTGTCATTACCTTTCTGGTAGTATATTTAGTTTTTTGGTACATCTTGTCATATTTTGTCAATTGCCAATTGAATATCGACAATAAAATGCAAAATTCGTTTTTTGCTGGGTCATATGAGAACTAAAATACAATTGTTTCTGCAAATTCTTTATGCATTTTTATTCTATAAGAGAAGGAGATTGTTCAACAAAAAAAGTAAGTCTCAGCTACTATTACAAGGAGTCCAAATGGGGACTTGAAATGTGAACCGCACAAAGCGAGTGAAATTTATTTTGGATGTTTGAAATTTATTTTAAAACAAACAGCAATGAATAGACACCTGAAAACTGACCCCATACAGAGTGCACATACAGGACTAACAGCATAAAAAAAATCAGCTCTCTAGCTTGTAGGGTTTCAAAGATACAGCCCCTCAAAAATGGTAATAATTTTAAAAGCGTTAGAAAATGGCCGTACGGGCACTTTTTCAAAAATTTATAAATCCGAAGTTATCGCTAGTACCAGGCTAATATTGCCCAACTTTACTACATTATAGTCAAAGTTCAAAAGAAAAAATAAATCAAGCAAATCAAAGATGGTCAAGCGGGATTTTTTTTTTCTAATCTGCTGATTTGAGGTGGAATGACCCCTTTACAAGAAGGTGGTGATGACTGACAAGAAATAATTTCAGAAGTGGCTGCTGTGTTGAAAACCTTTCTACTGCCCCTTTACCTTGAGATGTGCCTACCTGATTGGCATTGGTAACTGTGAACAGGAAAAGTAAAAGTTGTTCTGAATACATCACATATTATTTCTAAACCTTCATCCCTGTTGTAGAAAAGTACAACATTGGTCATTTGATTTTACAAATCTCATAAATTTCATATTGGAAAAAAATCACAGCATACTCACCATTGTCAGTCTGTGGATGTGTGGCAGGATCTTCTTCCTCGACCTCACTCTCCTCACTTTGCTCAACATCAGTCAACTCCAGGTTATCTGACAAAAGGAATTATATTAACTTGACAAATTATGAGGATGAAAAGCTATAGATTGCCTACAGACACAATGTCCCATTTTGCTACGTCAAGTATTTGTTGAAGATAGTTAAAATTGTTGTAACTTTAAATGGTAGTACCTTCAATTTCCATCTCATCAAGTGTTTTGCCTTGAAGATTTGCAAAAGACCCTTTCTCCATGGCAAGCAGTAGTTTTGGTATTTTGGCCAGCTGGGTTGTCACCTCTGGAAGTCTGTAGGACTCTCTACGGACACGAATATCATGGCCAAGGAAGTCAGCAACTTGGTCCAACTCGTGATTCCTGAGGTTAAGGACCTGTGATAGCGTCGCAACATGTTTTCGTAACTGTGTCGATCTAAAGAGTTCCGGGTTCTTAGCCCCACATTCATTTGCATGAAGTCTTAGACAGTCCTGTCCTCTGTAAGGGGTCAGACAATGAGGTCTTGTGAAGAGGAATGGGTTTTCCTCTGGAATGCCACAGTCTTTTCTTTTATCTATTAGGTGTGTTAAAGCATTAATCATGTCTGGTGACGGCAATACAGCCACCTTTCATCCTCTTTTACCCCTGATTTCCACACAACTGAAGTGGTTACAGAGTTTGAGTTCAAATTTTGTGTGTCTAACAGCAACATCTTCATGTAAGGCACTTGTGTCCCTCTCAAGAAAGCCTTTCAGTTGCATTTTCGAAACTTCTCCACGACGCCGGTTAAATAGGATTATGTTTGCCATAGTTGCTTTACACAGTTCACCATATGATTGTGGTGATGACATCTTTTCCAAGTTCTTCAATGCTTCTACTGCTGTCTTCTCAAGATGTTGGTGAAGACGTTGCACATCTTTTATGAAAGGCAGCGTGAAAGACTTGTTAAAGTGTCTCTCATTCAACGTAGTTAAAGCAATGAGTGAAACAAGTTCAGACCACTTTTTAGTATACAGGGTTTTGAAAGTCTGCATTGACTTACCAGCTCACCATCTTCTGCCATTAGCGCTTTGGAGTGTACAGTGTCACTTATCTTCTGCAATGAGTGACCCAACTTCAGCGCAAGACTTGGAGTTTGGTAGCAGTGCTTCTCTTCATTAAACCCAGATACTTTCTTGACAGCCTGAACAACCACTTAAAAATTTGCAGGTCTTACAGCATCCTCAAGAGTATGTATTGAGAAGTCTTTGCGAAGTGTCAGCAGAAGTCTTCCAATTTCTCTGAGTTTCTGTCGAATGTAGTCATATTTGGTGGGATCATGTCCATATTTGTTAAAAAATGACTGAGCCAGCTGAAGAATGCAGAAGTCACTGTAGCAGTTATGTCATCATCTTTCATCGTAGTGAACAGCTTCCAAACACCTGGTGATACCTGTTGACACAGAGCCAAGTCAGACATAGTGGCCAGAGACAAGACCCTGGTTCTTCCAATGTCTGAGTTGGCTTCAACTTGTTTTGAAGAACATTCGAACATGTCACCACAGATCTCTTCTAAGATATAGTGCTTGGCAGTGCATACAGTGCACGTAGTCTTTAGCATTATAATTGTTCTTGGCTGTGCGTCTAGGTTTTAGCTATCCAGCTCCACTTGATACAACCTCTTTGTTGAGGTTGTAGTTTCCCTTGTTGCATAGCTTAATGAGCATTTTCAGCTCTTTGGATTTCTTTGGAAGACACAAAATTTGAGCAACATCAGCATGTGTCTTCTCATGAGTTTTTAAATGTCGTGTAAACTTTGTCTGTGGTTTTCCACAAATGTAGCAGTAAGTTTTATTTCTGAGAGAGGAGGATGTGTTCAAGATCTGCTTGCCCTCAGCTTCAACGCCATCCTTAAACACGTCTTCAGCATGACCATTTTTCCCAGCTTCAGCCTGCTGATTTGTGGCAATTGTATCATCAGGAAATGATCCTGCAGCTTCAGGAACCAAATTGCTCTCTTCATCTACAAGATGTTCTTGGTAGCGTCTTTTCTGTTTCGAAGCAGACTTACTTGTGGACACCTCAAAATTCTGTACTTCCAAATGTTTGCAACTCTTGAAAGCTCTGATCTGTCTTCCCATGAGCTGCTTGAACCACTGCAGGAATCAGGCACATATTCCTCTTTTGATGATGACACCAGACTTGAACTTTGTTCTTCAGAAGGCTAATAATAAAAAGAAAGTATTACTATTTTGTGAATTTGGAAATAATATTACTGAAAAATAATAAAGCTCAAACACTTACCACTGGCAGAGGTTCAGTGATGTTCTTCACATGTTTAACATAACAGGTTTTGTGCCAGGACTGGTAGCAAACTAGACAGAGAACATTAAGAAAGATTTAATAAAGTCAGTGTATGTACTTCACAACAGTGACAATTCTACAAAGGATGGTCATTTGTAGACCACTTTTTTTTTTATCTCAGATATCTTTATTGGGTTTTAGTTTTTTTTTTCACATATAACAACACATGTACATATATTCTTGTAGTGTACATTTTCAGAGTAGTCCAAAGTCGGCATGAACATAAACACCCCCCCCCACCCTCCCATCCCACACCTACAAACCATGATTCCTGAGTATTATTATTCCTGGAGTATTGTAGTGAACTGCTGGAAGTCAAGTATAGGGTTGCAAAATAAATAATAAGTATAAAATAAATTGCTAAACAAACAAGGAAACTAAGTAAGTAAAAGTACATAAGTAAAGGAGGCAGATTTAGACATTGACTGTCTCACACCCTGTAACTGACAAGAACAGACCGACAGGCAAAACATAGAAAAGAGGGGCGGACCCTTCACCCTGACTTTAAATTCTCAAAGTATTTAAGGAAAGGCCCCCATACCCTCTGAAACTTCCTGCTCGAGTCGCAAACTGAGTAGCGGATCTTTTCGAGGTCCAAACAGGACATGATGTCTCTTAACCACTGAGTGTGTGTGGGCGGGGCAGCATCCCTCCACCTTAATAGTACCGCACGCCTGGCCAAGAGCGAGGCAAAGGACAGCGCGCGGCTCTTGTTTGGAGTGAGGCGCGCGTCATCTTCCCCTGTGGTGCCGAACAGGGCAACCAGTGGGTTGGGCTCTAGCTCAAGATCAAGAATAAGGGACAAGGTGTGGAAAACATCTCTCCAGTATAATTCCAGGCTTGGACAAGACCAAAACATGTGGATAAGTGAGGCCTCGCCTCTCTTACATTTGTCACATAGAGGGTCAACATCAGAGTACATGTGAGATAATCTGACTTTAGAAATATGAGCCCTATGTACAACCTTAAATTGTAACAGGCAATGACGCGCACAGAGAGACGTTGAGTTTACCAGCCTGAGAATGGAGTCCCATACATCATTTGATAAATGGATGTTTAGATCTTGCTCCCAAGCAGTCCTAATTTTATCCAGAGGAGCCTGTTTTATGCCCATCAGTTTGTTAAAAATGATCGATATTAAACCCTTGCACGATGGGCGCAGATCAAGTAACATATCGGCGGTGGTGGCCCTGGTTGCCTCGGGGAAACTAGCCATCTGAGAGCGGAGAAAGTGTCTTGCCTGCAGGTATCTGAAAAAATTAGTGTTTGATAAACCAAACTTTTCCGACAGTTGTGTGAATGAAGCAAAGCTGTTATTAACGAAAAGATCTTTAAACTTCACTATGCCCCTCACGTGCCACTCCTGGAATGCAGAATCAGATAATGCAGGTAGAAAGAGAGGATTAGACAGAATAGGACCAGAGAGAGAGAAATCATGAAAACCAAAATGCTTCCTGAACTGAGCCCACACCCTAATAGTATGCCAAACCGTTGGACTATCAGTCCATTTACCCGGGGGGAAAGGTAGTGAGGACCCAAGTAGAGCCAAAATGGAAACATTTCGGACAGAACTTAACTCCATCTTTACCCATGTTGGACAGTCAGCACGATCGAAGAAGTGCGACCAGAAAGTAACACAACGTATATTAGCAGCCCAATAATAAAAACGGAAATTAGGCAGTGCCATACCTCCATCTTTTTTGGATTTTTGAAGGTGAACTTTATTTAGTCTAGGGCGCTTGCCCCTCCATATATAGGCTGATATAATTGAGTCCAATGAGTTAAAGAAAGACTTGGGAATGAAGATTGGTATAGATTGAAAAAGATATAGAAACTTAGGGAGGATGTTCATTTTAACAGAGTTAATCCGGCCCACCAGGGACGTAGATAGAGGAGACCAGTGCATCAAGCTCTCTTTCACATGGTTCAATAGAGTGTAAAAGTTTTCTTTGAAGAGACACTTATGTTTCCTTGTGACCGTAACGCCAAGATAAACAAATTTATCTTCCACAACCTTAAAGGGGAGACTGGTATATTTTAAAGAGAGTGCCCCTGCATTCACAGGAAAAAGTTCGCTCTTATGTAAGTTTAGTTTGTACCCCGAAACCTGGCCAAATTGAGTAATTAAGGATAGCATTACAGGTACAGAGGTGTCAGGGTATGATATGAAAAGTAAAAGATCATCAGCGTATAAAGACACTTTATGTTCAATTCCCCTCCTCAAAATTCCTGAAATACCTTTACAGCTACGAAATGCTACTGCCAGGGTCTCTATAGTCAGATCGAAGAGCAGAGGGCTTAAAGGGCACCCCTGACGGGTTCCCCTATAAAGATTGAAAGGTTGAGAGCGTTGAGAATTGGTTAGGATAGAAGCAGTTGGACATGTATATAATAGTTTAACCCAACTAATGTAGTTTGGGCCAAAACCAAATTTTTCCAATACTGCAAATAAATATTTCCACTCCACACGGTCAAACGCTTTCTCTGCATCTAGAGAAAGGACACATTCTGGGATTGCCTCTGAGGGGGAGTACAAAATATCAAATAAACGACGTATATTAAAATAAGAATGGCGGTTTTTAATAAAGCCAGTCTGATCTTCTGATATTATTTCTGGTAATATACCCTCTAGTCTACGGGCCAAAACCTTTGCTAAAATTTTTGCGTCAACATTTAGTAAGGAGATTGGCCTATAAGAAGAGCACTCTGTTGGATCTTTACCTTTCTTTACAATAAGACTAATGCACGCCTCATATAGTGATGCTGGGAGTTTGCCTTGCTTGAAAGAGTCTGATAACACTAAACATAGATGAGGGGAAAGTAACGAAGAAAATCTTTTGAAAAACTCTGCTGGGAACCCATCGGGTCCAGGGGATTTCCCAGATTGCAACAAGGAGACAGCAGCTGCTATCTCCCCCTGTGATATAGGCTCATCTAATCTGGCCTTATTGTCTTGGGTGAGTGTGGGGACCTCCAAATGACCTAGAAAATTTTCCATCAGCGTACTGTCATTTGGGAGGTCAGAGGTGTAAAGTCGAGAATAAAAATTCCTGAATGTGTCATTGATTTCAGAGGGATCTGAAGTGATATTACCATCGTCCATCTGGATTTTTGTGATGTGCTGTTTTGATTTAAATCCCTTTAGCTGATTAGCTAACATTTTCCCAGATTTATCGCCATGAATATAGAACAGGCTTTTGCTCTGCAAAATTTGGCGTTCAATTGAATGCGTTGAGAGGAGATCCAATCTAGTTTGAAGTTCCACACGTTTTTTATATAGTTCAGGGTTCTTAATTTGAGCGTATCTTTGATCCACTTCTTTAATCTGATTAAAAAGATCTAGTCGTTCTCTCTGCGCTCTCTTTTTCATATTTGCGCTAAAAGAAATAATTTGTCCCCTTAGGTAAGCTTTGAGAGCATCCCAAACGTTCAGGCTGGAGGTTTCAGATGATGCATTTGTATCAAAGAAAAAGGTTATCTGCTCCTCCATAAACTTCACAAAGTCATTATTGGACAATAAAGTTGAGTTAAAACGCCAATGTCTCTCTACAACAGGGAGGTCAGGGAGGGTCATGGACAGCACCACCGGGGCATGGTCAGATATCACTATACTCTGATAGTCACAATAGCGGGTGAATGGGATCAATTGGTTGTCAATAAGAAAATAATCGATCCTAGAGTAGGTATGATGGGAATGGGAAAAGAATGAATACTCCCTCTTGTTTGGATGGAGATATCGCCATATTTCTGTGACACCATAGTTATCTAAGAAGGATTGGATAAGTGACGCAGATTTGCTCATTATACCAGGGTTAGAAGAGGACCGGTCAAGCACGGGATCGAGCCAACAATTAAAATCCCCACCAAGTATGAGAGAGTATGAGCCCAGATCAGGAAGAGAAGAGAAGAAACCCTTTAGAAAACCCACATCATCCACGTTTGGGGCATACACATTGGCTAACACTACCGTAGTATTATACAGTTTCCCAGAGACAATAATATAGCGTCCATTTGTATCTGATATTACGTTATGGTGTTCAAAGGGAATATTCTGGTTAATGAGAATGGAGACTCCTCTGGCTTTAGCCTGAAAAGTAGAATGGAAATGCTGCCCCGCCCACCGCGACATCAAACGTGAATTGTCAGAACCGCGAATGTGTGTTTCTTGTAAAAAAGCGACAGCTGTTCCAAATTGTCTAATGTGTGAAAAAACCCTTCTCCTTTTAACAGGGTGATTTAAACCCTTGACATTCCAGCTCAAGAAATTTAGGGAGCTAGCCATTCTCTCTAATAGAGAAGATGGGTAGGTAAGCACAGGTGGTATTAATACTCCAGGTATCAGTCCCAAAATAGCAAAACAAACTCAAAATGCCACAAACGTTATGTATGTGGCCAGGGCTTATACAAGCTTCCAGAACAGTGTAGGTGCTGAGAAACCTCCCTCCCCAGAACAAGACAGCTGCCAAAGAACAAAGCAGCAAGCTCTTCATAACTTCCATTCCAAACAGATAAATCGTCCTGTAGTACCATCTTCAGCTCCCTCATAACACAGAACATCAACTACACTCCTATGTTAACATCTCTTTTCGATAACACACCCCTATAGGGGAAAAGGCAGTGCCTCATTGGGTATCATATATGGCCCTGAATAATGTACAGAACACCGCATGTATAAACTGCTACTCTAAGAAAGAAATAATAATAATAAGGTGGAAATAAAATTCCAATGAACAGTGTTATACTGACCAAGATGGGATGTTCTGCTGACTTTAACAGAGAAGAAAAAAAAAACTCACATCGCCGCTACTTTAGTTGTCATGGTAAACTTGACTGTCACGGCGGAGACACGGGGACCCCGTCTCTAGATATAAGGGGGGAAACGAGGTATGATAGCGGACCAACAAAGAGGTTGAGAACCAAAATAATTCACCAGCCACAGTCACGAAGCAGTCCTTTATGATGTGCGTGGAGCATCTGGGAGGCCGTCGAGGTATCCCCGTGCCTCATCCACCGAGCGCAGCCACTTCCTCTCTCCGCTGGAAAGTGTGATGCGGAGCCGGGCAGGATACAGTAGTGAGGGCTTGAGTCCTCGATCGTAGAGCTCCGACATCACTTCCCTGTATTCGGCGCGCTGGCTCAAAACTTCTGGGCAGTAATCCTCCACGACACGGATCTGCTGACCGCGGTAGCTCAGCTTACCCCTCCGTCTAGCCTCACGAATCAGAAGATCTTTTATCTGGTAACGGTGCAACCGGAGAATGACCGGCCGCGGTCTCTGTCCTGGGGCCGGCTTGGGTGCCAGTGAACGGTGGGCTCTGTCAATCTCCGGCGGGGAGGGAAGCATCTCCGTCCCGAAAACCTCACGCAGCAGATCAGCAAAGAATTCAGTAGGTCGCCCTCCTTCAGTGGACTCCGCTAGGCCGAGGATGCGTAGGTTTTGCCGTCTGCTCCGTCCTTCCAGATCTACGACTTTAACGGTTAGCTTGGAGTTGTTTTCACGTAGGCTGGAGCAGGCGTTTTCCAGCTCACTGACGCGCTGGTTCAGGTCTTCTGAGGCAAGCTCCAGAGAACTCAGACGCTGGCCATGGTCTTCTACGGTGGACCGAACTTGGTCGAATTTTGTTTCCAGCAAACTGAAGGAGGACCTGAAGTCTGTAGCTAATGCCTCACGGTGCTGGTCCAGTAGCGCCGAGATAGCCTCCATCGTTAAGCTAGTCGACGAGTCGTCTTTTTTCCCAGCTTTGCCACTCTTTGAAGCCATTTTAAATTAGGTGTGAGTGAAATAAAGTAGTTGTGCAAATTCTTCAATACTTTGGTCGTGAAATAAATGAGTGAAGGAGTGAAAAGTTTGAAACAAGCTGGAGCACGTATGCGATGCGTCTACTCCATGCGGCAGCCACAGGAACTCTCGTAGACCACTTTTTTGAGTCCCATTATTGGAAATAATGTAAGTAAGTGCAGTTGTAAATGATATAAATTGGAGTTTAAGTAAATTGATTATCATCACAACGGTCCATTTTTTTTTTTTACAACAAATACATTTGATTAAATTGATTACTAGATCACAATGGAGATGTTCACCAGAGTTTAACATTTTTGTTAGATCTAGCCTTTTAAAGGGCACCTGATTGATGCATTGAGAGGCTAAAAATTGTATCATGTTTTATAAACAAACATGGGGAAAAAAACAGTTTTTCATGTGTTTTGGCACCTTATTTCAGAGGCAGTAAATAGCACAAAAAGAATTAGTTGCCCTTTGTAATAATATATATGTTCTTTGCATGTGCAGACTTCTTTTTTCTATTGTATTCAAGGGATATAGCAAACTAATTACTTCTTTTGGTTGAATGTCACTACTAACCAGATAAATGGCAGTCAGCAAACCATGTGTATGTGGAAAAGTATGGGAGTCATGATGGCAGACAATGTCTTAAATATGGATGTTGCTCTGAAAGTCCAACTAATTCTGAAATGGGGATGTTGCACCTACATCTTCAACTTAGCAGAACAGAATCAGCACAGATTCGATGTGTCAACAGAAGATTAGTGTCACCAACTCAGTACCAAACCAAATGTTACGAAAGTATAGTCAGATTATAAATTTTGTGATTCTCTTAAAGTGCTTCTGTGATTTCATGCTCAACAGATTAGGACAGACACTCAAAATCAAACTCACCTTTACATCTCTGTCCAATCCATTTCAGAGGTGCAAATGGTCCTTCACATATGGCACATTTTTCTAAACTTCTTATCTCTTCCGAGACCAAGTCATGTTCACAGCTCTGTTGACCAAAAAAGTGCAATTAGAGGATCACATTAATTTATCCTAACTGACACTTAATTCAAAACACCTTTTATTTATCAGGTATTGAATATCACAATGTATTTGGTATGTACTGTGGTACTATTTGAAACAAGTAAAAGATCAAAAGATATTTAGTGAGTTTGTATTTATCTCTCATAGTTGTTTAATACAACTATGTACAGTGTGATAAAAGCACCTATTAAAAAAAGTATAGATTGTTGACATGCAACTCAAAAAATTAGAATATGAGAATGACATAGAAAGATAAATCTACCTTATCAGTGATGTCCAGGATTGAGAAACACATAGCCACATCAGCAGGCTCCTTAGACATCAAGCAGACAAAGGACAATCACTGAATGTGAGTTTGTTTCAATGTACAAAGCTCACAGTCCTCCTAATGTCTGAACCTGGCCAGTTGAGTATTACACAGCACCTGTGTGTCTACACACTACTAAAGACAATTTGAAAGACTTGATCATTTCAAAATAAAGTCAACAATTTACCTGGTCAGTGTTGCCACTGAGGGAGTTGCATATGCCCACGTCAGCAAACTGACAAGGCATCTCTTTGGAAATCTAAAAGGAAAGGACATTGTTTGGCACATTGTTTAGGCTCAGGGGGGCTCTGGCTCCAGTTTGTGGATTTTGAATTGGGGGGGTTAACGCAGCTCCCTATTAACTGCGAAAACTAAGGGATCACTGTAATGAACTGCTATTCTACCTAAACAAAAAACTGGTTAACTTGTGTGGAGGAAATTTTTATTTGGTTTATTTCATCTTGTAATTTTGTCATCTAACAATATGTTTAAAAGTGATTTGTCTGTGTCACACGAGACCAAATGTCTGACAAAAGGCAAGCACGGGGGTCGGCTGTGGCTCATTGATCTAGGAGACACGGCAGGGGGTCAGCTGTGACTTCCTAAATTCAATTAGCATCAACTAAATAACTTCTTGATCAAGGGATTGTTTAACGTTGCTAAACTCAATCCGTCTGTTCTCAACAAAATGCCTCTGTATGACATCCCTAAACTCAATCAGTCTGTTTGAAGGCAAATGGCTAAGGCAACTGTCTCTGCCTCCACCACCACCTGCTGTGTCTACACTCTGTATGCAAACCTGTAACACCTTGCTGTCTTGGTATAAAGATCAGCCTCATCTTTGTATCTGGAGAGTCATCAGCCAGCACTCTGCGGAGTGGTGGCTGGTCTCTCTCCTTGTGCGCACAAGTATCTGTATGTCTGTCTTTTTTCTTTGTAATAAATTCTATTCTGATTTTCTCATCAAGATCGGATCTTATTTTTTTTTCAACAACAGTTTGGCGCTGCAAAGTAGGGTCCCTCGCTTGGCCGTCTGGACGGAGTGACCAGAGACCGAGAACCTCAAAAGTGCTGTTGAGATGGGAGGGCTGACTCACTGCGTCCTGACTGCCAACGCTGGGATCCAACGAACTTAAGTCCTACAATCTGATCTGGTGAGAAATTCATTTTCAAAAACACATTTGGTCTCGAAAAGGTTCAGATCTGAGGTGGTTCAGCATTCTCCTTGGCATTTGGGGAAGGTCAGTCTGCAGGAGTAACTGCGACTGGTTAGTTTCTGAGATCTATTCTGAAACGCTCCTTCTGTAAAGTAACTCAGAAGGTTAGGCTTTACTGTTTGGGGCAGGCAAACAGATTTTGCAAAGACGTTTGCAATCTTAGCAAGAGTGTGCACACTGACTCATGAAGGAATGAGTTCTGGTAAATCCAAACCTCTTTTCTGTTCCTCAGAGATCCAATGTGGAATAGGTGAGAGAAAGAAACGGCCGTGAGAGTGTTGAATGTCTGGACTCAGAAATATGGGTTCGTCGAGTTTGAATGAGTTGGAAAGACTGAATGAGAAATTTACTGAAAGATTTGTGTAAAAGATTTGGAAGAATGTGAAACATAGCGCTTTGTTTTAAAAATAGGAGTGAATGTATCTTTTATTGTTGATTCTGATGCTATTCCGCATCTCTGACCCCTGCGCATGCGCAACAATATATATATATATATATATATATATATATATATATATATATATATATATATATATATATATGTGTGTGTGTGTGTGTGTGAGTATATATATATATCTATATCTATATATATATATATATATATATCTATATATATCTATATATATCTATATGTCTATATCTATATCTATATATCTCTATATATCTCTAGGTTTATTTTTGATACGTTAAGTGTTGTATGTATGTCCTGTGCTTTGTCTGTCTCACTAAGCCCCAGAACAGAGACAGTTGTTGTCCAACACTGATACCCCCCCCCCCCCTTTTTTTTTTTTTTACTCATTTGCTTTTGGCCAAAGCAATTTACAGTGATGCGACCTAGACTTTTTTTTTTGTAAAACTGTCAGGACTGAAAGCCAGTCCTGATTTCAAAGTTTGTGTTTTCTCTCTCTCCTTAAGGTGTACAGACAACAATCATGTAGTACTGTATGCAAATCAGTGAAACCGGTTTCCATGGCTGCTGTTACTTCTTCTCACAGCTTCCTGTCTGAGGAACAGACAGCAGCCATCCCCCATCCTTACGGGACGTCCCCTCAGATCTCTAAGCCCAGAGTAAATATGTTAGTCTAAAAAAACAAAACAAACTGTGACCCTGTTGTTATTCCTGTTGTTGTGATTTTGTACTAAACTTCTCTGTGCTTGAAGCCCCTTTATCTTCTCTTGTTCATGGAAAAGTCTAGCCTCCAGACCTTACCCCCCAAAGGCAGAGAAATTAACTGAAAAAGGCTCTTCAAACAGCTCCCACGTTAGGCCTTTCCTGATCCGGAAAGACTTCTCATCCCCCGACAGCCAGATGCCTCAGCAGGTAAAAGCAGCTCTTCCTGAAAAGCAGCTCTTCCTGAGACCAGCAGACACCCCTGCTCACGAGTCACCCATACGGCGGTAACAGTTGCTGAGAGAGCCACTTGGACCCATGCTAGCCAAATGCAAAAGGTGCCAGAATCCACTGGTGACCTCCCTCCGGCTATAAATCACCCAGCATCAGAGTAGACGCTCTACTCCACCTATCACCAGCCGAAAGTCATGTCCTCACCAACTGAGTGGACATCTCAGTTGAAGGGATGAGTGCTGATCAGGCCTATGGCAGCACTCTGAGCAACATGCTCCAACATGGGTGCTTTGTTCTGCTTGGTGAGTGACATTGGCTCAGACACGGACAATGGCAGCCTGTTGGACTGACAGGTTGTGGACTATTTGGCTCAAAATGCCCTTGATTTGGATTACTCGTCATTTGGCCTGTTTCCTGGGGGTCAGGAGGTCATTCAAGATTGCTGCATAACAAAAGATCTCACACTGAACGTAGCAGCACTTTTATGTGGTGTCAGCTCATGACACACCCCACCATCGCCGCTCTCCAACTGACCCACATGACTCAATCTGGGGCTCAGATGTCCCACCTGACAGGAAACTCTGGTCAAACACTTTTTTCCACTTGATGGAAAAACTCATGCTCTGCCTGTAAACTGTGAACTACAAGCTGGACGAATTCACCAAGGACTATGTGGTTGCCCTTAAAGGACTCTGCTTGCGGACCATGCGTCCTCCTCTGGCTGGCTTTCATTGCTAGCTGGTAACAGCTAAAAGGTCTCTCCTGCTGCGGATTATGACCTCAGTCATCATTGTTGTTTTTTCATGCAGCATTATTCCCTTAGTCAAGAACTGTCTAAGATGATTTCCCATCCAGTTTTGGATCTGTATACCCCATGTTCCCTCAACAAATCCCATGGACTCTATTTTCTAATCCTCCCTCATCACCTGGATATTATGACGATTCATCAGAATGGCTCTGACAACGACTCCTTTGTGTGATCGTCCGTTTTCCAACACTGAATATTATTGTCCATATTCATAAGTCGAACATTGTTTCTGTTTTCAATCATGTTTATGATAGTGATCATTGAATCTCAGTGAATTTGGTGACCTAATGTTACAGTTCATGGATGTTATTGTGTGATTAATATAAAACATATCAATGTTTCATTATAATCAAAAGAGGGAAATTGTGGAGGAAATTTTTATTTGGTTTATTTCATCTTGTAATTTTGTCATCTAACAATATGTTTAAAAGTGATTTGTCTGTGTCACACGAGACCAAATGTCTGACAAAAGGCAAGCACGGGGGTCGGCTGTGGCTCATTGATCTAGGAGACACGGCAGGGGTCAGCTGTGACTTCCTAAATTCAATTAGCATCAACTAAATAACTTCTTGATCAAGGGATTGTTTAACATTGCTAAACTCAATCAGTCTGTTCTCAACAAATGCCTCTGTATGACATCCCTAAACTCAATCAGTCTGTTTGAAGACAAATGGCTAAGGCAACTGTCTCTGCCTCCACCACCACCTGCTGTGTCTACACTCTGTATGCAAACCTGTAACACCTTGCTGTCTTGGTATGAAGATCAGCCTCATCTTTGTATCTGGAGAGTCATCAGCCAGCACTCTGCGGAGTGGTGGCTGGTCGCTCTCCTTGTGCGCACAAGTATTTGTATGTCTGTCTTTTTTCTCTGTAATAAATTCTATTCTGATTTTCTCATTGAGATCGGATCTATATTTTTTCCACAACACTTGCTAGTTTTTTAATCTAATTCAGTCCATTTTGACAGAGGTTTTTCTGGGGTTTATTTGTTTTTTTTTTGCATACTGTTGTCAGAAGGTGTCAGTGACTCAGGTTATTTTTCAATGCTGATACAGTTTTAAGCTCTGTGTGGGGCTTGATGCACACTTTGATAAACTGTGAAAATATCAATAATGCTGCAGTGGCACTAGAGAGCAAAAACATAAATTCCTACATAGTGGGGCTTTAAGTTTTCCTATACGAGTATTCTGGGATTGTGCTTGTCTCCTTTGGGATCTACAAAAGAATTTATGCCTAACTATGTTTTCATAGTACTGTAAAAAAGAAACAGACAGGAGTACTATGGCAACTCACCTTTAAATGAATCGATGTATTTTATGTCAAATCCATCCTTGTCTTTACCCAAAGATGAAAAATAGGTAGCTTCCTGTTTAGGATTTCTTTTGGCTCTCTGTGGCCTTGTTGTCGCCATCTCCTGCAAAGACCAGATGTTAATGTCTGAAGCTACTCCATATTATATAATGTGATTTATATCAGATTTTATAAAATGGTTGAGGGTAACTTTTGCATTTTGTGAGATGACAGATTATTTTGAGGGCAAAGAATGAGAAATTGAGAATTGAATGAGACAACAAAAGGTGGAAATTGTATAACAGTGCATCAGTAAGTCATGCCAGTCTAACCTGCAGAGTATTTTCAAACACAGCCAAGTTTGTGCATTAGCATCTAAGAACAAAAACTTAGTGAAGCATCACATTTTTATTTAATGCTTGTCTCACAATCTCAACCACACGCTCACTAAAAAGAGACACATGCACATTGTGTTTGCTGCAAAATACCTAGGCGTGGGGAAAGGTGTCAGGCTCATGGTCCAACAATTCAGGTTTAAAGTTAAAGTGAGGTAAACAAAGGTAAATACCAGAATATAATAATTTTAACATATGTATTGTGATAAACTGAATGAGAATGTCCACAATGTACATTTACCCCACAATGAAGAATCCAAATCAGTTAGTGAGGCATAAGTATTCACATTAGAGGTATATCTATATCATCATTTACCATCTGGCAATAGGGCTTAGTCATGGTGGATAAAATGAAAAAGGAAAAACAGCAAGTGCAAGCAAAGAATGAGTATTTGTAGAAAATGGCTCTAATTAAGTAGTTTAGGTCCCTATGAAATTCTAAATAGACAGTAAACTTCTCTAAAAAATTGATTTTTGGATTTTAAAAAAGCAGATTATATGCTTTTTAAGAGTATAAAAAATTAGATAATCTACCAATTCAATGTCCAGTGCTTGCAAATATTTGTATTCTGTACTTGTGCATATAGAAAGTAAAGCCAAAAGAGAATATAAATTAGGCCAACATGAGAAGATGCACAGGTGGATGAAATTACATCATCATCATTTGATGAATGGTTGTTGTTTTTTCTTTTTTTCACTGAGGCCTCTAAACCTGACATGATATTTGCACTAAACCGCAATAATACAACTGTTTCAATTCATCTGTGATTAAAAGAACCACGGAGAAAAGTCTCTGTAAAGCCAAATGTCTTCGACGGTGTGACTAAGACGCACAAATGAAACTGCCGCCATTCAAGGGCTCGCTCACTAATAACAAACTAAACTGCTACTAAATAAGATGCTTCGGCGTTTCCAACCTTTGTCAGATAATCTGAACCATTTTTCCTAGCTGCTAAAGAGACAAAATATACTTACTACAGTTGTATAAAAGTGCCTTACCTGCTTCACTGCACCTCCAGCAAAGTAGATGAGATGTAATTAATTAGCGCAGCTGGGCTTGCATGTGGACAGCCGGCGGACTGTACCAAAATGTTGTTAGAGGAGGGGTTGTCGGAAAAAGAGGAGAGGTTCTCTTTTTCTAAAGAGAACAAATTGGGATTTATTCAAGAAACCAAGGGAAGAATTTACTATGAGGGATATTTTTGCTGTTTGATTTCAGCCAAATACAATAAATACTTTATTAAAAAGTTGAGTTTTATTTGAGGCACAAGTCAAATGGTATCTCCCACTTGAAAACTGCATTCACCATACTTTTTTGCCCTTAACAATTAGTCCAGTCAAATGAAGTCACATTCATTTCTAAAGGGTATTTCATACACATAAGCAGGCATCATATAAAAAAGTATAATATAATACAATGTAGTCTTATATCCTCCTGAGAATTAAAGAACAAATTGTCTAAATTTCTTTTTTGTGTTTTCCTATCTATTTGGGCCTAAAAAAAAAACCCTTACAATTTAAATTTTTTGAATATATTTTTAGTTTAAATAGAGGACAACAGGACAACTGACCTGGATCCAATCATATTACAGAAATCACTACACCTTTTTAAATTAATGTCAATGATGTTCAAAGTTTCTTTAATTGTTCATGCTGACATCACCAAATCAATATCAATATGATGAAAATAACTGAAGTATGGAAGATAAGCCTACTTACCTTAACATTTCCTTCTTGCCCTGCCTCAGAATGTCTCACAATGAATGAATGACCTTAGTGCACATGTGATTTTGTTTACAAATTTTGGAAGGTTTTGTAAAAGAACCCACTAGAAAAAAAAAATCAACATGTCTGTAAACTTGTGAAGTTCATACAGAAATCTCTGTGACAAGAAACTAGTACTGGTATACCAAATATGAAATTTTTAACACTGAGTTATTGTCAGCTGTCTTTCAGTATGTGGAGCAGCTGACCACTGACCGACAGATTTTTAATGAATCTAAACAGTGTCAATTTCAGGCCAAAGAGAGGAATCCCATGGTGATAATAATACGTGTGTACTGATAACTAGAAAAACACGACTTTCTTCCTCTTAAAATAATGATCCCTGGCCATACAACTCAGGCATTATGTAATCACTTTATCAGTGACAGTCAAACATTTGACCATGCAAATCAGCCTGCAACATTATCTGATATATAGCTCTGACCCTTTTTGGAAAACTGTGTTTAAATCAATGGTACACACCTTTTTACAGAAACATGAATTATAAGGACATTGTAAGAATTAGCAGGACCTTTCTGCAGACAGCCAATCAGAAGCTCAGAATCATACACAAGTGTGAATTATTCATGAGGTCCTGCTATAACATCACCCAAACTATAGGGGTCACTGTGATGATACACAGATTATACACAAAGTCAGGTATTTGTGTACTAACAGGTCATCTCCGTTTTTTTAATATTTGGGGTCTACAGACCAATAGAAACACTTCTACGCTTTTAGAATTTTTTCCAAATTAGCAGGACACCAACCCTGTCCTGCTAATTCTAAATGTCCTTCTAATGTGGTGTGTATCCTGACAAAATGTCCTTTTAATACATAAATACCAACACACACACACACACACACACACACACACACATATATATACCTATAGTGCACATATACCTATAATGCAGACATGGACACTCTCTTCCCCTTTTAATGTTTGATTATGTTAGTTTAGATATCCTTTGGTATGGATATCAGGGTCTTGATTCAAATGTTTGTTCATTTTGATACATGTGTTAACAAATCCTGATATATTCTAATGAGAGAAGTTGTTTGTGGTTATTTTACACAGTTTTGTAACATTTGCTGGTTGCAGAGGTCTGTGCTCGGACTCACATCTTCTCTGTTGCTCTATAGCGCCACACCTGGTCACAGGCTGGCACGCATAGAACAGCCATTTTGAGACTGATTGTGCTGTTTAGTCCTTTTTTCTGATTTATCAGATGGTGCCCTGTTCATTTTATTAACTTTGTTAATACCCTTTTGGTTATTGGCAACTGTCCCTCAAGACAGTTGCTAATAACCCCTTTTTTTGACTAAACGAGCATGTTATACGGATTATTGCACAACAGAGCACACTGTTGGAATTGAAGAGACAGCATTAGGCTGGTTTAAGTCATACTTATCTGACAGGTTCCAGTTTGTCCATGTTATTGACGTTTCTTCTACACGGACTAGGGTCTGCTATGGCATCCCACAGGGTTCAGTGCTGGGACCAATCCTTTTCACTTTATACATGCTGCCCTTGGAAAAATTTATCCAGAGCCATGGCATAAACTTTCATTGCTATGCTGATGATACGCAGCTGTACTTATCCATGAAACAGAGGAAACAAAACCGTTGGCCAAACTTCAAGGATGTCTTAATGACATTAAGTCCTGGATGTCCTCTAACTTTTTGCTTCTAAATTCGGATAAAACAGAGGTTATTGTCTTTGGTCCCAAACACCTGAGGAATGGATTAACTGGGTTTACATTGGCTTCCAGCACAGCTGTGAAAAACCTTGGAGTCATTTTTGATCAGGATATGTCATTTAAGCAGCATATTAATCAGGTTTGTAAGACAGCCTTTTTTCATCTCCGAAATATTGCCAAGATTAGGAGCATCCTCTCCCAGGGTGATGCTGAAAAATTAATCCATGCGTTTGTCAGTTCTGACTTGATTACTGTAATGCGTTGTTAGCAGGATGTCTGAAAAGCTGCTGAGCTGCCAGCGAGGGTACAGGAAGCCGTAAGTGAGATTCTCTCCCGTGTTAGCCTCCCTCCACTGGCTCCGGAAAAATTCTGGCAATAAGGCCAATGGCCTAGCTCCTCATTATTACAAGACTTGATAACGCTTGCTAATAGAGCTTGCTCTCAGTGCGGGAACTTTAGAATATCCAAAAGTAATTTGGAGGAAGGCTTTCTGCTCCCAACCTTTTTTATGGAACCAGCTACCAGTTTGGGTTAAGGAGGCTGATGCCATCTCCATCTTTAAAACTAAATTGAAAACATTTCTGTTTAGTAAAGCCTACAGTTAGTCTAAACTATAGTGTGTAAGGGCTAATAGTTATAGCCATAGTTGTAGGAGCTAAGACCAGAGTAGGCTCGTCTTAATTACAGCTTCGTCATAGCTATGCTGCTATAGGCCTACGCTGCAGGGGGAAACCAACATGGTCTACTGAGCGGTGTCTCCACTGCTTTTCTCCCTTCCTTCCCTTTCTTCCTCCCTCCCTTCCTCCTCCTCCTCCAGCTCATTCCATAGTTAATTAGGAGCACCTTGTTACTGTAACTGTGCTCCATTTTCTTTTATTTCCTGTAGTTTGTTGTGTTGTTTTCCTCCTTTTTTCTCTTTTCTTTCTGTATGTTTGCAGGCCAGAGTTTCCTGAGTTGCATGCTGACTTGCAGTTCCATCCTCTGTCCATCCCAGCGTTTACCTCCACCTGTGTGTGTAGATGTGTTCGGGATGCTGACTGGCGTGGTGATTGGCGACCTAGTCTTCTGACCATCTCATCTCAGTGCTGCTACCTGAATCTGTTTATGTTTATATGGTCATTATATTTAGTCATTTGTGTGCTCTCCTCTCTCTTTCCTACACCCTCTCTCTGTCCTGTCTCCCCTCTTTTCTTTCTTTACCCGGCTGGCCTTCAGCAGGAAGGTCCCCCCATATAAACCAGGTGCTGCTCAAAGTTTCTTCCTCTTAAAGTGGAGTTTCTCCTTGCCACTGTTTGGCTGAAAGGTTTTTTTTTCCCTCTGTGGCAGTTTTTTTACCTGCCATTATCCTTGTATATTATATATATTTTTAGTTAATGATATTTGCTTGGGAGTCATCCTCTGGGTCTCTGTAAAGCGCCTAGAGACAATTGACATTGTAACAGATGCTATTCAAATAAAATTGAATTAAATTGAATTGAATTCCCTTTTTCATCCTCTTTGAGAGTAAAAACCCACCTTCCCCCCAGTCTGTCTACCCTCTAACGGTACAAGAGAGAAAATGTTGTTTTCCTTGAATGTCACCATCTCATCTGTCATAGCCTTTTTCCATTTATCTGCTTTAACTGTAGCTATAGCCTCTTCATAGGTTTGCGGCAGCCCAACTGTGGCTTGATAGCAGTAGTCAATGGTTAGCTCTCTACTCTGCGCTGTACACTCATAATCCTCCAAATATTTGGGTTTCTTTTTCTCCCTGCCTGACATATGTTTTGTTTGAATGTCGGTATTTTTAGTTGTCTCTTGTTCGTTCTCAATTCCTATTTGTTCTGTTTGTGGTTGAATTACTTAATCTGGTGTTGTCACTCATTCTGTGAGGTAGTTGCCTACCTGTTCTGAGTCAGTCTGTGTTGGCTCTGTCATTTCGTTTGTGAGTTACTAGTTGTTTCGGACCTTGGTGCTTTCAGGGAAAAACACCAGGTTTGTGGGGGAATGTCTATCAAAAACAAGAAAAAAAGAAAAATCCTTTTTCCTTTTGGGTTCAACTTTTTCTTGTTTTGTTCATTTCACAATGCACATTGAACCAACGTTTCTCATTCTAGACAGATTTGGTCTTTTACCAGTGAATCGAAAATATGGTGCCCCTCCTGTTCTTTAACAGTAACACCTGTTCCTTATCACCGCAGCCATTCTGGCTGCATAGAGCCATAACTCTTTGGGAAAGCCTGATTCAATCACCATGCACCTGACCATCTCAAACAGTTTGCATCAGTTCCGCTCCACTGTCGCATTTTGATGGGGTGGGTAAAGAGCTGACCTCTCACGCTTTATAGCAGTGTCTCTCAGTAGTGACTGATACTCATCAGATATAAACTCAGTCCCATTATCTGACCTGAGACGTTTTACCTTACCATAAGGTGCTATGTCTGCTAGGAATTGTTTCGTAGCTTCAACGGTTTTGTTTTTGGTTCTTAGGAAATACA